>JAWNKY010003223.1:0-575866 GCA_035041765.1 Drosophila algonquin
AAAAAATGTTTGTAGGGCTGCAATAGGATCGAAAGCATCGTAGTAGTCGATGGACTGATGTTTTGGCGAATAACTTCACCGATCGCCGGTTTTACTTTGGGTTTCTTAGTTAATGTTATTTCTGATAGTATAAACTGAACAACCAATGATATTTTTTACCTCGAGATACTACTCTCCTTCTGAAATGAGCCCTCTAATTAATTTGAGCTTTTGGGCACTATAGGGCTTGCCACGCCCCAAGATACCGACGACAAATGACCAAAAAGGAAACTATAAAAGCTTTCAACTATGAAATAAACCATTCAAGTATTATTTAAAAGAAAAAACTTTACAAAAAATGCAGTATATTTAATAATATTCAAAATTTTCTGTAGCACTACTATTATTTTGAACGCTTCGAAATGCCGATGTTATGCGAAAAAGCTAAAAATATGACTAAAAAAAGTAGTTAAGAAATTTGAACTGTATTTTTAAGTACAGCAATACTGTGATAGTTGCTAAGGTAAAAAAATTAATTCGATTGCTACAGTTGTTTCGGAGAAAATAAACAAGGAAATTTAAAAAAATATGCCAGTGCCTATTGATGATGATCAAGAATATATATACTTTATGGGGTCGAAAACGCTTCCTTCTGGGTGTTACACACATCTACTATCACCACAAATCCAATATATACCTCTATACTCTTCGACTACCGGGTATAAAAAGGATGACTGGCATACAAGCCTAATGAGTTAGCTGCAATATTAGGTCCATATGGTGTTGGTCTGAAGTTGAGGGGAAAGGAGTTCGGGACGAACTCTACGTCAGGAGGGCCGAATTTGGGATTTGGTGAGAAGCCACAGAGAGCAACAGAGTCTATAAAGAGCAAGTAACAGAGAGAGAGAGACTAGAAGCGGCTGTCGAACAAAGAGATAAGAGAACACAGCCTCGACGATCAACGCCAAGTAATTCGATGCCAAAGTCTCACTGGAACCACACGCATACAAAACATAAATCATAAACACAGCGACCATTGTCATTACGAAGAATCAAATAATATTAGTCTATAAAACTACATACATATTATAAAACCTGTCGTCCTGGAATACTGTACTAATACGGATGATAACACGGGGCCACACAAATATCAATTATATATATTATATTATCTATTATATAAAATAGATTTAGGTCGTCATCGTCGCCTTCCAAAATGTTATTTGCAGAGACCAATCTAGCTAATATAAACTAATAGTGTGAAAAGCAAAAAATATCGTCTGTTTTGAGGAAGATGAATAAATCCATTTTTTGGATAAAAGACTATGATGATGAATACAAAATACTTGCAAAAATCGTTTGTCATCATGACTAAATATGTACATACATACACGTTATGAAGTCGGATGCGAAACAAAAACATGCTACCCAAAATATCTGGTTGGATTAAAAATTTTGTACACTTGACACACATAATACCAGAGACAATTGCGATGAAAAATCAGATAAACATATTATTTCCACCACGCTACCATTTATCGGCATGTCGAGGCACGTGTTTTTTTTTTTACAAGTTTCTACAATCGATTTTGTTGACCGTAGTCTCTGCAATGTCGGCTCGATAATGTTTTCTCACTACCTCGCAGTAAAAAAACCTATATTTATGACAATGCAGATACAAAATTGCTGTTGTTCTTAATTTCCAGGAGAAACTTTTTACGAAAGAAAATGTTGGGATTTTTTTATTTGTTTTTCTTATGAACATCCTAGCCGTATAACATCTGGTAAATATTAATACTAATTCTCATAGTAATTTTTCAAAATTATTTAAAGTTGGTACGAATTTGTAATGCACTTTGAATTCACTTGCATATCAGGAAAGTAATCAGGGACTTTTTTCTGCCCATTACATGTTTTTTTTTCTAGTAAGAATTTATTATTGGTAATAAATAACGAATTTGGCGCTAATTGACAGTTTATTCAAGTTTTTTTTACCTGCTAAGCCTGTACAATACTAAAAAAAATTTAAAAGATAGTAAAACGATAGTAACGATAGTGCCCAGCCACAAAACAGATCGTATGCTTTTACATAAAAATACAAGTTTTGGACATTTGAATGGAAAACTTATTTTTCAGTGACGTTCAACTTGGATGGTCTTGACGGAAAATTATGTACTGGCGAGATTTATGCCGTGAACGATAAACCTGATATGTGCTCAATTTCGGCGGCGGCTCGCCTATGGGTTGGACTACATTTGGACGCCGCGGAACATCCACTGCATGTTTCGCATCGTCAGAAGAACATGAGTCTTATGGACGATTTGGGCGAAGAGGCAATTTTCATGATCGGAAATGAGTTCCAAACTCGAGTTATTATTCTATATCTACGAAACAATCAATTAAGTTATTTGCCTGACTAATACCTGCTATTAGACTGTCAAACCTTGTACGACGTACACGTCATGCAATAAGTAATGAAAATGTCCGTTATAATCTAACGCAAAAGGAAAGTGAAGAAAATGAAAGGAGACGTGCCTATATTGCACATGTTAGCGCTGCACAATTACCACTTTAAATTTGACCGGTAAGCTTGAATCGCGCTGCATTCGAATATGATTCTGCAATCACCTACAAAGATTCGCTGCGTTGATATCGGTTCATTGTCAGATTGTTCGTAACTACGTTGAATACAATGCATTCTGACGACCACAAAATTATTATCAGAGCAGACGAAAGACCCGCTGGAGGCCAGACAATTCATGACAATTCATGAACTTCATGAAGGTTTAGTCAAACAGCTGCAACTTGGCCGTTTATCCATCGATTCTTACAAACGGTACAACGGTAAAACGACGCACAATTAATGTGTCTATCTAAAACTAAAAATGTTGGACATCAAATATTTTTTTTTCGACTTTTTCTGAGTTTTCAAAGTCAATTTTTTTGTAAAAAATACCGAAAAAAATTATGAAATTTTAATTTGAAAGCTTTTATAAAGTGTGGCAGCCTTCGACAAAAAGTGCCATAGCTTGGAGGAGCGGGGATGTCAACGCCGACGAAGCTTTTGAGTGAGACCCAGAGATGAGCTCTCTAGTCGATCAGTAGAAGCCGAAGGAACCGGCAATATAAAAAATAAACAAATAAAATAATAAAACCATAAAACCGAAACCAACGAACGGAGTTATAATTAAAGAATTAGCGGGTCATTTCAAACAGGTTCCTTAAAAACTACAAACTAAAAAAAAAATCTCAAATTTGGGCCAAAAATATGTGTTTGAACGCGTATTTCATTTCATTTTGTGTCATTCTGTAGGACAGAACATTTTATATTAAATTCAATTAGTAAGCAGCGTGTATTATAATTTTCAAACATCTCTGACCAAAAAAAATTTCTAATTTATAGTAATATTCCTTTCACGGACCAAAGGCTGAAGAACGTGGCGTTTTCTGACAAGGAGACCGTAAATGTTGCTTAGCTGTGTTTAAAAATAAAATTATTTTAAAGTACTAAATTTTCCACTCACAAAATCTGTGGTAAAAACAAAATTATAAAACTGTTGAAAGGAGCTCTTAAGAGGCTTTGGAGAGGCCGTGTACCTTTCAATAAGACTTGACGGCACACACAGCGCGCGGATGTATGTACATAGGGAAAGGACAATCGATAGCCTTCTCGGTCTGGGACATGAGGAGGCCCAGTCTAGTATACACGCGTTTTTCGACAAACTCGGGTCCATGGCAAAACAAACATACTTTTAATTCAAACTGAAATTCTAATCATAAGTTCAAGATTGTGTTTTATGCGACAACACACATATCTAATACGAAATTATATTCAAATCGTAAAATTCGATGGATTTTTTTATATTTCAGAGCTTAGTTTGAATGGATGTTATTTATAATCTATATACATATGTATATTTCGACTTACGTTGATATTTGTAGACAAGGATCCCCGCATAATTTCAGGCGTTTCAGCTTCAAATCCAATATCACCAAATCCATCGTCGTGCAGCGAGATTGACAGGCTACCATAATCCTCCCTCATTGTTATCTCGTCAGCTCTAGACTGATTTATAGAGAATTGAGCTTCAATGTCTATGTCATTCAACTCGGGCAAGGCAGTATCGAAGTCGTGAAACACTTCTGGTAAAGTTATGGCGTTAACATTAGCTTCTCTGTGGCCTTCTGGTAAGTCGACCATGCCAGGTCTAAATGCCATCTATACAGTAAACATTGAAAATACATATTTACATGTATACATTTTAATGACAGATTAAATAAATTTTAAATACTTTACCTTAATTTTAACAAATGCCTCATTGCAATCAGCTAGCAAGTATTTAGCTTTTCTGGAATAAATGCGTACGACACCCAGCAACAAATGTCCAGATGTCCTTAACGCCAATTTCACTTTTGGCTGTAATATGCCTTCTACAGATTTCTCTATATTAGTTTCAAACACATGGGCTTTTGTAATTTTTTTATCCCAATGAGCTGCTAACCAAATTTTGGCCAGCGGACCTTTCTTGGCCAATATAATGTGTTCATAGAACATTTTTCTCTTACAATCCCTACAGCTTTATTTATAAAAAATACATTCACATTAAGAACCCTTTCCATAAAACAGGGATGTATTTTCAGCCACCATTCGATGAACCATGCGATAGTTATCCAAAATATAAGGTTGTGGTAACTGCAAAATACATAGATTCGAAATGATGGAAATGACATAGTGCTATATACCATATAATAGCCTTTTCCCACACTGCACACTTACAGGGAACAGTGGGATTTTTTTTGGCAAATGTGAAACCTCGATTCCCACAGGCCACCATCCACCATTCATGGAAATAACAGTTAGGCTGCAAACATAGTGCGGGCTGAGACGAAGACGAAGCTGAAGACGAAAAACAGTGCATAACAACTTATATGAATTCGCTCCACCGCACGCATAGTGCGCACTGAGACGAAGACGAAGATGAAGACGAAACGCAAGCAATCATCTTCAAACGCTGCTGTACTGATTTTGAAGACGAATTGCTTGCTGTTTTACCGTTTTTTCGTTTTTCTGTCTATGCTTTGTCGGCGCCTTCGCATGTTAAAATTTAGTTGTAATTTGTGATTTGACGGACGCAGACGTATGTATGTGTTGTGAAAATGTCTGCAAATAACGAGGAATTAATTGCGGCAGTATTTAAAAAACCCTGTTTATGGGACCAGCAAAACAAACTCTACCACAATAGGCAAATAGTTGACCAAAATTGGAACGAAATTTCAAACGAATTAAATGTTGATGGTAAGTAATTTAATTAATTTTAATCAAAATGAAATAACAATAAAATTGAATATTTAAATACTATCAGCATTTCTATGGCTGCAAACATAAGTACGGAACGTGTCTCTGATTAATCGACCGCTTTTCTTTGAACTTTCCAATATATTTTTTGGTTTGTTGCTTATAAATTTTTCTCCCTCTGCCATGTGCGTGTCCAGATCTTCTAAATCTAACATTGTATTATGCAGTATACAAATTGCTTTAACAATAATTTCTGCGTTAGATGGTGTCGTTTCAATTGGCTTCCATAATATTCTCCATTTGGAGTTAATTATGCCAAATGCACATTCCACACACCTTCGCGCTCTGGACAAACGACTATTAAAATATTCATTTTCCAATGTTAGATTTCTTCTGGCATATGGTCGAAGAACCCAGTCCAAAAGCGGATAAGCTTCATCTGCAAGCAACACGTATGGCATAGATATTGTGGCATTGGGCAAATAGGAATCCTTCGGAAAGTTTAAGTCTCCAGAATTTTTCATTGTGTAAATCGCTGAGGAAGCAAAAGTTCCGCCATCACTCTGACGTCCGTAACCACCAACTTCGATTGTAACAAATTTACATTTTGCGTCAGCGACTGCCTGCAGAACTATTGAGAAAAATTTTTTATAATTATAAAACATAGATCCTGAATTCGCTGGGCATTTTAGACGTATGTGCTTTCCATCAAAAGATCCAACACAATTTTGGAATTCCCAAAGAATCCAATACTGATCCGCAACTTTCTTTAAATATTGTTCTGTGGGCACAGCCATATGTATAGGCTGCAAAACTGTCCACAAAGCATCACATGTCTCTATAACAATAGAACGAACCGTTGAAGCACCCATTCGAAAGTTAAAAGAGATTGATCTAAATGAAGTGCCAGTAGCAAGATATCTAAAATAAGAAAACAATTTAAAAATATGTTATGCAACTAATGAAATTTTAATATTTATTTTTTAGCTATTGCTTTGAAAAAAAAATGGAAACAATTGAGGGACACGTTTCGAGCTGAATTAAGGAAATGTCCACCGGACCGTTCTGGCGACGCTGGACCTCATTCAGTCAACGAGATGTGTTCTCAATGGAGTCATTTCGAGTCCATGATGTTTATAAAGGACCAGATAAAGTGCCGCCAGTCTTCCGGAAATTTATGTCGCCAAAAAAACAATGAAGTGCAAGATATTATTAATATTGGCGAAGATATTAATAGTGTAGATATAGAGGCGCCACAATATGAGGAAGAAAGTGACCTGAGTACGTTTGAAGTGCAAACGTCCACCCCACGTCATCCTCTTAGAAATCTTAAACGGAGTAAATAAACTTTGCTCAATCAGCAGGTCATCATCTGATGAGAAATCCATTGCGACTAACAAAAAAAAGCGCAACCAATTCGTCTTGCACTACGCAACCTATTAGCTTACTCGCAACGCAAGCAATTTCTCTTCAGCTTCGTCTTCATCTTCGTCTTCGTCTCAGCCCGCACTATGTTTGCAGCCTAAAGCTGGGTATCCAGCACCGCGGAAACTAAAAATTACTGCCAAACTTCATATAAAAAAACGGGGCCAGTAATTTTTCGTTTGTGTTTTCCTGGAGTCAGTATCCAGCAACGTAAACGGGATCCACGAATTTGTATCGATAGTATCGATATTCACACGAATGTGGACTGTGAGAACAGCTGATAGGGGTGCCAGTAAAATATATGTGCCTATTTCTACTGAAGTCAAAGTGAAAGGTGGGGGTAAAATTTGTGCGCAAAACCAAAAAGAGATATGCCAATGTTAAAAGTGAGGAGAGGATTGCTTTAATAAAAGCAATTAAGGCAATATCATGTCTTTAGCGGATCACGGAAAATGAGCATTTTGATAATTTGGACATTTTGGCGCCTCCAACTGTGCTGTACTTCGTCCTATAACCATATGTGCCGCTACCAACACAATCACTTCATCGTCAGAATTACTTTCATTAAACTAAAATTAAAAAAAGGAATGAAAGTAATTCTGACGATGAAGTGATTGTGTTGGTAGCGGCACATATGGTTATAAGACGAAGTACAGCACTGTTGGAGGCGCCAAAATGTCTAAATTATCAACATGCTCATTTTCCGTGATCCGCTAAAGACATGATATTGCCTTAATTGCTTTTATTAAAACAATCCTCTCCTCACTTTAAACATTTGCATATCTCTTTTTGGTTTTGCGCACAAATTTTACCCCCACCTTTCACTTTGACTTCAGTAAAAATTTGCACATATATTTTACTGGCACCCCTATCAGCTGTTCTCACAGTCCACATTCATGTGAATATCGATACTATCGATACAAATTCGTGGATCCCGTTTACGTTGCTGGATACTGACTCCAGGAAAACACAAACGAAAAATTACTGGCCCCGTTTTTTTTATATGAAGTTTGGCAGTAATTTTTAGTTTCCATGGTGCTGGATACCCAGCTTAACAACAAAAAACAAAAAATGTGTGCTCGTAATTTTGTGAAAATGTATTATTTATTATTATATATTTATTTATTTATTCGCCAACGGTTAAACCTTAACCGACTAAACTAACTTACATCTATCTTAAACAATAAGAAGAAATCCACCAAAAAAAAAAATTAACAATGAAACATGAAAAAATCAGAAAGCAATCGTCTAACGGCTGCTTTCCCCTGGTAAAAGTTGAACCGCATCCCAGTTGTCAGCGTATTGAAGCCAATCCTTCTAAGCAGGTCAGGGCAATCAATATTCCCCACTAATAAGTCAAAAATAAAGATTTGAGCCGCAATGGTCCTACGATCCTCGAGAGAGGAGAGATGCACAAGGCGTCATCTGCACTCATAGGATGGCAATGGGACTGCAAACTGCAAAGGCTGGAGTGCAAACTTCAAAAACTTCCTCTGCAATCTCTCGATGCGCGCAATCTAATTAGATTAGACCTGAAAAAAGAAGCAAAAAGGTTTGCTATGCCACTGTCAGTATTAGCGCTACAGAGACCAAGATACATAGCTGAGGGAAGACCACTCGTTGACCTCTTAGAGTTTATAAAGTGCCAAAATGACCTGGAATTAAGTTTGAGCCCCCTCTCAACGTCGGCAATATATTTATTATATAAAAATTTGTTGTGAAACGAAAACTCCCGTTCATGCTGCACATACCTGTCCCAATCACCAGGGTCTCGGGTCCTATTAAAACGCTTAAAAAACTTATTGCGCAGATTTTTGTACCTAACGAGCCCCTTCGTATAACACGGTAACCTATAGGAGCCACGCACTCTTCTGGAAGAATTTTTATCAACAAAATGACGAACAGTTTTAATGAAAACGCTATAACAAGTATCAACACTAGGATGCGATAGAACAGACGCCCAGTTTACATTTAACATGTCATCCCGTATAGCATTCAGGCTTACATCAGTAAAATAATAGTCAAAGTCAAGTTCCGCACGAGGCGAGTAATAGACGCATTTAACTGCTAGTAGCAATGGCATATGATGCATGTCGCATTCTGCAATCGGCAGTTCACAGCGCGTAATACGGCAGTCGACATCAGGTTCAACTAAAACTAAATCTATAATCTTATTTAACCTATTAAAAACATTGTTGTCTTGGGTTAAGCCCATACTAAAACAGTCATCCAAACAAAGAATTTCGTGCTGCAAGTGCACATTGCTCGGGATTATAGCCGACGACCGCGCATCGGCGGACCACACCAACGACCCCAAATTGAAGTCGCCAACAACGCAGAGATGCTGACGGTTTTTTAAGTTAGCATGCATGCTGGTTATATATTGCATATGCGTAATATAACAAAAAAATGTAATTATTTTTTCGACTTTTGTTCAGCAGCAACAAATGACGTTGCAAAGAAGAATTTTTTGCAAATCGAAATTATTTTAATGAATGTATGCCAAGAAGGGTGTGGATGGTTGTGAGTAAATTGCAATCCACGTAAAAATGTTATGTACAAGACTGTGTTTTATCTGTTTTCAAATCGGTACGACACTTTTTGTCGAACAGCGCGATCTGCATTTATCTTCAGATATAGTCAGATATGCCTTTACAAAAAAAATTTAAATAAATAAAAAATGTTTAAAAATACATTTGATTCCTTTTATTTATTCGCGTTCCTCTCCTGAAGAAATTATAGCATCTATAACTGAAAATTGATCATCTGCTAGAAAAAAACCTCTTGGCTCCTAGCCATTTGCTTCCATTCCTAAAAAATTCCATTTTTTCGTTGTGAAGGACAATTCTTCTGAATTGTATTTGAAAACCATCTGTTATATTTCGAAAGGATACGTGCGGCTTAGGAACATTCAAAATGAATGGCGGAATAATTGGGAAATTTCGGGAAACAGTTTTCGGACCAACCCCGAAATGGATGGTCGCCTGTGGGAACAGGCTAGTACGGACCATCCCCAAAATGGACGGTGGATGGTCGTCCATGCGAACAGACTATTATAGACCATCACCGAAATGGATGGTAGCCTGTGGGAACAGGCTATCAGATAGCTTGATAGTGGACACCATTTTATCGATAGAATTGAAATTGCCATCGATTGTTTGACAGTTTTCTGTTATATGTAATTCATAGTCGCCCTAAGAGCCAAGAAATAAATAAATAAATAAAACAAAGCAAGAGATGGAAGAATATGCTCGAGAACCATGTCCTTATAGAATTGTGGATGATTGTGGTGGTGCTTTCGCTATGGGATGCATAGGAGGTGGAGTCTTTCAGGCTATTAAGGGATTTCGTAATGCCCCTTCTGGTATGAGTAGAAGATTGGTAAGTAGAAGTAGAGATCTACTCTGAAGTGAAGTAATAAAACACATGCATTTTTATTGGTACACATTTTTATGTAATACTGTACTGTTCGCTCACGCTATTACATATTTTTTGTATCTTTTGTGCATGTGTATGTACGTGCATGTTCATAATGCTTATAACTAGCGCGTGTACCTGCAAATATACGTCTGTATCCGATTGTAGTCAGATATGCTGATGCACACGTTTGGTATATTTAGTTCACAATTTAATGTTTTATTGAAAGAATTTCCTTTGCCTTTCCAAATGTTAATTACGTAATTATTCGTAATTAAACAGCACGTGCTTGTGGTTGCCTGTGCTGATACATACATATGTACATATGTACTTATTATACCCAGTGTAGAAGACAGAGGTCAAGATCATATGTAAACCAAAATGGAAACAGATAACATCTAATATATAAAAATCTGCCAAAGAGTTCGACTTAATTTTTTGAAATTTTCTTAATTGTCTAAAATTTAGTTTGCGAACACGACGTTAAAAACATTTTTAAACAGCAGAACGTTTTTTAAATTTTGAAATCTGAAAAAAAATTAATTGCAAAATATTAAAAAAAATGTATATAAAAAACGTAGGAAAAAAACGAAGACGATATCTTTTTCACTTTCGACGCTATTAGTTGATCTGTATAAGTTGGATGGCCGTTTGGCCACTGCGTGGCCCTCTCTAATGAGTATTTCAAAAATTTCTGCTGCCGCTCACGGACAATATAAAAAAGGAGCAATCCTTCGTGTGGCTTCGGCAATGCGACTTCGGCTCTTGGTATCTCGCTTATTCCAGTGTAAAGAAATAAACCGATTTCGCCCGCAGGCATGTTCGAGTTTTTGCTATACACACCAGCGCTCTGCAGCACTGGTTTAAAACCAAAAACTCTTAGAAGACGCTTTTCTTAGGAAATAAATGTACAATGTTTAATGTGTGAATACCTAATATTTCGCCATATCGAAAAAATTTTTTTTATTAATTTCTTCACCACTACCCAAACTTAACTGATCTTCCTCTCTCGCTCTCGATACTTTCTGTGCAGTAGCGCTCTCTCAATTGAAGCTGCTGTAATTGCTCTCCTCTCTGTTCTTATTGATTCCGGTTTTAGCGTTTATCTGGCACACTGATCAGATATCTATTCGTCTTGAAATTTTCGTTTTTGACTTTATATATTTATTTTTTATGTATAATGGAATTCTCTGTTGACTGTGTCAAAAAAACCTGCCAGGAAAGTATCACTCATGATCTGCCGAGTATCCCCTGCTAGCTCTGCGAAAGCGTACTGCAAGAAAAATGCGATGGGTTCACAGGCCTTGTGAGTGATGCTAAACGAAATGGTTTGCATTACAGCTGTGACGGCATGCCGGGTGGTCGAGAAAGACATGGTCACGGTTATGACGCAGACCCGGAGGGGCTTTAAGGAGCTGACCGTGGGCTTTGAACAGCAATACGATTGGCTCTTAGCCATGGAGTCTCAATTTAGTGGCTTACAACGAATGAATGAGTCTCCCAGGCGCAAAAGGGTTCTGAAAACTAGCCAATGAAGCTATACAAATGCTGCAGAATTTCGCCGATAAATTCCCTTAGCCGACATATAACAGTTATTTTTTCCTACAAAAGATACCAAAAATGTGTGTTTTTGTAATAGTTAATATGTGTATATCAAAAACTAAAAATGTTGGCCATAAAATATTTTTTTTTCGACTTCCCCAGAGTTTTCAAAATCAACATTTCTGGAAAAATATCGCGAAAAATTATGAAATTTGAAAGCTTAATATCTTCCAGACGTTAAGCTGCAGCTAAAAAGTGTCTGGGTCGGATTTATAGCTGTATTTGTCAGCTTTTCAGAACTGCAAAGTTCAATACAACCAATTAAATCTTCAAATCGAAAAGTTAATTTTGTTGAGTAGTGTTATTACAGCAGCGGATTTTGCTGTAGATTAATTGATCTGTATAAGTCGCAGAACATACATCACCATCAATCGTTTTCTGTTCGTTTTTTATTTTGTAAATATTTCATATCAAATCCTACGATTTGAGAAAAATGGGAGGTCCATCACGTTGCCCGGATAAGCCATCATTAGAATAGGGAGCTGCCGAGTCCCTGAGCTAACCGTTAACGACTGGGTTCGTTTTTATACCGGGCGCTCAACCAATCTGCACTTAGTCCGGCCCGGTGTGAAATGAGTGTGGCGGGTTGAAATGTGGGTAGGTAGTGCGTAACGATGGGAGTGGGTTAGCTACTTGTACAAGGCGGCATCACAAGCGCATCGTCAGTGTTACTGCTTCGCGAACACCCGCTGGCTGTCCGGAACTGTTTATTTCGGTACTCTCCCTATGGATGCCCGTTTATTCACAGTTGACCTACCTACCGAGGTAGGTCGTATGCAACCTGCGACCCGCCCGGTGGCCTCAGCTAGGACCTCTCTAAGCCAACTCATCAAACCAGATAGAAAGATCTAAAAAATTATCAAAATGCAGCTGTCTTACAAAAATTTCAGAAACCGTGTTAAATTGCTTTAGAATATTGAATTTTTTTGCATTTTACTAGACTAAGCCAAGTCGACTTCTATTTCGGGAAGATTCGCGACCACATGTTTATTGCAACCATTATGAAAACTAAAACTCTTTGAACCGCATCTTTTGCACAAAACATAGAACTTTAAAAATGCTGTCGAATCGGCAAAAAGAGTTGGGAAACATTTTTGGTTTCTATCTTTTTTGTACATCAAAAACGCACGAACCTTCGGGAGCCGCGGACAGTACATATGGGCAGTGACGTAAAAACTAATTGAAACTACATTCGAATTCACATTTGAAACAAAATATTTAGTGTTTGGTCTCTTCTTTGGGCTTCTTTCGGAAGAAATATTAGCTGTGTCTACCGATTTGTAGAAATATCAGTTTTTTGTCTTTTTTGTCTTTTGTCTTAGAAAAAATAATAGAAACGCACTCAACTTTTGTTCATGTCTTGTTTAAAAACGGTTGAAACTGAGTTTTATGGGTAACATTTTATAAAATAAAGAAAAAAGATGATATATAATAACTATTCCTGTGGATCCCGTATTGCTTGTTGTTCTTATTCGATTTAGAATGGGTTGTGAAGTACATTATACGGTTATTGATAAAAAAAAACACATCATAAGTCTTCGAACTGAGGTCAATTCAATGTCAGATATAACCACAATTCTAAAATGTAAAAAAAAGGTTTACGGCGATTCACTACAAAAAATACTTAAATACACGAGGAAACACGAGCGCAACATCGAAGAAAATCGACGCCCTCCTTGTTAGAAAATTAAAAAAAAATCCGTTTCTGTTATCGGACGACCCGAGACATGATCTAAAGGAAGGAAAGAAGGAAAAGATGTGTGCCTCCCTCTACGAAAATATACTGGACATTATAATGATGAATAGAAAATGCAATTAAAGTGGGATTTCCCGAAGGATAATGAAACTCTTAAATGCAGACTTTGCAATACTTCGTGGACAATAAATTTCCGCTGATGAAATGGCCTTCACAGCTAACAAATCTTAATAACACTTTTAGGGGATCTTAAAGAATAGGATTAGCGTCCAAAAATTAAAATGATTTGTGGCAAAAAGTCCAATCCGAATGTTACCCCGTTGATCCATCAATTTTTGTCAAACTGATCGATTTCATGGGTCGTCGATATACCGAAGTCACTAGAAATCACAGTGCCACAACCAAACATTATAGTTATGAGTAAATCTACTAGCCTTTGAAGTCTCTCGTGCCTATTATTTTTTCCATCACTGTATGTACAAGCCCTCGACGGCTGCGCTCGCTGATATTTTTGAAAGGATATGTGTTAAAGTATATTGTATCTACATACATATATCCCACCATGGAGGTAAAATTAAAGGCGCACTTTTCCCTGAGGCAAATTTCAAGGATTCCCTTTGAGGGTAGTCCACGGCCATCTTTCCAATCATTCGTTAGTTACCATCCTGTGAGATGTTAATTTAAAAAAAAAGGCGTACACAAGTATGTACAGTGGCTCAAAGCCAAAACAATGCAGTGTCAAATAAAAAGTTTAAGTTTTAATACGATCTAACAGGTGGGAAACCCCAGTATTTAAGGGTCAAATATTGGTTTTGGTACCTAATGTATATACCTATCATCGGTCATTGGAATTTTTGAAAAATAATGTGTAATAACTTTATTGCAGCCAATTTAACTTTTTTTTTGCCACTGCATTGTTTTGGCTCTGAGCCACTGTATGTAGATGTGAGGCTTCGTGTTTTGTTGGGGCTGTTACATTATTCAAAACGTCTCTTTTCAATGTCGCAAATCTGAAAATATACATAAAATCGTCTCTGAAGGGTTTCCAGTACATACTAAGCATCTCTTCGTGTCCCTTAATTCTTTTGGGTGTTGATTGTCCAATTTACGTTCTCTAAAGTACGGGGTCGAGTTGGAGCAACAGTTTCTTATGGTGAATCCTCCTTTAGCATGGAAATCCGGACTGCGGATGCAACTGCAATTGCTTCATCGTCGTCTTTATCGCTGTCAATGAGATCGTCTACGTAGTGCGCTTTTTTAATGGACTCGTATGCTCGTGGATTTCGATATTTGAATTCCTGTGCGTTTTTGTCGCGTAAATTGTTTGCAAGCGCATTACAAATATTCTTAGAGTCAGATTATACTTGCGGAGCCATACAAATCGTTGAGCATACATGCATGTTGCTATCTTGAATGTTTATTTGATGAAATATTGCGGCGATGTCAGCACACACAACTATTCTGCCAAATCTGAATGCTATTAGAACATCGGTTAGTGGAATAAGATAGTCAGGTCCGTTTAAAATAAAATCATGAAGTGATTTTTCATGGCTGTTAGCGGCTGCATCCCAGACACTAGTTTTATTTTACTAGGTTTGTTTGGACGTTAAGCTGGCTCTATTCCAAATGCCATTTTACCGTTAAAAACTGTTACAAACACAGATTTTTGGTATTTTTGTAGGAAAAAAAACGGTTGTACGTCGGCTAACGGAATTTATCGGCGAAATTCGGCACATGAAAGTTTGGTCAAATGGTTATAACTTAACCGTTATATTTTTTTTTCCACTTTTCCTGAGCTTTTAAAGTCAAAATTTCGGGGAAAAATACCGAAAAAAATTTTGAAATTTTAATTTGGAAGCTTAATATCTTCCAGACGTTAAGTTGCAGCTACAAAGTGTCCGAGTCGGATTTATAGCTGCATTTGTCAGCTTTTTTTTAGCTGCAAAGTTCAATACAACCAGTTGTAGGAAACTTAAGTTATGTGAAAAATAGAATCACAACCTATGACAAAAAACATTTTTTAAAAATTCTTTTAAAAAAAACTACACCATGAAAAAAAAAACATTTTTTAAAAAATATCAAACATCCAAATCTATCAGAAAAGTCATTCCGACATCGGAAAAGTAATGTCGACTAGTGTTTTCAACACGAGGAAAAGATTGCTTTAATAAAAGCAGTTGAGGCAAGACCATGTCTTTGGTTGATCACGGAAAACAAGCATTTTGATAATTTTGACATCTTAGCACCTCCGACTGCGCTGTACTTCTTTCAATTTTTTTGCAACAATATATGCTGCTACCAACACAATCACTTCATCATCAAAATTACTTTTCTTCCTTTTTTTAATTTTAATTTAATTTTCAAGATTGGCGCTGCTTACAAATCACAGCTGAATCATGAGAGTGACCAAGCAAGTTTTAGGTTCTTGGTCACATTATTTTAGTTAAGTTCCACACAAACGAAATATAGAGCAAATTCCTGTCAGTAATTTTCCGCGGTGCTGGAAACAGGCCTTAAGGAAATAATAAGCGGTAGATACCATAACGGTCCATCTGGTTATCTGCGTCTTTGGGCTAAAGTACACACTCGTATCCTTTTGATATCAGATTATCAATTTGGCCCTTTATTTTTTCGAAGAGCTCTTGATCTTTGCTGATTTTAGCTCGCAGACATTTAAGGCGCTTCAAAGCGATGGAGTAGCTTTTTACAAGTATCCTCGCGAATACTCATGACCTTTTGTCATCTTCAGAGTGGCGCTCCCGTGGTGTAATTGGTTAAAACTCTCCTTAACCGCTTTGTCGTTTTCACTCGACTTACAGCTACAATAATGCAAGCAAAATTTGTCTGTTAATATTACTTGTTCCTTGGATGCTGCATCCTATTGTACACTTCAATGAAATGGGTGCGTTTCGTCGCCCTTCACGAATTCACGAAACTGCCAAAGCCCAGTTGTTGGCACCAATTAGCAGCATTGGTTGTTCGTTTGAGTGCGATTTTATTGGCAATCCTTGTAGGTGGGAATATTTGTTGCATATTTGGCTGACATCTAAGTTTTGTTTTGGTAGCGCAAGATTTTTTACTGAACGAACATTATTCAATCATAGCATTTTATGGCTTCTCGCTGCCGATATTTTAATGTGAGCGGGTGTGTTCTCCATTCGAGACGTTTCGCTGGCCCACTGCAGGCAAAGTGGTTCGGGAGTCGAGGAAACCTGGAGAATTCTTATAATACTGTCATCGATAAGTATAACGGAGCCTTCATCCAAAAAGGATTAGGTGTCTAAACGTAACTTCGTTTCCGTATAGTGTGACGGGTAAATTAGGAAGTATTGTTCTATCCTTAAGGTGGGCTGGAACTGTCAGTCGGCCTTAGGTGCATCTCTATGAAGTAGTAGGTGATGTGCTTCTCGCACTGGGCATTACACAGATGGGACATTACACAGATGAGAATCGATGTTGCTGATCATCTTTTGACTGAGCGTTTTCGTTGTTGTCCAATCCATGGCTAACCTGTGCGTGAGTGTTGACGGTGCTGGCCCTTGAGCTTGGTCTAGTTATAAAAGTGGATTCTGCTTCGGCTAACTTGTATAACTAATCGCTGAATGATTTGATGATTGAGATGACGTCACTGCGAGGGTTCATGGCCCAGTTTAATTTTTGTTAAGTGGGCAACATATCGTCGAGTTCGCGAAGCAGTAATGGGTTGTCCAGGTGTGAGTTTAATTTGAAGACCTCCATAGTTGAATATGCAATACATTGCAAGGTCTATGAGAATTTCTAATTTGTCTTTGTGTACTTTGATTTTTCTAATTTTATCAATCAGCCGGTCAAGAATTTGTTCGGCTCACCCAGAGAAGGTTTTTGGGTGTTGATTACTTCTGGGACTAATGCTCTCATCAGCAGCTTATCACGCACCAACTCATAAGCTTTTCCCTTAAGTCACTTCTGGAGCCGAAGCATGTTTTCTGCGTTTGAAAAGCCGGCTACTGCGCAGCTGTTCTCATAGATGCTGATGAAGATCGTTCAGTCCTTCTCATTGCCGTTAAAGGTGGGCAGATCCGATGGTATCACTTGTCTTGCGGCTAACTGGAAGGCATTGATCCAATTGATGTAAATGAAATAGCCTATGTTCCCTCCTTGCTTTTAGGCAAGTACCATGTATTTCCTCTCAATGTACCTTTTTCAACTTCGCGTGTAGCTTTCAGCTCAAGGAATTTGACCTAGTATGTGTGTGTGTTTGCTCGGCCAGCTTATGCAGATTTATTACTGAAAGTGATTTTGATGTATTAACATTGACTTGGTCAACTTCCGTTGTGTCCAGGGACTGATGTTTTTCAGAACTTGGGGCCATCCGCCACCGTTGCTGGTTGAAGTTGGATCACTTGCTGGGTCTTGCATGCGGAGCATGTTAGTTCAAACTGCGTAAAAGTGCCAGCTCAGCTTTAAGCCTTGGCAATAGAAATTAGTCACTTGGAGATAGGTCTGGAGAGTAAGGAGGGTGGTGAAGCAATTCAAAGCGTAAATCATGGATTTGCCATTGCAACTGCTGATGTGTGGGAAGGTGTATTATCCCGGTGAAACAAACATTTTTTTCTGCAAGTGGGGCCGTTTATCCGCAGTTTCCTGTCATTATCTAAAAGCGATGCGTAGTAGACTTTTGTGATCGTTTTTCCTTTCCCCAGATAATCGATATATATAACTCTACGACTATCACAAAAAACTGTTGCCATCACTTTCCCAGCTGAATAACAGTTTTCATTTTTTTTGGTGGCAGATACCCTTTTGCAATCCACTGTTTTGATTGGAACTTTTTCTGGCGTATAGTGGTGTATCCATGTTTCATCCACAGTTACGAGTGGACGCCAAACTCTGATTTATTACTCGTAAACATCGCCAAGAGAGACTTGCAACAGTTTATTTGAACACGCTTTTGATCTAACGTGAGCAAACGCGGCACC
Organism: Drosophila algonquin; assembly: GCA_035041765.1. Lineage (NCBI taxonomy): Eukaryota > Metazoa > Arthropoda > Insecta > Diptera > Drosophilidae > Drosophila > Drosophila algonquin. The sequence goes on from JAWNKY010003223.1 coordinate 18,374, forward strand.
CAACGGGCCAAGAGCTCTTTCATGTCCAATTCGTTGTTCAAAATATGACAAACGCGGTCTTTCGACATCTTGGTAATATTATCTATCTCTCTTGCTTTGACTCGGCGATCGTCCAGAACAATTTAGTGAATTTTGGCGATGTTTTCGTCAGTGGTCACAGTTTTTGGGCGTCCCGGACGTGTCTTATCTTCTAAGCTCGTACGTCCACGCTTGAATTCAGCAGCCCAAAACTTTACAGTTGGAAATGATGGGGAGGAGTCCCCATCAGAGAACGGCAATGAGCCACCGCAACAAAAAGTACACCCGGTGTCTGTGAGTATTTTTGACACCCGGGTGTCTTCTGGCACTGCAAATAGGGTGCAAGCGATTGAGTCTGAGTATTGTGTCGGGTGTTTTTACGCACAAGCGTAGATCGTGCCCGAGTGATTTTTTGTATGTATACATGCGTTGAGGCCGATCTCAAGTACTGTTGCAAAATGAATTGGTGAAAAAGGAAACACACTACTCTAGACAAAAAACATATTGCGTGGCATGGGTGTTTTTGTTATTTCTTGTGCGTTCTTTCTGCACCCTTGTTTTTTGCTGTACCCATGATTTGCTTTATACATGCATACATTAGTATACACATGTACATATGTATGTATATTGAAAATAAAAAATATTTTTTTACAGCTTCATTGGATGTTGATAAACTTTAATAACAAAATTAGATATGCAGGCCGACGTTTAACGACTGAACTAGACCGCTAATATGTGTAAATCAGTGGAAAAAAATCAGTCGACCAGTGCAAGAACACTCGGGTATTTTCGTGACACCCGAGTGTCTTAAAGGCACCCGGGTAAAAAATGTGTACTTTGCCCACAATCCTTGCTTCTCTTACATTCGCTATGAGTACGAAAATGATCGACACTCGTCTACGAAAAATATCTGGGTGTCTGGTGAAATAGAAGCAAATCACAATGTGTGAGCGTGTACCCGAAGTACATACTCGCAAACACCGGCATGGTTTAGGGTGGGTGCGAGTGTTTTACTTTTCTTGAGGGTAATGAGTGGCACCGGCACACAAAGTTCAATGGGTGTGAGTAGAGTGTCAAGAAGTGACACCCTTGCCGTTCTCTGGTCCCCATAGACATCGTCCATCTCAGTTTTGATTTACGTAGGCGTATTGCCCTTCAAAAACAAATCTTATGACCGCACGATATTAAACTTTTTCCATTTTTACAAGACCGACTTAGTTAATCGATTGTTCATCAATTGATAATTAAAATATCGATGTGGCTGAAATTTTGGCGGGGAACACATTAAAAGATGCCTAATCACAATAGCAAAATTTGGTTAATGTAGGAGGTCGTTTTTTAGAGATTTTTCACATTTTGAGTTCAATATGAGATTTGGTGAAAAATTCTCGGATATTATAATAAATTGTCTACTATTGTTAGTGAATCAATGTCTGAATGCACGATAAAAATATATTTTTGGAAATCGCATGATTGTGTTACAGAAAGCCTAAAAATAAGTATTCCAAACCTAAAAAAAAAAAAAGTGCAAAAGTGGATACAAAAACTTTTTTTAAATATCTTTTAATTTAAATTATTGTTTTATTTTGTTTTCATATAATCAAAGAATTTTGAAGATTTTACAGTCGTTCAAACCGAAAAATGATGAACATGTATCCATGCATGCTCGCCACTGTGTATACATGGCTTCTACACTTGTGTGTGTGTATGTTGGAAATTATGTATGTGAGTGTGTTTGTGTATTTCGCAATTTGTTGATATCCAAGCATGGTTTACGATTATGTTTGTTGTTTGTGCGTTATTTAAGATTTTTAAAGAAATGTTGAGGGATGGGTGTTTAATAGAGGAAGAAAAATTGTAAACATGTTCTCTCTTTTCAATTAAATAATGTATTCTTCATTGCAATAGCCACGATATGGTTCATTTTGGGAGGAACATGTTATGGAGAACTCCGATGCCTTTTTTAAGGAAAATTTCTGCATGAAAGGATTCTCGTTTGACTGTAGCCCAATCTCAAAAAGAAAAAAACTCCTTTTCGACTGACAATCCCTCTGGAGAAGAGAATAGCCATAGCCCTTTATTGCCTAGGATCGCCTGCGGAATATCGCACGGGAGTCTATTTGGTGTGTCAAGGGCTTTTGTCTGCCTCATATTAGTGCAGTTTTGTCGCGAGGTAGTTGCTCAATTCGCTGACAAGTATCTGCAAGCAGACAAGACTTTCTTACCCTGAGAAGATCACGGAAACAGTAAAAGGATTCAAAGACATGGGATTTGCAGCAAAAAATTTGAAATCAACTATATTGTTGAAATGCTTTTTTTAATAATAAAATTAGTTTAAAAAATTTGTTCTAACCATTATATGAATTTTTGCCCCTTTTTACTCAGTTAAAAATTTTACGCGGCAAAATTTAAATTTGAATCTGCTGTTTTTTGTTGTTATTAGTGGTGATAGTTCCGCTAATTAGGCTTGAAAAGTACCAAAATTGCTGTTATGCGCACAGAAATACCACAGAAATACCAAAACAAAATGCCATTACTAGGGCCCTATGCTAAACCTATGTAAAACGAGAGGGAACGTTGTGAGCCGCGGCAAAGGCGCGGCTCTACTATACCAGTACTCAGTCAGTATATATATACATACATATATGAGCCTACGATTTATGAAATTTATTATATGTTCTCAAAAGGGACAAATATAATATTTAAATTAAAAAAATGAATTTTTTGGAATTTTTATACATGTTTACATTTTTGTTTACATATGCTTTGTATATCTGCGCCTACATTTCTACATGACATGTATAACTACATATTTGAGACGTACAAGTGTTTAGGACAGAGCGAGAGAGGGAGGGGACATGAGTCGGCGCTTGGCAGGCGTTGCGTAGCCACTGAAATTTAATTTGTTTCTTCTGGCCATAATATTGATCCGATCTGATCCAGATTCGGCAATCTGGTAGATATGGTAATTTTTCATGATTCTGCGTTTTTTGGTTTTCTCGTATCTTCAAAATTGTGGATTCCACAGATTTTCGTCCTTTGTGGGGGCGGAAAGGCGTGTCAAAATTTTGAAATACACTTGTGCGGGTTTGGTATCACAGGAGCTTGGATAGAAAGTTTGGTTGCTCTAGCTCTGATAGTCTCTGAGAACTAGGCGTCAAAAAATTCGAATGGGCAAAGCAGATGGGGTCGCGTGTAGAGAGAGCGAGAGGGAATGATGACTTTCGAAATGGTTTTCTTCATTGTAGCTATAATAATGATCCGATCTGATCCAGATTCAACACTCTGATAGAAATGGTCATTTTCTATGATTCTGCGTTTTTAGTTTTCTCGTATCTTCAACATTGTGTACGCCACAGACTTTCGTCCTTTGTGCGGGCGGAAAGGGGCGGGGCGAAATTTTGCAACACATTTGGAGTAGTGTGATCACACAGGAGACTGGATACAAAATTTGGTTGCTCTAGCTTAATAGTCTCTGAGATATAGGCGCTAATGAAGACGGCACGCGACGGACAGACGGACAGACAGACATGGCTATATCGACTCGGCTATTGATGCTGATCAAGAATATATATACTTTATGGGGTCGGAAACGCTTCCTTCTGTGCGTTACACACAACCGTTATCCCACAAATCTAATATACCCTTTTACTCTTCGAGTACCGGGTATAAAAAACAGCGTTTCTGGGAAGACGCAAAGAATCAAGACGCAGCCTCACTGTAAACGGCACCTAAAAAGGCTATTAGTTGGTTTCTATGGTTTGGCTAGTGTTGCTATCCGTCCACGCATTTTCTCGGCATGAACTGATGCCTGCATATCTGGTATCTTAACCGCTCTCTCAACTGCTTTCACCAGGGAATAACACACATTTTTTCAAGACCAACCAATTATGTTATGTATACATTTTGGTTAAAAACGGAGATAAATCACAAAGTACATTGACAACCTTGCAAATTAAAGACACACTTTTTTTTTTTGATAATATTCATACTCAGAAATTACACTTTGAAAACAATACGACCGACATTACTTTTTTTCTCACAGCTGTTACACAAATGCATATGTACAGCTGCGAAAAAAATAATAGCACCACCACCACAAGCAATTTTTAAATAGTTGCCAAACTCACATTTTTAACTTTAAGGAAACTTTGAGCACATTTTTGGAAATGGATGACTATTATAAACATATGAATATAAAAAAGATCTTCTTCCTTTTTAACGTTTTTAAGTTATTTAAGAAAATTTATTGAAAGTGATCAAATTAGGCGAAAAAAATAATAGCACAACTTTTCAAAAATTGAATTAAAAACAAAATAATGACCAAAAAGTAACGAATACCTTTACTATTTTGAACTATTATTACTAAATCTATATTTATCATTTAACATTTAGTACATTGTCCTTTTTTGGCAATAACAGCTGCGTAGCGTCTTGGCATGGAATCAATCAAGTCCTGGCATCGTTTTAGGACCAGGACTCTATAATTTATACCCAAAGTGATCCGATAGTGGCTGGCTTGAAAGTAGCAACAGCCTTCTTGACGTAGGGCCACAGATTTTTGATGGGATCAGGTCAGGTGACTGAGCAGGCCACTCCAAAACGTTCACACAGTTTGCCCTGAACCATTCCTTTGCTTTCTTGCTGGTGTGTTTGGGGCCATAAACCTGTTAAAAGATCCATACGAACGGACTTTCATATTCTGCAAAGGGTAGCATTACTGTCTCCACGATATTCACCTACACGTGCTAATCCATGATGGTTTTTATCCAACCTAGTGTACCTACTCCATAGTGGAAAAATCAGGCCCATACCATTACACTACACCCTCCATGCTTATCGGTTTTTGTGGTGTAATAAAGTTTGTATTCTACTTTCCTTGGACCTCTAACGTATGATCGAGATCCTTTTCCACCAAACATAACCACTTTGGACTCATCTGACCATAGAACAATCGTCCATTGTTGGGATGTCCGATTTGCTTGAACACTGACTAACCTCATGTGCTTAGTAATATGTGTCGCGTTTAAAAGTGGTATCTTTCTTGGGCTGCAGACTTTTATATTATATTGGCTAAGATATGTACTAACTTTTTGATCCATCGCATTTATTTTAAGCTCTTCTTTAAGCTCGGTAGCTGACTTAAAGGGAACCTTCTTTCTCTGACGAATCCGTCTATTGCCATGAAGAGGGGCCATAAATCGTTTTCGTCCGCGTGTTTCAGCCCTTTCTTCATAGTTTAAGACGTTTTTAATCATTTTATTGGAATATCATACCAATCGACCAACTTTTCTGTACGTTTTTCCGTTTAATATCAGTTTTTTGGTCAGATCTCTCATCTCCGCAGTGCAGTGCTTTCCACGTCCCATTGTAATGATTATTATTAACTTTTATGACAGAAACAATGAAATCTTTTTCAAAACTAAGGAATAAGTTCCTTTTACAAAGACAATTTTGAGAAATATAGAAGCTTCATTTTTTGGGTATTTTTTCTTAAAATCGCAAAAAAAATATATATAGACATAAATTTAAAGAACGGTAACGCAGTTTTTGTTTATGGGGAATACTAAGCATTATAAAAAAATCAAACTTTAAAGAAATCGTAACATGATTCGCATTTTTTTCTATCACGAACAAAATGTATAGTAGTGGTGCTATTATTTTTTTCGCAACTGTATATATATGTGGTTCGTTGTTAACACAAAAACTTGATACTGTCAACCAACACGACTCCACATACTCAGATCAGTAGCTTCTGCTTGCTGTCCAAGTTTTCGTGGGGGTGCCTATAAGTAGGAATTGTCTACAGTTGGCATGTTACATGCCTACATGCATTAATAATATATTCGTTATCAAGGACTTCTCAACTCGCCCGGACATGTGTAGAAAAATAGCTACGCAAGGCGTCGATTGTCTTTAACGCTCAGCTGTGTAAATGTGCTTCATATTTAACACAAACAAAAATTACCTTTCTTTTAAAACATGGCTTTAGGCTTTCGACACTAGTGTAGGATGTTTGTATATTATGAGAATTCTTTGCAGTCACTTGCAGTCAGTTGAACAGATTGTATTAATAAGGGTAAAGAGTGGCTCCAAAGTGTTAATAAAGCCGTCTGTGTGTGAATTGCCGGGCTCAATAGTTTTTCTACCCCGGCAGTATTTTTAGGGACTTCTCTTATCGCGATCCCCGAGAGGTGGATGTCGGGTTTTTCCAATCATGCCAGATCCGCTAAAAAATAGATTGGAGGCAAACATGGTTTGTATTCCAACCAATATCCATAATTATCGAACCAGCCAGAGACAGCCAACATGGCGACGCTGCAGGTAATCAAAATTCCAACATTAACTCCAGATCTACATATGTACACAGGGTAAAAAAGGTGCATGAACCTTTTACTGAAATTTAGCAGATAGAAAATTATAACAATAAGTATATTCAATAATAGATAATTTGGTTGCTTGTTTGACAGACTAATATTCAGCGGGTCCTTGTTACTTACGTTTTTATAGGTTTGGCTTCTGTATTATTGTCGTACTTATGCTGCCTTTTACATTAAAAAATATTTATTTTAGATCGGAAGTATGACGGCCATAAAAACCCGCTCGCCCGTAATAGCTGGAAATTTCGCGGTTTGGGGTGGTATGTTTAGTACCATTGATTGCACACTCGTTCACTTTCGAAAAAAGGAAGACCCATGGAACTCAATAATAAGCGGAGCTGCAACTGGTGGAATATTAGCTGCAAGAAATGGTACGACTTTTCCTTTAATTGAGTTTCCTATAATAAAATAAACCAAAAATAACTGCCGCATGTTAGTATAGTATCGGTTTTACTAATTCATCTGAATTGATGTGAAAATGTTTACGGCCTTTGTAGCCTTTGTGATAGTCAAAAAATTTTAAGTTTATAGAGTTAAAATATAATTTGAAATATTTTCAGGGGTTCCTGCTATGGCCGGAAGTGCGATAATAGGCGGAGTTCTCTTGGCTCTAATAGAAGGCGTTGGAATATTATTCACGAGAATATCTGCTGATCAGTTCAGAAATCCCCCTCCACCGACGGAAGATCCAGCCGTTCTTGGCGACCCAGCAAGCAATTTCACGTTTGGCACCCCTACTAACCAAAAGCAATATCAATAAAATTGGTTTATTTCATAGTTCATAAATAAAATACACAAATAAAATACACAAATTCCATAAAATTAATTTTTACCTTCAGATGGTATTATAGTTTACAATGGCCCTGCATTGAATGAAGCATTTAACACTCTATAAAGTTATACAAATCGGGACATGTTTTTTGTTTACCAATCAGAATGGTTATTGGTTAAGTTGGAGTGCAGTATTACCATACACATTATAATGAGTCAATTTGTATGAAGTAGCATGATAACAGGACCATTGGATCGAACACGGACATCAATACTTGTAAGGTTTCGCGTTTTGTGGGCTCGGTTTCATCATTCAAAACGTCTCTTTTCAATCTCGCAAGTCTGAAAATATACCTAAAACCGACTCTGAAGGGTTTCCAGTACATACTAAGCTCCTTTTCGGGTCGAGTTGGAACTACAGTTTCTTATGGTGAATCCTCCTTTAGCATGGATATCCGGATTGCGGATGAAACTGCAATTGCTTCATCGTCGTCTTTATCGCTGTCAATGAGATCGTCTACGTTGTGCGCTTCTTTAATTGACTCGTATGCTCGTGGATATCGTTTTTGAATTCCTGTGCGTTTTAGTCGCGTAAATTGTTTGCAAGCGCATTACGAATATTCTTGGAGTCTGATTACACTACTCGACAAAATTCAACGTTTTTTTTCCGCTGTGGCCAAAAATTACTTTTTCTGATAGATTTGGAGATTTAAGTTTTTTTTAAAGAATTATGGTTTTTTTTTTTGAAGTTTTGGTCAAACGACTTTAACTTAGCCGTTTATTTTTATATTTTTATAAGCGATACCTTAAACGACGCCTAATTAGTGTGTCTATATAAAACCAAAAATCAAGGCATTCAAATATTTATTTTTCGATTTTTCCTGAGCTTTCAAAGTCAAAATTTCGGGGAAAAATACCGAAAAAAATAATGAAATTTCAATTTGGGATCTTAATATCTTTCAGACGTTAAGTTGCAGCTACAAAGTGTCTGCGTCGGATTTATAGCTGCATTTGTCAGCTTTTTTTTTTAACTGCAAAGTTCAATACAACCAGTTGTAGGAAATTTAAGCTATGTGAAAAATAGAAGCACTACCTAAGCCAAAAAACACAACATTTTTTAAAAATTCTTAAAAAAAAACTATTCTATGAAAAAAAAAACATTTGTTAAAAATTTGTAAACATCCAAATCTATCAAAAAGTCATTTTTGGCGACAGCGGAAAATTCGTGTCGACTAGTGTTATCCTTGTAGTGCTATACAAATCGTTCAGCATGCATGCTGTAAAGTAGTGGGAATCCTGTCTGCGTGTCTCGGTAGAAGCCTGAGAGCACGCCTTGCCTGTTGGTCTGTGCACATTTGTCACGGTAAAAACCTGCGAGCACAACTGTACCAGCACGCTTCCCGGGGTTCGAGTATTCCTGGGGGAACCTGGGTACGCTTGCTTGTGGTTTGGGTCGGGGGACACGAGGAGATATCGCCAAGAAGCACTAAAGAACCACCTTTCCCCCGTACTGTTTTCTCCTCAACTCCCGGGAGAATTTGTTGAGTGGTGCTATCCGCGGTATAGCACGGTAACTTCTTTCGGTCTATGCACCTTGTACTCCCAGGACCACGTGTCTGACCCCTTGCCTAAAATCTTCCCTCACCGACTCCTTGGGTCCATGAACATACATATGCAAATTAATTAGGCGTCGTTTGAGCTATCGTTTGTAAGAATCAATGGATAAACGGTTAAGTTGCAGCCGTTTGATCAAACCTTTATATGTGGATGAGCACAACTGTAAACCAGTAAACTGTAAAAAACCAGTAAATAATCAAAATACCTTAAGATTTTAACAAAGACAACCTAGGGCCTTCAACTCACCTTTCGAACAGAAAAACAATATGACATAGGGACAACTTTACTTCCGACAGCACAATCATGCCCCTGAACCAATGGAGGTGAATGAATCTCTACAAATACAAAACAGACCGAACAATAATCGCTATAGGGAAAATTATAATAATACCTATAACCGAGGTAATAATTTTAATAATAATTACACTAGTCAACACATTTCCGCTGTGGCCCAAAATTACTTTTTCTGATAGATTTGAAAATTTAAATTATTTTAAAGAATTATGGTTTTATTTTCTAGGTTTAGATTTTTGTTAAAGAATTTTTTTAAAATTTGGTATTTTTATTGGTACATATGTATTGAACTTTACGGTTCTGAAAAGTAACTTAGCCCTTTTTTTATCGATTCTTACAATCGACTTATCGATTCTTACAATCGATCCCTATAACGACGCTTAATTAATGTGTCTATTTAAAACGAAACATTTTAGCCATGAAATTTTTTTTCTTTTTTTCCAGAGCTTACACTAAAAATTGCAGAAAAAATACCGCAACAAATTATTAAATTTGAAAGCTTAATAAATAAAGATCGTTAAATTTATAACTATCCGTAAAATCGTATACATTTATTTGGATATGTCAAATATTGGATATGCCAATCTTTAGAGCAATTGGTATATTGGTTTAAATTGGTCTATTGGTATATTTAAATCTTCTTTGTGGCAATTGTAATTCGATTATTTTTTCGGCTACAAAAATACAAGGTAATTATTATTTTCTGTCCCTGTCTAGTTACTGCCATAGCAGTGAACTATATTCATGAAGTTTTTAGTGTTGGGTAATTTGTCAATGACAAGCTTCTAGTGATGGCCAACGTTAAATAACGACATTACGAATAAAATGTTTGCACATAGCATCTCTTAAAATGGAAATTAACGTGTGGACATTAAAAGTTGGTGTGTTAATTGTTCTATGTGGATATCTTTCTGGCATTGTGTTAACACTCGTTTGGTATGAATGGCATCCGTTCCTGAGAATAAAAGACCTCAATTCACGATGGCTGACAATTATAATCCTTGCGTTGCTCTTTATTGTACTCTTCTATGGGCGTCCTTCCAGGTAAGTGCAGGCTTATACTAATAATCATTGCTAATTGCTGATTATTTCTCTCCACAGGTGCATAATGACTCTGGCCATTCCTTCATTGTGCAGTTCCCGCGGACGTGCTTTTCTTATAGCCCTGGCGTTCTTTCTGGCGGTCAATGGACCGACTGCCAATATCCTTGCAAATCTGAAGCTGATGCTGCGCAGCCTGGCCTGCGCACAAGAACTGCTGCGACAGGCGCTTATCCAAATGATAGATGTATTAACAGAACCAGCAAAATCCATTAAAATGGCCCTAGACCTGATGTTGGATGAGGTGCGTCGAGTGCTGAGGCAAGTAATGGAGACTATACTGCGGATCCAAGATTATCTGATTATTATCAGTGAGTGAACGGAGTCTGGCTGTCCAAGATCGGTTACTGAACGGGTACTCTCCCTTTCAGTTGAAAGCCTTAAGGGATGTTTGGCCTGGTTGAAATCTATTGTGGATATGTGCAATGAAGAGATGGGTAGTCCATGGGTACGTTGTAAACGGGCTGCCCTTCGTGCCATGACAAGGTGTCAGACCAAGTTGGGAATCTTCAAGCCACTCTGCCATGCTACCAAACTGTTTCTGGCCCTCTGCTATCCTGCAAAGATCATAGATGTATTTTGCAGTGGCTTTTGGGATGTGAACTGGGAGTTGATGGATAAGATCATAGAGCGTAGGTAGAATGTTTTATGAATCGGAATTTATATATATGTTGTTTCCGCATCAGAGTACCATGAGTTTGTGGGCCATATTAAGGAACAGTTTGATGCCACAATCACATTTGAACACGACTTTTATTTCGATACAAATTCCTCGAAGGATATTTTGAAGGTGGGGGAAGAGATCGTACAGGATATCAACAAACAATTGAAACCATTGATGCTCATGTTCGGCTGGCTGGATATTCTCTGTTACATATTGATTGTGACAGTGTTTATTAAGTAGGCAAGAACGTGAACTCTTAAATATCTAAGTATATCAGCTAATCTTATACTATTATTTCCCCTCCAGAAGCATCTACTTCTATGTCCGCTACATGCATAGTCTGGAATACAAGAATGTATTTTTAACCGAATCTATTTATGCAATCGACATTCAGAGACAGAATCATGGAGCCGCGCAGCTGCTGCCCCTGAAACGACTTGAAAGAAGTAAATACATAAAGGTTGGGCTATAGCGATCTCTATTAATGAAGTTCTCGAATGATATTCTTTAATTACAGCTCACCAGTCCGCGTCTCACCTCTTCCGAGTGCATGGATATTATGGGGAGCACATTTTTCATGATTTTTCCCTCCCTGCAATTGTTTTCCATTTGCTTTTTGGACTATAGCCTCTTCTGGATGCTGGCCACCATGTCGTACTATGGCCATCAAAAGTCCGGGCTGGAAGTGCCTACCTATATAGATCTGCAGATTAAAGGAGGAGGGTTTGTGGCCGATATGATGAGAGGAATATCCAAGGGCTTTCGGCCCCTCACCCAGAAAACAGTCTTAGACACGAGTGATTGTTTGCCTTTGCCTGTGGAACCAAACTATTCCAGATATGCTGAGATATTGGGACTCTGTCTCTTCGCCTGGCTGGTCCTGCTGACAGAGCCGTACTTCCTGCGCCTCCGTCATGTGATTATGCGGTGCTTTTACCCGGAGCGAGATCATGAGAGGGCCCTGTATCTGCACAACAAAATCTTGACTGAGCGATCGAATATACTTAAGTTCGCCCGTCGCAAGATCCGAGCTGCATTCATGTACCAGGATCGCAAAGAGCACAATAGTTGCCTTAACTGGCTTAGGAGAAAGCTCAATCGGTAAGATTCCCGGAGCAGCCGTTTACAAATATCTATAGAACCTTTCGCCTGCAGGTGCTGCTGTTGTGTCTGTCTGCTGGGTGCAATAAGTGGTGATGCTTGCATCATTTGCGCCAAGGCCTTAAGCTCGTTAGTTGTTCGTCTATAATATATCCTAATATTGTTCAGACTTTCTTTCTGTTCTCCAGCTCCTCTCTCATAAAGTGCGATACCCTAGGCTGCAAAGGTGTCTTCTGCCCGAGGTGTTTCTGTGAGTCCAAAAACAAATGCTGCTTGTGCCATCGACCCATAGATTATGGCGATTTAAGTGATTTCTCTGTAGTTCAGTGAGTCGATTGTTGGCTATAATTGTGATCGGTAATCCACTTTATATAACTACAGGGACTCTTCTGATGATGCTGAGGCAGAATCGTTTACGGAGAAGCAATCTAGATTAGATTGCGATGGATATCGGAAAACATGTGGAAAGAAACTGAAATGCTTTGATTTAAAATATTGTTAGTATCGGGCTCAAAAAATTGATATAAAAATTTGAATGCTTTATTTGAACCGGGCAGCGTTTCTATTCGATTACCCGATTAAATACAGCCACATCCTTTCATTTGCATTGGTTCAATGGTCGTGGTTTACGAGCTGTTTGTAACAACCTAATTAAACTGAAATTACAATAGTTGTTACATTTGGCTTGGTTCCCTTTGGGCAACGCCGGCTAGCTCTCGATCCCAGGGCTGGGTAGTTCCCCTTGCCCGCCAAATGTAGACAATGTTTTGAGAAATACGACTTCTCGGGACATCTAAACAAACAAGGAACCAGTACTAAATGCATTATCATCAAACAAAAAGAAAAAAAATACAACAAGGCAAACAAATAGACGGCTGTCAAGTTGTGACGCCCAGCACCACACGTAAAGGCGCCGGCGCCACAATGTATAGTACTACAGACTGATTTATGAAGTATTGAATTATGAAATAAAACACATTCCGAGCTAAAACCGGCATATTCAAAATTCGCGCTAAAGCAAGGCCAGTGGGACCATCACCTGACCGTAAACGTTCACACTGCACACGAACCAGTGTGACCGGAACACGGGCACCAACGGGCACACTATCAGCTGAGACCCAGAAGGCGTTAGGAGTGCCAGGGGCACGCGCTAGTCTCAAATCCGCCGACCAACAGCTGACTTTCGGCAATAAAAGAAGCCTGAGTCACTTCTCAACAATTTACAACGGCGCTCGTACCAAAGGTAAAGCTCTGATTTTCCACTTGCCCGTTTCAATACATATCCCTGGTTAATACGTTTCCTCGTCCTAACATCCTAAAACCTCAGAGAGTGTATACCTCTGATCGTCCTATCCTCAGAGAGTGCTCACCTCTGCCACTAATCGTCTCCCCAGAGAGTATTCACCTCTGTCACAAATTGTCTCCACAGAGAGTGTTTACCTATGCCACAATTCTTCTCCCCAGAGAATATTCACCTCTGTCACTAATCGTCTCCTCAGAGAGTGTTTACCTCTGCAACAATTCTTCTCCCCAGAGAGTATTTACCTCTGTCACTAATCGTCTCCCCAGAGAGTATTCACCTCTGTCACAAATTGTCTCCTCAGAGAGTATTTACCTCTGCAACCATTCTTTTCCCCAGAGAGTATTTACCTCTGTCACTACTCGTCTCCACAGAGAGTGTTTACCTCTGCAACAATTCTTCTCCCCAGAGAGTATTTACCTCTGTCACTAATCGTCTCCCCAGAGAGTGTTCACCTCTGTCACAAATTGTCTCCACAGAGAGTGTTTACCTATGCCACAATTCTTCTCCCCAGAGAATATTCACCTCTGTCACTAATCGTCTCCTCAGAGAGTGTTTACCTCTGCAACAATTCTTTTTACCAGAGAGTATTTACCTCTGTCACTACTCGTCTCCACAGAGAGTGTTTACCTCTGCAACAATTCTTCTCCCCAGAGAGTATTTACCTCTGTCACTAATCGTCTCCCCAGAGAGTATTCACCTCTGTCACAAATTGTCTCCACAGAGAGTGTTTACCTATGCCACAATTCTTCTCCTTAGAGAATATTCACCTCTGTCACTAATCGTCTCCTCAGAGAGTGTTTACCTCTGCCACAATTCTTCTCCCCAGAGAGTATTTACCTCTGTCGCTATTCGTCTCCTCAGAAAGTGTTCACCTTTGCCACTAGTCTTCGCATCAGAGTGTATTTATCTCTGCCACGATCCTTCTCACAGGGTGCGTCCTACCGCGACAACCCGCGCCCACTCCGAGCACACCTCGGGAGTACCTCTTGGCCTTTCTCTTTCTCTCGGCCTTTTCAGCAAACAGCCACGTGCGGCCGAGTAGCCAAGCTAGAAGGAAGACCCCTACCGGATACCCAGTTTCACCCATCCAAACATTCCTTTGTAAATTTAAGAACAATAAAGAGAATAGTTGATCTGCTTTATTGCTTTATCACTCTCTCCCTATTAACCAAACTAACATAACTGTTCTTCCTCTCTCGCTCTCAATACGTTCTGTGTAGTAGCGCGCTCTCTCTCTCTCTCTCTCTCTCTCTCTCTCTCTCTCTCTCTCTCCAACTGAAGCTGCAGTAACCGCTCTCCTCTCATTCTTATTGCGCTTTTATCGTTTATCTGGCACACTGGTCTGATATATATTTGTTTTGAGATTTTTTTTTTTTTATTTCTCATAATGGAATACGCAGTTGTGTGTGCCAAGAAAACCTGCAAGAAGCAGATCTCCCATGACCAGCCGAGTATCCCCTGCTGGCTATGCGATAGCGTAGTGCACGCTAAATGCGCCGGGTTCTCCGGTCTCGTGGGTGATGCCGTCTCTAAAAGAAATGGCTTGCATTACAGCTGTGAGGCATGCCGTCCGGTTGAATGGGAGATGGCAGCATTTATGAGGCAGACTCGGAAGGGCTTTAGGGAGCTGACCGTGGGCTTCAAAAAGCAATACGATCGGCTCTTAGCCATAGAGTCTCAGTTTAGTGATTTCAAACTACTGACTGAGTGCAGCCAAAATCGTCTGTAGATTCCGTGTGCGTAATGTCCGCAAACTCATTAGCGGTCCCCTCAATTCCGACCCCACCAGTGAATATACGTCCCGGACCACCGTGTATTACCATCACAGGTGATAGGCCTGTAGTGCCAAGATTGGTGGGGATCCCACCAAAGAGACAAGTTTTTGTCTCACGGCTAGCTCCTGACTCCACAACTAAGGACGTGACTGATTATATTCAAAGTAAAAACCGTTGATTTAAAGGTGCAAAGTTTAACTTCTCTTATTCCAGGGAGATAGCTTCATTCAAAGTAAGTGTCTCCCCAACTCATTTGAACAACATTTGTTCGTCCGAATTTTGGCCGGATCATTTAGTGGTGAAGGAGTTTAATGCAAAGAAGAAGACTCGGCCCCCAATAGCTCTGCCAACTAATAAATTCTCTCTTAGTGACCTATCAGAATGTTCGAGGCCTACGTAGTAAGCTCAGCATTCTTTTCCAGGATAGTGTCGCATTTGCATCCCATGTTAATGGGTTAACCGAGACCTGGTTAAAGCCGGACATTCTTAGTTCCGAAGTTTTGGCAGGTCGGTACACAACTTATAGAAAAGATCGTTCGTCTTGACGTGCAGGAGGGGTTCTGATTGCTGTGGACTCAAACTTCACGTCGGAACTTTTCACAGTCGAGATCCAGCAGGAACTGGAATTTTTGTTTGTAAGACTGATTCTTCCCGCTTTCTCAGTTTTCATAAGTTGTTCGTATATTCCACCTTCTTCGGATATCGCAATTTACGAGCAGCATTTGTCCGCCTTAACCGCTATTTCTTCCTCGCTATCTGACAAAGATCACATGATAGTTCTTGGTGACTTCAACTTGCCAGGAATTGTTTGGTCTTCGGCAAATGAGTCTAATAGCCTGGTACCCATGGCACGACATGACTTTGTTGACGGCTTGATTGTCTCTGTCTCAAGTTAACCATGTTAAAAACTCCGTGGGTCGATTTCTTGATCTGTGCTTTGTAACGGATCCGAGTCCCCCCGCTCACTATACCTGAAGATGCCTACCATCCTACTTTTGATGTGTCGCTCGACCTAGGACGAACGGTAATGGATCGGTCGGGTAGACTACCCCAATGTGTCCGCTGCTTCCGTAAAGCCGAGTTTACGAAGCTTAATAACCTCTTTAGGGATTTTGATTGGTCCGCTTTATATTTGTGCAGTGATGTTACGACAGGCACAAACATTTTTTATGATGCACTGGACTCACTTTTTGTCTCTTGTGTCCTACTTTCCTGACCGATTAGATCAAGAAAACCCCCTTGGTTTACCAAGGAGTTATCCCATCTAAAAAACTTAAAATCAAGACGATATAAAAAATTTCAAGAAGTTGGCTCTCCTTCTTCCCTTTCTCATTATGTAATAGCTCGGTCAAACTTTTCAGTTCTTAACGCTCAATGCTATCAGAATTACCTATCTCGATGCAGGATACGTTTTTCTAAGGACCCCACACAGTTCTACAGCTTCGTAAACAGTAAGCGTAGAACGTCCGCACACCCATCCTCGCTGTCCTTCCGTAATACGTCGGCAGATAATGATCAGGCAATTGCCGATCTTTTTGCCCGTTTTTTCCAAACTACCTATTCGCAAGACGTTTACTCTGGTCAGCCGTATCCATACGGTTTACCGAGGTCGAACGGCATTTTCAGTCCTTTGCTAAATGAAAGCTCGTTGCTTCATGATCTACTAACAGTAAAGCCGGTGTTCTCACCGGGTCCGGACGGAGTTCCCGGCTGTGTACTCAGGTACTGTGCCGAGTCTCTGTGTGGGCCGTTGCTTAAACTATTCAACCTTTCCATAAATTCTTCATGCTTTCCCCCGATATGGAAGGAGTCCTATATAATTCCTCTCCCTAAGAAAGGTAGCAAGTCTGACGCAATGAACTATAGAGGTATATCTATGTTATCCGCTATTCCTAAAGTGTTTGAGAAAATTTTAACTCCGCACCTGCAGCATCTATGCAGATCACTTATATCTCCATCTCAACATGGATTTATAAGGCGGAGATCAACCACAACAAATTTATTGGAGTTTACCTCCTTTATAATAAAAGGCTTTCAAGGTAATCTGCAGACGGATGTTGTTTACACCGATTTTAGTAAAGCGTTCGACTCTGTAAACCATTCCCTCCTAGCACAAAAGCTCGACCTTCTAGGGTTCCCGCCCAATCTCCTGAGATGGATCTCTAGCTACCTTTGTTCTAGGTCTCAAAGAGTCCTTTTCAAAAACTCCCTGTCCTCACCAGTTATGGTGACTTCGGGTGTACCACAGGGCAGCCATCTAGGCCCCTTACTCTTTACACTCTTTATAAATGACCTGCCTTCTGTATTAACATACTCTCGAGTACTTATGTATGCGGATGATGTTAAGCTCTGTGTCCAGTATAAGGACATTTCTTTTCAATCCAGGTTGCAATCCGATCTCGATAGATTTCAGTCTTGGTGTTGTGCAAATTTATTAAACCTTAATGCTTCAAAATGTAAAGTAATGACTTTCCATCGCTCCAGCGCCTTTCTGGTTCCTTACACCCTTTGTGGTGGTTCTCTTGAGAGAATTACCCGGGTTGATGATCTTGGTGTTCTACTAGATCCCAATTTAAAGTTTTCAGAACACATTTCTACCATGGTGAACAAGGCCATGGGCGTGCTTGGGTTTATAAAGAGGTGGTCAAAGGAATTTGACGACCCCTATATAACAAAGACTCTCTACACCTCTCTGGTTCGTCCGATTTTAGAATACGGCTCTTGTGTATGGTGCCCTCAGTACAACGTACACCAGGACCGTATAGAATCAGTTCAGAAAAACTTTTTACTTTTTGCTCTTCGAGGTCTCGGCTGGGATGCAGGTGTGAGACTACCGTCCTACTCTAATAGATTGCTCCTAATAAACCTTCCAACCTTAGCTAATCGTAGGAAAATGCTTGGAGTGATTTTTGTGCACAACTTGATCAAGGGTGACATAGATAGCCCTGACCTGTTGAGCCGCATAAACTTCACGATTCCTATTAGAAGCACTAGGAACTATACACCCTTGTTTCTTCCGCTTTGTAGGTCGAATTACTCCTTGCATGAACCATTTAGGGTCCTATGCTCGGATTATAATTCCCTCTATCATATTGTATCTACCACTAACTCCCTTCCTAGTCTTAAATTACAGATACTCTTATATCTTTCCCGTAACTATTAATTACTTCGCTTCTTTAGTTAGATTTGTTCTACTTTTCCTCGAACACTAGTCTAACACCTATCCTTCCTGCATGTCCGCGATCGGTTCGGTAAACGAGTCGCGCGTTATGCGGCAGCGCCCCTCGGTCGGTTGGGCGGGAGGTGGGCTGCTTTCTTGCCTGGGATCCGCGCGTAACAGCCATCGGCTGCTGTCGCTTGGGCCACTTGATGGTGCAGTCATTGCACATCAACGTCCTTAAGATCAACCACTACAAATTTATTGGAGTTTACCTCCTTTATAATTAAAGGCTTTCAAGGTAATTTAGAGACGGATGTAGTTTACACCGATTTTAGTAAAGCGTTCGATTCTGTAAACCATTCCCTCCTAGCACAAAAGCTCGACCTTCTAGGGTTCGCGCCCAAACTCCTGAGATGGATCTCTACCTTTGTCCTAGGTCCCAAAGAGTCCTTTACAAAAACTTCCTGTCCTCACCAATTATGGTGACTTCGAGTGTACCACAGGGCAGCCATCTAGGCCCCTTACTCTTTACACTCTTTATAAATGATCTGCCTTCTGTATTAAGATACTCTCCAGTACTCATTTATGCGGATGATGTTAAGCTCTGTGTCCAGTATAAGGACATTTCTTTCCAATCCAGGTTGCAATCTGATCTCGATAGATTTCAGTCTTGGTATTGTGCAAATTTATTAAACCTTAACGCTTCAAAATGTAAAGTAATGACTTTTCATCGCTCCAGCGCCCTTCTGGTTCTCCTTAAACCCTTTGTGGTGGTTCTTTGAGAGAATTACCCGAGTTGATGATCTTGGGTTTCTATTAGATCCCAAGTTAAAGTTTTCAGAACACATTTCTACCATGGTTCATAAGGGCCATGGGCGTGCTTGGTTTTATAAAGATGTCAGGTCAAAGGAATTTGACGATCCCTATATAACAAAGACTCTCTACACCTCTCTGGTTCGTCCGATTTTAGAATACTGCTCTTGTGTATGGTGCCCTCAATACAACGTACATCGGGACCGTATAGAATCAGTTCAGAAAAACTTTTTACTTTTTGCTCTTCGAGGTCTCGGCTGGGATGCAGGTGTGAGACTACCGTCCTACTCTAATAGATTGCTCCTAATAAACCTTCCAACCTTAGCTAATCGTAGGAAAATGCTTGGAGTGATTTTTGTGCACAACTTGATCAAGGGTGACATAGATAGCCCTGACCTGTTGAGCCGCATAAACTTCACGATTCCTATTAGAAGCACTAGGAACTATACACCCTTGTTTCTTCCGCTTTGTAGGTCGAATTACTCCTTGCATGAACCATTTAGGGTCCTATGCTCGGATTATTATTCCCTCTATCATATTATATCCACCACTAACTCCCTTCCTAGTCTTAAATTACTGATACTCTTATATCTTTCCCGTAACTATTAATTACTTCGCTTCTTTAGTTAGATTTGTTCTACTTTTCCTCGAACACTAGTCTAACACCTATCCTTCCTGCATGTCCGCGATCGGTTCGGTAAACGAGTCGCGCGTTATGCGGCAGCGCCCCTCGGTCGGTTGGGCGGGAGGTGGGCTGCTTTCTTGCCTGGGATCCGCGCGTAACAGCCATCGGCTGCTGTCGCTTGGGCCACTTGATGGTGCAGTCATTGCACATCAACGTCCTTAAGATCAACCACTACAAATTTATTGGAGTTTACCTCCTTTATAATTAAAGGCTTTCAAGGTAATTTAGAGACGGATGTAGTTTACACCGATTTTAGTAAAGCGTTCGATTCTGTAAACCATTCCCTCCTAGCACAAAAGCTCGACCTTCTAGGGTTCGCGCCCAAACTCCTGAGATGGATCTCTACCTTTGTCCTAGGTCCCAAAGAGTCCTTTACAAAAACTCCCTGTCCTCACCAGTTATGGTGACTTCGGCTGTACCACAGGGCAGCCATCTAGGCCCCTTACTCTTTACACTCTTTATAAATGACCTGCCTTCTGTATTAACATACTCTCGAGTACTTATGTATGCGGATGATGTTAAGCTCTGTGTCCAGTATAAGGACATTTCATTTCAATCCAAGTTGCAATCCGATCTCGATAGATTTCAGTCTTGGTGTCGTGCAAATTTATTAAACCTTAATGCTTCGAAATGTAAAGTAATGACTTTTCATCGCTCCAGCGCCTTTCTGGTTACACCAGGAACGTATAGAATCACTTCAGAAAAACTTTTTGCTCTTCGCGGCCTCAACTGGGATGCAACTGTTAGACTGCCGTCTTACTCTAATAGATTGCTTTTAAATAAACCTTCTAACCTTAGCTAATCGTAGGAAAATGCTTGGTGTGATTTTTGTGCACAACTTGATCAAGGGTGACGTAGATAGCTCTGACCTGTTGAGCCGCATAAACTTCACGATTCCTATTAGAAGCACTAGGAATTATACACCCTTGTTTCTTGCGCTTTGTAGGTCGAATTACTCCTTGCATGAACCATTTAGGGTCCTATGCTCGGATTATAATTCCCTCTATCATATTGTATCTACCACTAACTCCCTTCCTAGTCTTAAATTACTGATACTCCTACATCTTTCCCGTAATTAGTAATTACTTTTCTTCTTTAGTTAGATTAGTTCTACTTTTCCTCGAACACTAGTCCAACACCTATCTTTCCTGCATGTCCGCGATCGGTTCGGTAAACGAGTCGCGCGTTATGCGGCAGCGCCCCTCGGTCGGTTGGGCGGGAGGTGGGCTGCTTTCTTGCCTGGGATCCGCGCGTAACAGCCATCGGCTGGTGTGATGGTGCAGTCATTGCACATCAACGTCCTAAAGAAAATATTCCAACACTCTCGTTGGGATTCCGTGACCCCGCGTCACATACAAAGGGTTAAGCCCTTTGCAGCCGATCAGCTGTTGGCGGCAATGTTTCGAATGTGTTGATGCTTTCACAAATAAGCAATACTACGTTAAAATACTTAAGTGACTAATAGTTTTAGGACGGACACATAAGGGACAGCACAAGGAACAGCACATCGTGCTGCGATATGGCTGCCTCAGAGGTTCGGCTACCACAAAGGCACCCCAAGATAGGCCTGTTGCCTGACTCACACACACACATGGAACAGACTCACTGGGATCGGTGATTTTCCGGGCCAGGCTATTGGGAAAACAACCAAAGTCACACATATATCATCTTTTTAATTACAAGGCCACTAAGCCCGACACTTACTTTTTGAACTTCCGGCTCAACCAAAAAAAAAAATGATGGGCTTTCCTGAATCGCACTAGCCTCCGCACAATATGACAATGTCGAGAATCCACTTTTCTCCAAATTTTCACTCCTATTTATCCCTTCGGGTCCTCACTAATACCTCTATCTTGTCCTATTCTCCTCCTTACATTTGTTCCCGTAACGGATTCTATCCCTGCTCCCCCGCCGATGTCATCCCACCCTATGGAGCCTCTCTGGGGACCCGATAGATGGCGCTCCGCCCGCCCAGCCCTGGAATACCTATCACTCCGGTGGGACTGGAACATAGTTCGAGTTATTTGGAAAAATTATGGGCGCTGTGGATCAAACGGGCTGTCTGTTACTCGAAGAGTATACGGGTATATTAGATTTGTGGTGGTAGAGGATGTGTGTAACACCCAAAGGGAACCGTTTCCGACCCCATAAAGAATCATTATATTCTTGATCAGCGTCAATAGCCGAACCGATATAGCCATGTCTGTGTGACCGGTGGACTTTATTTGGCTGGCCTTGTACTTCTGACACGTCTCGCAGCTCCTCACGTACTAGCCGACTTCCCGGAACATGTGGGAGCAGTAGTACCTTTGTGCGACACGAATTATGGTCTTTCAAATGCCCAAGTGACCGGCCGTGGGCGCGTCGTTGCATTCCTTAAATACTTGCTTTCGGTATCAAACAGAGACACAAAGTTTTCATGGGATGAAGTCGTCATCGTCTGGTCGTTGTCCTATGGGACGGAACTGTTGTCTATTCTCCTGAATGTAGTCGGAATGTTCCTCCGGTGATCTTTTGACATCTCATACCTTCGCCATCCACCATTTGCAGGGTTCCGTCTCTTCCTCTCTTGGCTCTCTCTCTCTCTTGAAGAATTGACAGTGGTTGACGCGACAGGACTTCGGCTATGAAGTTTTCGTTACATTTCCGATAACGAAGCTCAAATTGATATTACTGCAATTCGAGAGCCCACAGAGGGTCTTTCGATCGAATTTAGCCATTTTAGTGCTAAATGAACCTTTGTGCTCTTTAGATTTTCTGTGTAAGCACTGCACCCAGTCCCACGGTACACGCGTCTGACTGGACTGTGAGCTTGGTGCTAAAATCTGGGCATGCCAGAGCGGGTGCTTGTGTCAGTCGGTTCTTCAGGTCCTTCAAGGCGTTTTGCTGTGCCTCGCCCCAATTATATTTTCTATCTTTCCACAAAAGTTCTGTCAGCGAAATTGGTTACGAACCTTCTTATCTCGGCAGCGTCTCAGTTCCTTTAGTGTTCTGAGTGCTTGGAGATCCCTGACCACCGCGAGCTTATCCAAGTCCGTCTGTATGGCTTCCTCGCTGATTACATGACCGAGATACTTGAGCAGTCTCTGGAAGAACGCAGCTCTGTTCATATGTAAGTTGGCCGCTCGGAGTCGCCTGAATATCTCCCTCAAATTTCGAGCGTGCTCTTGGAAGTCCTGCCCGACGACGATAATATCGTCAAGGTAGGCGAATGCGAAGGGTTCCATGTCTGGCCCAATTACGCTATCCAACGCACGTTGGAATGTGGCGGAGGCCGAATTCAGCCCGAAAGGCCGTGTATTACCGGCTCCGAGGCTTCATGTCAGTACCCACTTTTGAGGTTTAAGGTGGATATAAATTGTGCGTTCCTTAACCTCTCGAGTATGTGATTTATGCGAGCGTTGAGCATCCTGTACTCGACGCACATCCTCCAGTCGGTAGTATTTTTCTTGACCTAGGAAATCGGGGCACTGTACGGACTCTTGAAGGGCTCGATTGTCCCTTGCTCTATCGACTCGTTGACCTGGGTGTTGTTGATGCGCTGCATCTCTGGATTATTCAGGCTGTACCTTCTTTTGATCGGGCGATCGACGTTCATAGTGATAACTTGTTGCGCAATTTGAGATGCTCCGGCTTACCCTCAAGAACTCGTCGATTTTCTCTTGGATGTTGGCTGGCCAACTGGTCAAGGTCGTTGTTTCTCCTCCAGCGGCGGTGTCCTGGCCTGTGTCTCAGTCGTCGCAGTCAATGCGTGCTGAAATTATCTGCCTCTAGTTACCCTCTGTCTCGTGACCTCAGATGGTTGACCAGTGAGGATACGAATCCTAAACGTCTCTTCCCCGAGCTCCTGCTGCCTGTAGCGGCGAGCACAGATATACAAATATGTATTGGCACATAATTCAGCCGCGGCGCTGTGCTTCGCGGTTTTAGCCTTTCGAAGTCATAAGATATATTAATTGAATTTATTTCATAAAACAGATGCAAAAGAAGGTGTGCTATTATGCTTGCATGGCGACCGTGAGAGAGAGCTCTAGATCAGGGGTCGGCACGCAATACACTCACATGTTTTGTGCGTTTGTGTGCGAAGGCAAGAGACACGAAGCAACACGAAGGCAAAACGTTTCTTGCTTTGCACTGAAAGAAATGAATCCAGATAAGGAAAAATGTTTTGCGCCTAACAAAAGAAAAAACGAGGGGGAACGATCCGACCTGATCAAGATTCGGCAATCTGGTAGATATGGTAATATTCCATGATTCTGCGTTTTTGGTTTTCTTTTATCTTAAAAATTGTGGATTCCACAGATTTTGGTCCTTTGTGGGGGCGGAAGGGGGCGTGTCAAAATTTTGAAATACACTTGTACTGAAGTGATATCACAGGAGCTTGGATAGAAAGTTTGGTTGCTCTAGCTCTTATAGTCTTTGAGATCTAGGCGCTCATTTAAACGAATAAGCAAAGCAGATAAGGTCGTGGCACGCTCAGCCCCTACAAGTCCCTTGAACCCAGAACCCTCTAGACTCTAGAAGAAGAAATAGAAGAAACAAGAAAAAAATTGTATTTCAATAACAAAAAAATCCATATTTTCTAAAAAGAAAAAATCATGCTTCCACATTACATTAAACATTTTTGTCAGTGTACAATTTAATTTGCGCAGAAAATTCGAAAAGTTGCGCAGCGTGAAGACCACGCTCATTTGACTTCTGAACGCAAACTGATTCATCTCTGTTCTCGCAACGCTGACGAACAGAATACCGAAGCAGCATGTGCATAGGCCCGAAGACACACGACTCATTTTCTCTGCCGCCGCGGGACCGCGAGCAGTTTTTACGCTATGCGTGTGCCGACTGCGCTGCCCCGTGGCCTTTTTGCTATGCACATGGGATAGGACGGTGCCGACCCCTGCTCTAGATGTTAAAACTGCTGATCAAGTACAAGTAAAACAAATTTAAACAGTAAAAGTGAAGCGAAATTGACTTGCGATTTAAAAAAAAAATCAAATTGATTTTTATGTCATACAACTATTAAATACGCTGGATTAAAGTTTTGTTGGCCAGTTCGTTTGAATAGGAAATGTCTGGACGATTGTGGAGGCCGACTACACAACAAAGTACCGGCCGCGCTGCAAAGAGCGACTAACGCCAGAAAGCAAATGAGAAAGGCATATATGCCGCCCCTTGCGACTCCGTGTTAGGCTTTTTACTATAACCATATGACCGGTATTGATTTATTTAGAGAACAATACTGTTAACCGGTCATATGAAAACTAACTAAACATATTTCCTCTTAAAATAGAGTATAGGAATAGATTTTTCTTTCAATCAAAAAATAATTTTTTTTCGAATTTGACTTAGAATTTCTTATTTTTATTTTTTCCTTTAAAAAGAGTGTATAGATAGATTTTTCTTTCAATGCTAAAATAAATGTTTTTCGAACTAAATTTCAGTTTCCTATTCCATTATTGGTTGCTTGGGCTCTGAGAATGAGGCTAAAGATAATACGGACAATGTGGTCAACAACGTAAAAATAATAGACCATGGTATCCAAGCCCTATAGCTTTTACTTTTAATTTTGACTATTGTCAACGTTTTACAATTTGTTTAAACGTTATATGTAAAACACAATCAGATGATTACAAAATCTATGAGCCAGCAGGGCTTTTTTTTTTTAAGCCTAGTATTCAGATCGGAAAATACGTTTTCAAGCAAAACGTGCAATATAAAAATACATGCGGCAGAGTGTGACCAAGCATGCATGCCCTGCAACACTGAACTGTCAGCTGTGATTGGCTTACGTTTTCAAATTTTGAAGCAAAGTAAGAGCAGAGCATAGCAATGAGTTTATATATTCTGGCATTGGCGGTCCTTTACGTGGCTGTTTGAAGGTCCTTCAGTGCTTCCCTGATCGCAATGACTTCCGCTTGGAATACACTGCAGTGATCTGGGAGCCTGAATGAGTGCCTCATTTTGAGCTGTTCGGAGTAGATTCCTCCTCTGACCTTGTTGTCCAGCTTCGATCCGTCTGTGAAGAGGCTTATGGTCCTGTCTTGGCCTGGTGGTCCCTCAAGCAACTCGTCTCTGCTAGTGATGATTATATTGAAGGGGGTGTCAGAGTGTTCCCTTGGGACGCAGTAGTCCGTCTTCGTAAGGCCGGTACTGCTGGTAAGAATTGATGAGTGGCACGTGAGATGTGATGTCCATTGTCAGTAGTCTCTCAGACGTATCGCTGCTATTTCTGCCCTCTCCTTTCCCGCAAGCTCGAGGCTCTGGAGACCTAGGATAGCGTTTAGTGCATCGTTTGGAGTGGTGTGTAGTGCTCCACTAATGCATAGTGCTGCGGTTCGCTGAACCTTGCCCAATTTTTTGGTTATCGATCCTTTTGATAGGGCCGGCCACCA
This sequence comes from Drosophila algonquin, assembly GCA_035041765.1. Classification (NCBI taxonomy): domain Eukaryota; kingdom Metazoa; phylum Arthropoda; class Insecta; order Diptera; family Drosophilidae; genus Drosophila; species Drosophila algonquin. The sequence continues at coordinate 44,448 of JAWNKY010003223.1, forward strand.
CACTGTAACTCCGTAGAGTAAAATTGGTCTTACTATTGCTTGATATATCCATTGGACTTCGCTTGGGTTCATGCCCCACTTCAAGCCAATAGCTTTTTTGCAAGTGTATAGGGCTATCGTAGCCTTCTTCACTCTATCTTTAATGTTCAGGTTCCAGTTAAGCTTCTTGTCAATTACCAACCCTAGGTAACTAGCACTGTCGCTGAAGGAGAGCCTGCATTCATTTAGTATTGAAGGCCGGAACCTTGTATTTGTTTGTGAACAACACGAGTTCCGTTTTTGAGGGATTTACTCTCAATCCGCGCGATTTTGTCCATTCTGAAAGTCTCGTGAGCTTTGTGCTCATAAGGTCACAGAGTGTTTGAGGGTATTTCCCCGAGAAATTAATTGCGACGTCATCCGCGTATGCCACTACTATACAGCAATTCTTAAAGAATGTTTTTTTTTCTAGGTTTAGTTTTTTTTAAAGAATTTTTTAAAAGTTTTCTTTTTTTGTCACAGGTAGTGTGTTTATTTTTCACATAACTTAAGTTTTCTACAACTTTGCAGTTTTTAAAGATGAAAAATGCAGCTATAAGTCCGAACCAGACACTTTGTAGCTGCAGCTTAACGTCTAGAAGATATTAAGCTTTCAAATTCAAATTTATTTTATTTTTTAAAAATTCGTATAAAAAAACTAAACCTGGAAAAAGAACCATAATTCTTTAAAAAATTTCGAATCTCCAAATCTATCAGAAAAAGTCATTTTGGGCGACAGCGGAAAAAAAAGTGGAATTTTGTCGAGTAGAGTAATTTTCCTCAGATGTAGTCCGACAGTTTTTGTCTGTTTTGTTTTGTAGTCTCTTGAAGAAGAAAGGACGATAGGCTGATTGGTCGAAAGTCCTTTGGGGTCGAGTGCGAGGCCTTATCCGCTTTGGGGATAAAGACTATTTTCGCCTTGAGCCATTCTTGTGGTATATTCCCCACCGCTAGTATCTTCCTGAAGATGCATTGTAGCCAGTTGATGGCCGAGTCTCCGGCCTTTTGTAGTTGGGCCGGAATGACCTGGTCCGGACCTGGCGATTTGAACGGATTAAAGCTGTTTACTGCATAGGTAGTGTTCCGTTTGGTAAGAATATGGTCCATCGTGGCTGTTGGGCCTACGCTGTGGATTTGCGCCGGCTTGATGGCTGTGCACCCAGGGAAGTGAGTTTCGAGTAGTACGTGGAGCGACTCCTCGCTGGAGTTGGTCCACGTTCCGTTGTTTTTTTTAAGATACTCTACCGAGGGGGTAGTTTTTGAGAGGATCTTGCGCAGCCTTGCGGCTTCTGACGTCTTCTCTATCTCCGAGCTGAATTTTTGCCAAGACGTCCTTTTTGCTTTCCGTGTTTCTTTTTTGAATTGGGCATGACTGACTTTAAAGTCTGCCCAATGTTTCTCCTCGTTAGCGCTTTTGGCTCTATTGAAGAGAGTCCTACAGCTCTTACGTAGGATGTCGATTTGTTTCGACCACCAGGGGGGTTTTTTTACCCCTTGTCTTGTGTGGCAGGCAAGCCGCCATGAGGGCCTTGTTGCATGCTTCCGTGAACCTGTTCACTATACGATCTAAGTCGTCTTGAGTGTTTGGGCTCGTTGGTGCCTTGTTGGGGAGTAATCCCTATATTACTGAACTATATTTTACCCAGTTGGCTTTCCTGGGGTTAATGTAGTCGGTGGGTGTCGGTGGTCCCGTGGAGTTGCCTTTAACGGCCCGTATTTACCCGCAAAAAGCAGCGTGTTTCGATAAGCCCGTTTTATTCTGTACAAAAGAATGCTAAATCATAACCTCACATACAATGCAACTGTTCTTACCGCAGTATGTCCACCTGCTTCAACAACGCGACAATGAAAAAGAAAGCTAAAAACTATGGCGGCAAATCGTGGCGTTTGAAATATGCCCGTACATTGCAGAGCTCAAAATCCATACATTTCTATATACTAGACTTTCTATAGGACTAGTCGAATCATAGTCCTGGATAGGCCACTGTCATTCACGCGCAAACTAGCGCGTCTGACGACTCCATCAACACTTTGTAGACTTCTTCCACGATGCCCTTACGCCACTCTCTTCGGGGCAGGGCTAGATCGCATTGGTGGCGCTGGCCGCGCTCCGTAACAACTTGCACACGTTGCATGCTGAGATCACCTTCCCTAGTACACTTCTCAGCTTCGTAATCCAAAACCTCGTCCGGATCTCCGTAATCGTAGCATCCACATTCTGATGCTTCATCTTGGCGTGAAAATGCTGCAAAATCATCTCCGTATGACTGTGCCTGTGTGACAGGATTATAGGCCTCCTCGCACTGTATGGTATACACAATGCGGCATCAATTCTTCCGTTGGCTCGCAGAATTCCATTGTGATCAATGTATGGCTCCTGACCTCGAATGTCGCTTCCATTAGCGACCATTTGGCAGTCTTCTGTCGACCGCATCTCGTTTGGAAAAGCCTCAAGTTGTGCCTGTCTGACCAACAGGTTCTTTGTGGCCTCACACTCTGCTGCAGTGAGACCGTACTTCTCGAGTTCGCTTCTTTGTCCACGGCACCAACGCATGAACCTTAACACCCAGGCCGTAGACCTGAGTAGCCGAGTATAGCTCGGGAATCTTTGAAATGAAATGCAAAAGTCGTTCGCTTCAACCAACGAAAACTCACTTGGCATCTCCTCATCGTCGTTACCATCCGGATCTCGTTCATATCCGTATTCAGGCTGTGGCCAGCTGCCCGCTGGCTGCCTCAAAAATGCTGGTCCGCCCAGCCAACGTGACTTCTGACCGAGGTCCACGTGGCATTGCGATACCTTCGTCGACTCCAAGATCTCCGCCACCCGGTTGTCGACAAACTGCTTATACCGGCGGTGGGTGCTGCCAATCCATTTAAGCACTGTCTTAGAGTCTGTCCATAACACGATGTCCCTGATGGCCACACTGTGTTCCTTTTTAACTGTGTCCATCAGTCTGGTTCCAAGAACTGCTGCCTGCAGCTCCAACCGTGGGATTGACATTGTTCTCATCGGCGCGCACTTCGTTTTAACACATACGAAGCTCACCAACACGTCGTCATCTTCATAGGTGACCCTCCAGTAGGCCACTGCCGCGAATGCAGACTGACTTGCGTCCACGAAGACGTGCATCTCTAAGGCTCGCACGCGTCCTCGTCCAAAGTAATGGCGAGGACATCGGAACTGTCCATTTGTTTGCGCCAGTTCATGAAGGCTCTGTATAATTCATCTGGTAGTGGTTCATCCCACTGGATCTTCTGCCTCCAAATCTCTCGTAGCAGCAACTCATGAGGCAACACAAGAACCCCAGAGGATCGATCGTTGACATGACCAAGCTCAAATACTTCCTCTTGGTAGGGGCTCGACTCCCAATCAATACGCTGCTTGGAACTCGATGAAACGATCAAACCTGAAGTCATCCGTGGCTGCCTGCCAACACATTCCCAGAATCTTCTGTGCTGACTCACCCCATCCGACGCTCGCACCTCGTCCTGGGGGGCCCAATACAGTCTCCACAATAGGTGAGCAGGATGAGAACCTGGCATAACTCAAATCCAGCGTTCGCGTGTATCTCCTTCACTAGGGTAGATACGCTGATGGCTTCGCTCTCGGTAGCAAAGCTGTCCACATAGTCATCCACATAATGACAATCGATGATGACCTTAACTGCTCTTGGATCCGTATGCCGAAACTGTTCAGCATTCACAGTGTTCACGTAATGCGCAGCGCTTGGCGAGCAGGCTGCTCCAAATGTCATTACAATCATCTCGTAGATGTCAGGATCCCTTCTACCATCGCCATCTCTCCACAGAAAGCGCTGAGAACATCTATCTTCGGATTAGAACTTGATGGAACATCTCCTTGATGTCACCGCAGACTCTGACGGCACCTTCTCTAAAATGAAAGAGAACCACTGGCAAGGGTTTATAATGTTGAGGCCCTTTGTCCTGCGCCGAGTTTAGTGATGTTCCTCCAACTTTGGCTGCAGCGTCAAAGACCAGTCGAATTTTGCCCGGCTTGTTCGGGTTTTCAACTAGAAAATTTGGCAGATACCAAAGCCTGTCGCTTTGCTCTGCGACCTCGTTAGGTTTCAACAGTCGAGCGTATCCCTTAGATACGTAATCAGTGATGATCCTTGCGTATTCCTGCGCGAACTTGCCGTTGCGCTTCATCTTCTTCTCGACATTGACCAACCGCATGTACGCCATATTATAGCTTCGTGGCAGCACAATGTGGTGGACTATGGACTACTATGGTCCTGTCTGGAAACGTTGGCCCAATCTCACCGTGGTATCTTCGAGTATCTTCTGGGCACGCACGTCGTCGCTGCCTGCAACTGGTTGCGCGGGCTTCACACCAAAGATTTCGACGTCGAAGTAGTCTTCCACCATCTTTTGAATGATCGTGCACACTACATTGGCGTACTCTGTCAGCCACGCACTAAAATGGGCAATGGTTGGGAAGGGCGGTTGCTTGTCGGGAGTTTGGACACAAGGTCTTCCATAAGGGTTGGGTTTCCCAAATGCTGATCTGCCTTCGCTGACTGCAAGAAGGCAGTGATTCCCCAGTGTTCGGTCAAACTTTGTCCACCCAACTAATTTAGAAGTAGTTAAACGCTTTCTTCCGCTTTGTAGATCGAATTACTCCTTGCATGAACCATTTAGGGTCCTACGCTCGCAATCTAATGCCCTCTATCATATTATATCTACCACTAACTCCCTTCCTAGTCTGAAATTACTGATACTCTTATATCTTTCCCGTAATTAGTAATTACTTCGTTTCTTTAGTTAGATTAGTTCTACTTTTCCTCGAGCACTAGTCTAACACCTATCTTTCCTGCATGTCCGCGATCGGTTCGGTTAACGAGTCGCGCGTTTAGCGGCTGCGCCCCTCGGTCGGTTGGGCTGCTTTCTTGCCTGGGATCCGCGCGTAACAGCCATCGGCTGGTGTCGCTTGGGCCACTTGATGGTGCAGTCATTGCACATCAACGTCCTAAAGTAAAGTAAAAACCTCTCGTAGTCAAAGCGTACTTTCATAATTACACGCTCTCACTAATCTCGCTTATGCTGGGTGCTCATGCACTAAGAGCCCAATAAAGTAGTCGTCGACTGATACTCAACAGCACCTCATCGTCGTTATTATTTCTTGCAATTCGGTTTTAATTCGCTTGCTTGGTTTTGACACACCCCCACAATTAAACAAATAAATATCTACAAGAAAAACGCTTCTTGTTCAAACATTTTGGCGCCCAATGTGGGGCTCGTTTGTTAATTTTTGGTGAACAATTAAAATACTCTCATTTAAGTAAAATCTCTACTAATTCATTTCGTCGGTACATAACTTGCAAATACAACAACTGCAGTATTCGTTTAGTTTGGCAGATGCCGTCGAATTTGCCGAAAACCCATTATCTATCGTCTCGATTGCGGGGTCATCACCCTCGCTTTGCTCTGTCAGTTCTCGGTTAATTCTATCATTCGCTTGTCACCCACAAACAAGCAACAGCGCTTGCACTCCACTCAACGCAGTTATCTATTGGAATCCCACCGCTTCTTTTCGTTTCGCTTTCGTTGCCGCCGTCAGAATTGTCGCTGACTCTCACTCCTTTGGATCAACTGTATTGTATTGTATTTGTGCTTTGGCTACTATTGCCTGGTTGCGTCCGTGCTGTTGTTGCCTGCATTCGTTATTGTTGGAAACTCTAATTCTGTGTGCGTGCAATTACACTACACAACAAAATGACGACTCTGGAAGATTTAAAACGCCAACGGAGCAACATAAAACGAAACATTTCTCGAATCAAATCTGTGGTGGAAGGAAAGACGGGAAAGCCGATTTGCAATGACGAGCTTCGGTATCGTTTAAGCATCTTGGAAACCTATTTCAAGAAGGTTCTAAATGTCCAGGCTGACATTGAAGACCTTATCCCAAATGATGAAGGACGGGCAGACTTGGAGGATACGTTCATAGCAGTCAAGCTATCCATAAAGGACAAATTGGGAGGTGACTTAAACACCACTATGGTTGCGCCAGACTGTCACCCACCGCCAGTGAGATCATCATTACCAAGGTTGTCGTTGCCCACCTTTGACGGAACGTATGCGAATTATAAAAACTTCATCAATTCGTTTGAACAACTTGTCGTGCGTGAGTCTGGATTGTCCAATATTGAGAAGTTTATTTACTGGCTGAGCTGCCTCAAGGAGCCGGCGTTAGACACCATTCAGGCATTCCAAGTCACAAGCGAGAACTATTCGAAGGCCCAAGAGAAACTTAGGAACCGGTACGATAATCCAACTCTTATCTTTTTAGAAGGCATTGATGTATTGTTCGCACTACAACCGATCGAGAAGGCCAACTGTCAGCAGCTTCGCAGCCTGTTTGATAAGGCGTCTGCGATATTTAGCTCGTTGGAGTCCATCGGCAAACCGGAGGACATCGCTCAATCCATGCTGATCTACATCGTGATGGACAAGTGTGATCAGCTCACTCGGAAGAAGTGGAAAGAATCACTGGACTACCAAAAGCTACCGACCTGGCTAACATGCACACAGCTTGTGGAACGCCACTGTCAATTCCTCCATTCGTCTGGAGCCTCATCTGGTACTCCGTTGCAACGCAAGGCTGAAAGCAATAAGTCCAATCGTCACTATAATTAGCAGATAAACTCGTCGTTTGCCATTACTAATCCGTCTTGTCCACTTTGTTCTAGTTCTGGCCATAAAATAACTAACTGAACGCAGTTCAAGGCAATGAACGGCAACCAACGGTTCAATAATGTGAAACGCATCGGTCTCTGCATCAACTGTCTTGGGAATGGCCATAGGGTGGCGCAATGTCCATCGTCTCAGCGTTGCCGAACCTGTAATCGGATCCATCACTCGACCTTGCAATCCTCAAATCCGGAAAAGATATAAACCATTCGTATCAAGCTGCTTCATATTCGCATATGGACATCGCTGCAGACGATCAAATTTTGTTGGCAACAGCCATGGTATTGGTAAAGGATGCATCAGGTGAATACAAACTTGGTAGAGCGTTGCTTGATTCATGTTCCCAGGTTAATTTTGTAACTGAAACCTTTGCTCAAAAACTTCTCCTTCATCGTGACAGACACCACATCGGAATTCGTATGGATACACCCTTACTAATTTGAAGGCTCGTACGACGACCTCTATTAAATCACGTACATCTGGCTACCACCTCACCCTCCAGTTCGGAATTACATCCCACATTGCATACCAGCCAGATAGCGAGATCGACATATCGAACTGGACCCTACCTGCCAATACTCCATTGGCAGATGAATCGTTTTACATGACCAGGCGTATTGCTCTTCTGCTGGGAACCGAAGCCTTCTATGGAGCACTAGCCATTGGCAGATTCGCATTGGCCCGAACCTTCCCACTCTACAAAAGACGCAGTTTGGATGGATTGTTGCTGGGAGATACCAGCGCCAACGCCACAAACAGCCACCATTGTGCTTGACGCGTTAGAGGAGTCGATCGATGAAAACCTGCAGCAACTATAGAAAGTTGACTCTATTGTCGTCCAACCTGAGTCAATTCTTCCAACTCATCATCGCTGTGAGGAACACTACAGGGTTACAACACACAAGGATGCCAGTAGCCGAATTGTCGTTCGCTTGCGTTACACTAGGCCGACGACGAATCAGGCTACCAAGGAAGGTGAATCCAACCGGACACCGTTCCGGAGACCCCCGTGGGACTCAACCGAATTAGCAAGGAGCCAACCTATGAACCGAAGCAACGCTCCGACTCAGGAAGTCGTGCATCGCATGGTAACCACCTTCATCGTGAATCCCGCGCATGGCATGCCGCCGTTGTGGCGAAACTGGCCACGCTTCTCCGAACTGCACCAACCCTTCGATTCTGTTCTGCTGGGAATGCGGCAAGCGCGGTGTACGGACGATCGAGTGTTGTCGCCGGGACACGTCGGGAAACGACACGCGTCCTCGACTGACACGGGAACAGTCGGGAACGACGCCCTCTCAAACCCGGAACTAGCTAAACCCCTACACCTACACGATGGCCGGATAGTGGCGAGAGTGAACATAGGAGGACAAGACGCGGAGGCCACTATTGACACCGGGGCGTCCCGGAGCTTCGTCCGCGCTGACCTCACCCGACAACTGGACAATAACACCAATCTTCGGGAGGCATGCGTGTAGATCCGACTGGTCGACGGCTCGGTGCGCGAGATCACGCAAATCCTCCTGGCTTACATCCGGTTAGACAGACGGGATGTCCAGATACCTCTCCTAGTCTTACCCAACATGTTGGAACAAGTCATTGTGGGCCTGGATTTCTTATGCGCGATCGGAACAACGACCAAATGCGGCACCACCCTCCTACGACTCCGAAGCCGTCGCCCCATGGCAAACCCTCCAGTGGTCACTGCCAGTCAAGTTCCCAACACAGGAACGGAAAAACCGAGATCCAGGGCAGCCCCGAAAAACTCGCGTACGAGGAAAACTACGACGGATACCATGTCCAAGCAACGAGCGCCCAGCACAAATTCTAAGGCCACAACGGAACGCACGATTCCCAGGCCAAATACGAAAAGCACAAACCTTAGGCCCGCCACGGAACGCACGATTCCCAGGCTAACGATAGGTGACACGAGCTCCCACGCAGCGGCGCAGAATGTAAGGAGATCAACCGAAGCCCACGGCGCGGTGATCCCCATAGAGACTAAGGAAACCAGAGCAGCCTCCCCACAGGCAATCGTTCTTTCACAACCGAGGTCTTCGCCTAACGACCAGGCGCCCAGACGGGTGATCGACGTAGACACCGGGGTCTACAATAGCAACCACGCTATCTCCCCAACACAAATGACTCCTCAACTAGCGTCCCAACCCCTGGCCCCGGTATCCAACCAAACCCCCGCAAGCACCCCTTCTCTAAACGATAGGGTAAAGTAGGTAGTTATGGACAGTCGGTAGTTGTGGACACCCCTGTGCAACTTTTAACACAGAGCAGATTTGACAGATCTGACAAATGTCATGTGTGCGCCATAGAAGCACGATGTCTTTGTGCCAAATACCAAAGTGAACAGACGCGTCTGCTTTGTGCTGCAAACAAATTATTTTTTTTACCTCGAAAAAAATAACAAGTTTCTTTTAAAGTTTTTGAAAGTGTCACCGTGTGAAGTGTGTTAAGTAAGAAGGTGAGTGCAATGGATTTGTTTACGCGAAATTTAGTTTTCTTTGAGATTCAATACCGGACCCTTGTGGACCCTTGAATGTCGGGAGTTGTGGACACCCAATTTTTTTTTTGGCAAATCGTGAAATATTGTCGTTGATGTCAATATAAATTATTTTAATAGTGTTTTATGCATTTTTTCGATGTTTTTAGTCATGTCGTCGAAGAAAAATTAAACAAAATCGTCCGATTTAACGGGAATTGATTTTAATGCGCTGACAAATGCCATTAAACGATGCTTGGTGGAATGCGCGAATTGTGCTTCTGACGTGGAATGATGCCCTCTCTCGTTATTCTTTTTGCAATTGATGGCCTTTAAAATTAATAAACTTTCATTATTGATTAATTTCATTGCGTTTAACTTCATACTTTCTATATTTAAGCTCATTTTACAAAGGTGTCCACAGCCCCCCACCAAAAAAAAATATCGCAAACATGACCATTTCACAAAAAATTTGATAATTTTTTTTCAATGGGAGATATCAATGTAGTTCTTTCAAAACTAGTTAGCTGAGGTTTCTAGCTTTCCATTGATATGCATATGTCCGCATAATATGCCCCAGGTAAAAATATATGATTGAAAAACAAAACTATGTCCACAACTGCCTACCTTCCCCTACCACCCCAGTCGTCGCCAACATGAGGGAACACCCTCGAGGGGCGGAACCACCGAGCGCATTCGACACGACCCTCCTGCCGGAAGACCCGAGTCAAGCTTTCAGCTTAGAGAGGGACGAACAACTGAAAGACGATCCAGAACGAACCAACGATCCCTGGCCACCCGAACTTGCGTCACAGATCCAGGAATTCCTGGATGAGGAACTGCCGAAGTTCGAAAAGCTTCGAAGTACCACAGACCTAACGGAGCACACCATCGTCATGCGGGACAACCGGCCAATGAAACAGAGGTATTACCCCAAGAACCCCGCCGTGAGGCGAATTATCGACGAGCAAGTCGACCAACTAATAGCCGAAGGACTCATCGAACCTTCTCGAAGTCCTCAAAGCGCACCAATTGTTCTCGTGCGCAAAAAGAACGACAAATGGCGTATGTGCGTAGACTATCGCCAGCTCAACGAACGCTCTATCCCGGACGCCTATCCATTACCGAGGATCAATTACATCCTAGAATGCCTGAAGAATGCACGTTTTATCACCACGCTAGATCTGAAGAACGGGTATTGGCAAATACCTATGGCCCTCGACAGTAGGGAAGCCACCGCTTTCACGGTGCCAGGAAGAGGTCTGTACCAATAGAAGGTAATGCCCTTCGGATTACACTCCGCAGGGGCAACGTTTCAACGGACGTTAGACACGGTCATCAGCGCAGATATGGAACCTTACGCATTCGCGTACTTAGATGACATTGTCATCATCGGAAAGGATTACACGGAACACCTCCACAACGTAAAAGAGGTCTTCTCTCGACTTCTCAAGGCAAACCTGCGAATCAACGCAGAAAAGTGTACTTTCTTCCAACGACGCATCAAATATTTGGGACACATGATCAGTGAGGAAGGTATCCATACCGACCCCGACAAGGTAGCCGCCGTAAGAAACTTGAGACCGCCCACCAACTTGAAGGAACTCCGACAATGCATAGGGATGGCGTCATGGTACCGCAGATTTGTTCCCAATTTCGCCACTGTGGTCCAACCAATGTCACAAGACGCCTTCGGAAAGCTAAAAGAATTACTCACTACCGCCCCCGTACTCGCCTGCCCCGATTTCAACGTCAAATTCTCTTTACAAACGGACGCCAGTAACGTAGGCGTGGGCGCAGTCCTCAACCAGGAGATTGAAGGGAAAGAGCGCGTCATCGCGTACGTCAGCCGACGACTCAACAAGGCGGAAGAAAACTACTCTGCCACCGACAAAGAATGCCTAGCCGTCATATGGGCAACACGTAAACTACGATGTTATCTAGAGGGCTACCGCTTTGACGTGGTAGCTGACCATCTCGCGCTGAAATGGTTGAATACCCTGGAAAGTCCATACGGTAGAGTGGCCCGTTGGGCACTCGAGTTACAACAATACCAATACGACGTGCATTATCGCGCCGGGAAACAAAACGTAGTGGCGGACGCATTATCCAGGCAGGCCTTGGAAACACTCGCACGTGTCGAAGAGGAACCCGACAGTTGTCCCTGGCTTAAACGAAGGATACAACAAGTCCACGACGAGGCCCAAAAATATCTGGACTACACCTACGAGAACGGTCAACTTTACCGAAATCTCGGCCACGGACCTGTCGGAACGGAGTCTTGGAAGCTCTGCGTCCCAAAAGATCGCCGGACGAGGGTACTCCACGAATGCCACGATCAACCAACAGCTGGTCCCCTCGGCATACGGAAGACCATCGCCAGGGTTTCCCAACGGTATTATTGGCCCGGGTTGTATCGAGACGTAAGACGTCACATTCGCAACTGCGTAAGTTGTCAGAAGTTCAAGGCCATGCAACGCAAGCAACTCAGCAGTTTTGGGGTACCGAAATTATTCGTCTGCGATAACGGCACCCAGTTCACCAGTCGCTCGTTCCGAACGTTCCTCCAAATCGCAGGCGTCAAACTGCAGCACACCGCTCCATATTGTCCCCAGGAAAATCCCACAGAAAGGGCGAACAGAACTGTGAAAACGATGATCGCCCAATTCATCGACGACCACCAGAACACGTGGGACGAACTGTTACCCGAAATGTCGTTGGCCATAAATTCTAGCGTCTCTGAGTCCACCGGATTCAGCCCTGCGTTCCTTTTACACGGAAGAGAGCCTAGGCTGCCCGGCGCTCTATACGATGAAGTCACACCAGGAACAGGGAGCACCCCGGAGACGGCTACTGACAAAGCGTCGAGACTGAAAGAGATCTTTTCCATCGTCCGAAGTAACATCCAAAGGGCAAGTTAAGAGCAAGCGCGACACTACAATCTCCGTCGCAGGCAATAGCGGCCTTCGATCGGCTCATTGGTCCTCGTACGACAACACCACCTGTCAAATGCAGCCGAAGGTTTTGCAGCCAAACTGGCCCCAAAGTTTGACGGACCATACCGGGTAAAAGGTTTCCCGTCGCCAAACATCGTGAAATTCCAACACACAAGCAGCCGGAAGCACAAGGTCGCCAATGTCAACGATCTGAAAGAGTTCAACGACCCCGAACTCGATAATCCAGCCTTTAATCCTGCCGCCGCCATAAAATAATCCCCCCCACACCATGTCACCCCTGCTGGTCCTACTTGCCCTAGTCACCTCTGCACAGGCCGCCGTAAAAGTAAATGACTACACCAACGCCGACTATATCCCGATCGTGGACGGAGACGCAGTAATCTGGGAGAAGCCAGGTTACCTCCACCACACCACCAACGTCACTTCTTATGAGGTCTACGTCGCCCAGACCGAGCGCACTGCTGAGATGTTCACGGACACCCGCCTGGCCCAGGTATTAGCAACCGACTTGGACCACATCCGAAATTTAATAGCCATGCTAAAAGTATACCGTAGGGAAGCCAGGAGCATAAACCTGCTCGGTACTGCGTTGAAAGTAGTAGCGGGAACGCCCGATTTCAATGACTGGGAGCAAATTAGGTTCAAACAAGCACAACTGATAGAATCCGAACACCGACAGGGGGAGATTAACTCCAAAATGCAAAACCGCCTTAACGAACTGACGCACTTTTTCAACACAATCCAGAAGTCGGACGAGGCCGAGAATGCCCAGATAGTAGAGGCAGTCCTCGCCAAAAATAGAATAATCATAACGGACCTAGAAAGTCTTATCTTTGGGCTAACTTTAGCCAAAATAAACATAATCAGTCTTGCCCTCTTAGATGGCGCCGATATAAACGAATTCAATGAGCAACAGTTAGTCAACATAACCTTGGTGGAGCTATTAGAGGTCTCGAACATCAGCGTTTTTCAAACTCCCGACCTACTCCACTTTCTTATAAAGTTCCCTCAACCCAAATAAAATTGTAGGAAGTTGCTCATATTCCCGGTTCAACGCCACCACAGAATATTGGATTTCACTCAGGAGACATAGTGGCGGACTGCGGTACACAGACCCTCAACATCGGGGCCTGCGAGACAACCGTCGGGGCTACGTTCTGCAGGGAAGGAGGGGGAAGCACCTGCGCCCAACAATTGGTAGCCGGGTCTATCGCACATTGTGCTACCATACCGGGACACCTAGACCCTGTAACTATCGTCGACCACGGTACTCTCGTCATCAACGACGCGAAAATGACCGTTGTTGATGATGCCGGGACCAGCCAAAATATTTCGGGATCATGCTTAGTGACGTATTCCCACCGAGTCTCTCTTAACGGGACCTGGCACATTAACCAACTCGGCGACTCTAAGAGGAAGGCAGTGGTGTCCGCAATGACGCAAGTCAACATAACGGCCCACAAAGTAAACTTAGCCTACCGTTTCTACGGGAACTAAGCATGAAAAATCTCAATCAAATCGACAGCATAAACGAAATGCTGACGGTAAAAAGTACCGCTTCCTATCTCCTCACGCTCGCCGTGGCATTTTCTCTCTGCTCCATTATATGGATATTATACCGCCGCCTTTAAATCCAAGGTGAACAAAATGCGTCCCAAGACGTAGAGGCCGTGTCGCCCCACCTTACTACTGACGCCCGCCCGGCCGAGGTATCGACACCGACCAGCGGTAAGGCCCCCATGTATGCCACCGTCGCCCCCCTAAAATTCGGCGAACTCAAGCCACACGTACCTACTCCATACCTCGTACACGGGAGTACGGATCGGGTGACGAGTGAAGAAAGCAAACTGGACTCAGCAAAAAAGAAAAAAAAAAGAAAAAAAAAATTAAATATATTGCCAACACACACAAAAAAAAAACATATATGTCTTATTTAATTCTTTTCCGCTTACACTTACACATAAGTTTAAGTAACCTACACTTGCTGACACTATATTTTTGTAACTGTGCCGACCTAAGGCATCGAACCCTTTAAAAGCTTAAGTAATATCCGTATTGTAACTCAAACGAGAACTAGCTTTGCTCCCCTCAACACCCAAAACTCGTAAGCCACACTAAATAATAGAGATAATAAGACATATTTTTTAATCGTACGCCCAAAATTTAGCATTAAGCCAACCCACCATGGATCAGCAAGAAGCCGCAACACCCGCAGAGGCACCCGAGATCATCTATATCGAGGACTCTACAGACTCTGAAGGCTCAGAGTCTGGGGCACCCACGTTCGGGAGAAACCAAGCCCCACCGCAGTCCAAGAATGGAGACCATCGTCCGCCCCACGACATCCCAGAACCCAACTATGAACCGTCGTCGTCAACCGCCAGCACCCGTATCCGCGACGAAGAGCAAGACGACGTCCCAATCTCCAACGGAGGCGCATACGCCGACATAAGGCGGGACGTCCACTAAGAGCGGCCAAACTGCAACGATGCGGCCGAGTCAAGCGGCGAATCGGACGCCGAACTCTCGGACACAGAGAACTCCGAAGGCCCTCGAGATAGTCCCCCACTGTTTTCGAGACGACCATCTAGATTTCGGCGCGAAAATCTGTGGTCGCCACCACTATTCCGCCGCCGAGACCCCGGACCTACTACTCGCCGAGTCCCGAACCACCATCATTCGAACCGATTTTCGGACCGATGTTCGGACTCGCGCATCATCATTTCGACCCCCGAGACTGTGACCAGCAGAACAAGACCCTGCAACACTACTACCCGGAGTACACGGAGTAGGAGGAACCCTCCGCCCGCCGGCTCGTGGCCGATGAGGAGACGTTCCACTATATGGTCACACCGTATGGCCTGCGCGCCACACGGGTCCATCTCATGACGGTGAATCTGCTCGTCCCGGCAGGCCGGAACGTCCATGCGTCCTTCCGAACATTTCGGGAGCCCGCGGAAGTCCTCGACAACCGGCCCGCCTTCTCCGTCCCAGACCAGGTTGAACCTCCCTCCTTCTAACTATAGAATCCAAAAAGGCATTGTATGATTCTCCTTTGAAAGATATGGTATATTTTCTTCCTTCCTCCAAGTCGCAGAATTTACAGATACTCTTTTTAATTTTAATGAGTTACTTTAATCTTTGAAGGCTGCATTTACTTTTAAAAAACAATTTAATCATTAATTTAACAAACATAAAAACCATATAAACATAACGATTGTAACGACGCAGCAATGTGTATGGGATGTTGGGTGTTGCTTTCGGTTTTCCTAAAGGAAAAAAACCTTGATGCTTCGGCGTTCCTTACGCTGGGTATGATGATTAGGGGATCTGCATAGATCTGTGTACTCACATAGTAGTAACTGATGGGAGTACGGCACAGGGGGCAGTTCTGATTGGCGCCCTTGTAGCAGCAGTTGTGCAGGCAGCGGCGGCAGAAGGAATGCTTGCAGGGGGCCTGCACCCGAATGCGCATCTTGTCCAGGCAGATGCAACACTGCTTTTCTGCTGGCATCGTTTTTTTTTAACTTTTCAATTAAATTATTCCGAAATCAAATATTAGGAACGTCTCCCAACGATTCAAGACTGGTGGTGAATGGAGTTTTCAATGTAAGTTGACTTTGATTCGAAAGGCGACTTTAATGACATCTCCAGCAGGAATTGGAACGGAGACTCGAGCATGACATCGAGTATGTCACGTATACTATAGGCCTGTCACTGGGATTTATATTTATGACAGTGTGAGGCTGTCTACTACTACTGTAGTAGACGCCGATGCCAACGTCAACAACATCTGCAACGTCCCCTGACCCCCCAGCAACGGCGCACACCCAGCGCGAACCAGCTGTGACTACGGCAAAACACGCCAAGGTACTCCGTACTAACTCGAGCCCGGCTCGGGGGTCGGTAAAAGAAGACCCTCCTATCGGTACCCCCGACTCCACGTCAGGAACCGAAAACGCCCCTCCAGTTCAACAAGCGGAGCTGACCGAACATATGGAGAGGTGGGAAACGGAGCAGAAGAGTGACTACGCTACCCCAACCCTACTGGGACTAGAGCCGCAACCCATACTAGACACACTGGAAAGCCTCTCGCCCCCGGTAGCGACCAGAGGGTTCGACGATATATCGAGAAGCTACTGACGGTAGCTGCCGGACACCAACCCGAAGTGGAGAACGAAGACCTCGAGGAGCTTCTAGGCTTCTTACAGGAGGACTCCCCGCTGGTCGACCGAAGGCCAGAAGATGACAGCCTGGTCGAAGAAATCGGAAGGGACGCCGGCTGGGTAGTCGCTCCGCCAGATTGGCAGGTCGACACCCCGGGCCGAGTAGTGCCCACTGGTTTGGTCGAGGAGGTGCAATACCGCATGAAACGGGCGGACAGGATCGGCTGCAGTAGTTGGTTCTGGAACCGGAAATACCAGGTCCACAAGCGATCACTCGCCGGACCGGTCTGCGTCCGCCTCCTCCCGGAAGAAAGGGGGTGGTGTAACGAACCCCAAGGCTGCGTTACAGTTCACCACGCTGCACCGGCAATGGAGGAGTAATAAGCTTAAGGTTAAGAATTACCTTTGTATAAAAATAAGCTATGTTATACAATACACGAAAACTCTTCGAACCACCCACTTTTCTTCCACCGCACGCGTGCCGTTCAGCTACGTGACTACCCCTTCTACACCCATCCATAACTCTCCTACCACTACTTCAATTGTGAACCAAAAACTTTCCCCTCTCACTAAGGTTCGATGCGACGGTTTTCTTTCGACAAAAGAAATTGACCATCGGTGCATCGTCAGCACATATCCCCCCACCCATAAGTTTAAGTTAGCTAGTTCGATCCGCGGATGCTAGGTTCCGAGCGTTCTAGCGAAAGAAGTGCAAGACACTTACTCGGGAACCCGGCCGCGAGATAGACGTTGCTCCGCGCAGTAACTTACGTTAAAGTACTTTACGCCATACGTTAAGCCAAACCAAATAAATAAATAAATAAGTCCAAACAAACCCACCGAGTAAGTCTATTTTCCGGGTGGGGATTCAATTTAATTCGTAACCGAGAATATCGCAGTACGGGCCAATCCAATTCCCAAATTACTCTTGATCCTCTGCTAGGTCCCACGAGTGTGACAACGCCTCGTATTCCTTATCCTTCTCGATCCCACGAGTGTGACAACGCCTCGTATCTCTTATCCTTCTCGACCCCACGAGTGTGACAACGCCTAGTGCCCCTCGCTATCTTCTCGATCCAACTCATACGGGCACGGTTACGCCTCCTTCTCCTCCACTCTTGCTTCTAGCCTAGTTAGGGCCGACCCCGTTTCCTGTAGAGGTTCCTGCAAACTACAAATTTCTTGTAGTAGGATCCTGGAGAAGACTGAGCTTACCTCAGCCTGAAATAGGAGCATTACAACATTTAAGGAGTGCCAGACTCTGTTTTGTTTTTTTGTTGTTTTTTGTTTTGATTATTTTTATAATCACATCCCACGAGATGCAGAGAAGGGGAACGGTCAGCCCGGGCAGAGATCCACGTTGCCTGGGTAAGGCATAATTAGAACAGGTGGATGCCAAGTCCCTGAGCTCTCCGTTCGAGACTGGGCTAGTTTTTGAACCGGGCCCCCAGCCAGGCTGACTCTCAGCTCGGGTCGAATGACACCTTAGCCCGGCCCGGTGTGTGGTGAGTGTGGAGGTTGGGATGTGGCTAGGTGGTGTGTGGGGGAGTGGGAGTGTGTGAGCTACTTATACGAGGCGGCACCACAAGCGCATCGTCAGTGTTGCTGCTTCGCGAACACCCGCTGGCTGTCCGGGACTGCTTATTTTCGGTGCTTTCCCTAATGATGACCGCTTCTTCGCAGCTGACCTACCTTTTAGGGGTAGGCCTTTCGCTATCCGCAACCTGCGACCCGTCCGGTGGCCTCAGCTAGGTCCCCTCTGAGCCACCTCACGCGCTCATCAGACCACATTTACTTCAGTAATAATAGGCACATATATATTCCTGGCCTGCATGTCAGCTGTTCTCTCAGTCCCCATTCGTGTCGATAGGACAACTATCGATAAGAATTCGTGGATTTCGTTTACCTTTCTGCATACTGAGGCCAAAAAAACACAAACTAAAAATTCCTGACCCAGTTTTTTTTATGGATTCGACAAAAATACCCCGATACCGCGTCGAAACCCCGAGTAATTTCAGTATTTCGTAAAAATACTTGTCAGACTACGGTAACACTTGCAAGTGATGCAACACATGTTCCAACATGCGACCCGCATGTATGTCTTCTTCTATCCACAGGGTTCTTATACACGTCATTGTCGCATGTTCCATTTAACGGAAAAATCGCCCTAATGCCCTAATGCTTCCTAATGTAAAAAGGGTATAATTCCAAATCAACTCCCTCTTCTCGACATCCTTTATAAGTTTTATTATTTCTTCGTCGCAAAGCAGCCCCAATCTTTTCTTTGTATTTTTGTTAGCCGTTTTTTGTCTGTTCATCATCTGTTCTTGTTGTATTTACACACACATTCACGCACACAACGTCAGTTTTAGCTACAAATTAATATAACTCTAGGGAGTGTAAAAAATTCCACAAATACAACGAAATACTTTTCCAGCATGTATCGGCGTGTTTGCTTGGTGATCCGAATACTATTTTCGAACTGCCATAGCAAACGCATTTTGCATTCAAAATTTTGCATTTATCGGTTTCATACGAATATCAACCCTGATTCTTAACAAATAATATGCACACAATAATTGAAAATCCACACGGATTGGATTAGTATAAATGCTAAGGTACTAGAACTAAGCACAGAGTTTGCTAAATCATACAAAAGCGTCACTCAGAATAGACCTGCTCAACCGAGCACAATAAATAAGCACATTATTAATTTAGTGACTATTTTTAATGAGATCAGGGAATTATTCCTTAAAAGTAAATCCAAATCAACTGATCTCCAGTGGACCCAAGATTCAGACGTATTTAAACGCCTTCGAAAACAACTACTCATTGTTAAAAATAGGTTCAACTTAGACCTAGATCTACCCACTGCATTAAACAGCGCGGTAACATATGTACATATGTATCTATTTTTGATATGGTAGAAAGACCAAAAATCCATCGGGCAAAGTCTCCGAACACAGCTTATGTCCATATAGTTTCAGAGGAGGATTCCACAGTGAACCCACAGAATTATAGCACCCCCAAAGCCACAAGTTCTAAAGAACAAAAACATCAAAAAATGGCGGACTCTTCAGCTGCCCAGAGGGCATACATGAGGGAAATTGCCGTAGCAGTACCCGAATTTGATGGTAAGAAAATCCATCTACAAAAATTCAAACCTGCACTAATAATGGTAACATGAATAGAGTTAATTAAGTCAAAAATAACTGGCGCAACACACCTTAAGGTCCAAAGTGAAACCACAATAGAACTACGAATAATCGTATTACGATCACTCAAGAATGCCTCGAGCGACATAAGTGCACCATCAGCATTACGCAACGTTCCCAATAACCCGTCGCCGTACTGAATATGAGCTGCGTCATGTGCAAATACACTCTTCCCCGAGCTCCCGCTGCCTGTAGCGGTGAGCACAGATATACAAATATGTATTGACACATAATTCAGCCGGTTGTTTGTTTTTTATTACTCTCTTGTTGTTTTATTACTCTCTCTCTATTACCCAAACTTAAATAACTGTTCTTGGTCTCTCGCTCTCGATACTTTCTGTGCAGTAGCGCTCTCTCCCTCTCTGAATTGGTGCTGCTGTAGCCGCTCTTTTCTCAGTTCTTATTGATTCCTCTTTTAACGTTTATCTGGAACTCTGGTCTGATATCTATTTGCTTTGTCCTCATAATGGAATACTCTGTTGTCTGTGCCAAAAAAACCTGAAAGAAAAGCATCACTAATGATCAGCCGAGTATCCCCTGCTGGCTCGGCTAAAGCGTACTCAATTTAGTGGCTTACAACTACTGAATTATTCTCCCAGGCGCAAAAGGGTCACTCCGCGGGATCTGCAAGTACCAACTGTCCCTTGGCCAACCGATGTTTAAAAACTGACTCCGGCCACTCCAAAAGTACAGCAGTTGATATCGTTCGCTACTCCAAAGCCAACGACAGCTGGTGGTGATTAAAATTCGGTAGCCGAACTGATCACCTCGTAGAGCATGCAGCCAGAATCGTCTGTAGTGTGCGTGTCTGTAGTGTCCGCAAATTGTTTAGCTGTCCCGTCAATTCCGACTCCACCAGCAAATAAACGTCCCGGACCACCGGGTATTACCATCATAAGTGATAGACCTGGGGTGAAAAGATTTGTGGGGATCCCACCAAAACGACAAGTTTTTGTCTCACGGCTAGCCCCTGACTCCACCACTAAGGATGCGACTGCTTATATTCAAAGCAAAATAAAAGCCGTTGATTTTAAGGTTAAAAGTTTAACTTCTCTTATACCAGGGAGATAGCTTCATTCAAAATAAAAGTCTCCCTAACTCATTTTAACACTTTTTGTTGGGCCAAATTTTGGCTAAGAAGAATACTGGGCCGCCAATTACTCTTACAACTTCTTACAACTAATCAGACCAATGCTCCATCTTCATCTTTTCACTCTACCTCTACTCGTCCAAAAAAAAAATAACTTCCTTTGTAGTGCGCTATCTGAATGTTCGAGGCTTACGTAGAAAGCTCAGCACTCTTTTTGTGTTTACCGAGACCTGGTGTAAACAACCTGTTTCGTTCGTCTGATTCAGCTGGGCTCGCTCAGCGGTCGATGCCACGAATTTACCTGTTGCCCCGGCGACAAGCCAGTAATGCACTTGGGTGGGTTTTGACTGCTATAGCGGTTCTTTATTGGTATCTTAAAGTTATCTTACGGTTATTGTATTGGCTAGTTTAATGGTATGCGAAGCCTTGCTCTCACCACAGTACAGTTGCCTCCGGGTGTTGTGCGGCGGTGCACTTCCCGAATCGACCTTTGTTGAGGTGTACTTCAGGCGTAGCTCCGCCACTCACACAGCTCCGCACGCAATGGGTTCACCCTTCCACTGTTCTCACCTCTACGTAGTGAGTCTTTCGGTATCGCCGGCTGTACACTTGTCCTCTGGATTTCATTATCGACGCCGTAAGCCATTGCTCCTGTTAGTTCACTATGTATCACCGTCTGTGGTACCTTCTGCACCTAGTGACACTTCTAGCTCCCTCACTTGACTGTCTTTTCTCTACTCCAGCGGACCTTTTCTTATAGGCTCCCTGTGGCCCCGCGTCTGCGTCGTTGCCCATCTTCAACGGTACTTTCCCTCGGTAGTTTCCATCGGCCACTTCGACTTCCCACGCCATCCCTAGCGGGTTCGTCTTATATGCCCTGCATGGCCTACATTGCCTACATGGCTTCCATGGCCTACATGGCTTACATGGTCTACCGGGTCTACATGGCCTACATGGGATCACGTTGCCGGCTACATGGCTTCGGCCCTTCGGCCCACTGCTGGCTCAATTCCGCCGTTCCCGTACTCTCGTGGCGATGCCCGCTCCACCCTCTCGCTAAACGGAATCGCCTCGCGCTCTTTTCAGGCAATTTCGGCTCATCCCCTACTAGGGTCCTGTGAGGAATATCGATTCCTTCTTAGTTCTGAAGTCTTGGCAGGTCGATACACAGCTTTTAGAAATGACCGTTCGTCTCGACGTGCAGGAGGGTTTCTGATTGCAGTGAACTCAAACTTTACGTCGGAACTTGTCACAGTCCAGATTCAGCAGGAGCTGGAATTCCTGTGTGTAGAACTGATGTGACGCCCAGCGCCATATCCAACAGCGCCGGCGCCACAATATAGCTGACATACATTCCTAAGTTACTTATAAAACAACTTAAGGTATTCGATTCCAAAATACGCGCCAAAACACCAGTGGGACCAACACCAGACAGTAAACGGTCACACTAGGCAACGATCATGCCAGTGTGACCGGAGCACGATCACCAACGGCCACACTATCAGCTGGAACCAAGAACGCGTTACGATCCAAGGCAGGCGCTAGCCCTAACTCCACGGGCCAACAGCTGACTTTCATGAATAAAAGGAGCATCGCCAGCTCGATTCGGGGCAGTCCATCCGGACTCGCCAGCTCGGCAGTCCAACTCGGAACAGCCTGGGATTAATTTCCTATTACATTTTACGAACGGTGCTCAAAGGTAAGAAGCCCTGCTTTCTCCGCTGGCCCGTTCACTAATACATTTTCCCCGTCCTGAACTGTTTCCCCACAGAGAGTATTCACCTCTGCCCTATCTTACTCCACAGAGTGTATTCACCTCTGCACTATCTTTCTCCACAGAGTGTATTCACCTCTGCCCTATCTTACTCCACAGAGTGTATTCACCTCTGCACTATCTTTCTCCACAGAGTGTATTCACCTCTGCCCTATCTTACTCCACAGAGTGTATTCACCTCTGCACTATCTGTCTCCACAGAGAGTATTCACCTCTGCAACAAATCGTCTCCCCAGAGGATTCACCTCTGTCAAAACACGTCTCTACAGAGAGTATTTACCTCTGCAACTATTCCTCTCCCCAGAATTTACCTCTGTCAAACACGTCTCTACAGAGAGTATTTACCTCTGCAACTATTCCTCTCCCCCAGAGAATTTACCTCTGTCAACCACGTCTCTACAGAGAGTATTTACCTCTGCAACCATTCGTCTCCCCAGAGAATTTACCTCTGTCAAACCACGTCTCTACAGAGAGTATTTACCTCTGCAACCATTCGTCTCCCCAGAGAATTTACCTCTGTCCAAACCACGTCTCTACAGAGAGTATTTACCTCTGCAACTATTCCGTCTCCCAGAGAATTCACCTCTGTCCAAACACGCCCAGGTTACCTCTGCCACTTTCCGTACCCCAGAGAGTATTCACCTCTGCTCTAACACCCCCCAGAGAGTTGTCACCTCTACCACGAGCCTTCCCCTCAGAGTGTGGTCACCGCGACCGCGATTCTCCCCATAGGAGCGGCCCGCCAACGTCCATCCACGATCTGCACGCAGCAAACAGCCACGTGCGGCCGAGTAGCCAAACACGAAGGAAGACCCCGAAGGAAGACCCCCCACGAGACCGAGTATCACCTTTGCCAACATTCCTGTGTACAATTACGAACAATAAAGATAACTTTTTATATACTGCTTAACCCTACGCCTTCTTCTTGAACCCGAGCACATCTATTACAGCTTCCACATCCAGAAACCAAACAAATTTCTGTGAACCCGGCACGACGAGCATACCCCGGCCGAGGAACGTCACAGTGGCGCCCGAGCAGGTTGTGGTAGCATAATAGTGTCTCAGAAGTGGTCAAGATGGCAAAGCAGTGGATTAACCAAGCGACAAGGCCGCAGGACGCGGGTCGGCGGAAGGCTACGCGAGGAATTCGGCTTGGAGAAACTAGAACAAGTAGAAATCCTAAGGAAGGACCTACCGGCTCAGGTACAGGAGAGACTGGAACAGCTGGCAGCAGTGCAAACCAAAAAGAGCCCAAGGCAACAATCGCCGCAAAAATGTACTTAGATACAAATCACGACGAAGGAACCTCAAGGAGGAACCAGATCAGGGAGAAAAAAAAAGCACTATTCCCGAAGCAGTGTAGTAGTCACAGACCACCAAGCGCTCAGATTGCTCAATCCAATCGAAAGCGCATCCGCCGAATAGCAAGATGTTCGTTGGGATTGCAGCCGTCGACCTTTGAGATTCGGTATTGGAAAGGGAAGTTGAACGCAGTGGCGGACGGTGTATCCCGCTTACCACGCGTAGAAATCAGAATTTCCAAGATCGGGAAAGGTACTTGGTGTCAAATAAAAGGAAAACAAGTGCAAACAACTCCAAAAGAAACACCCGACTACTTCAGCAAACACAAGCGACTATAAAGACACATACCCGACAGACGGAGAACAGACGAAGACGAATAAAATAGCGGATACATCTCTGACCACGTACACATCGGGACCTGGTGCCAAGCCATGGCAAAGAAGGACGACGACCGCCTAGGAGAGGAGGGGGGAGTGTGACGCCCAGCGCCATATCCAACAGCGCCGGCGCCACAATATAGCTGACATACATTCCTAAGTTACTTATAAAACAACTTAAGGTATTCGATTCCAAAATACGCGCCAAAACACCAGTGGGACCAACACCAGACAGTAAACGGTCACACTAGGCAACGATCATGCCAGTGTGACCGGAGCACGATCACCAACGGCCACACTATCAGCTGGAACCAAGAACGCGTTACGATCCAAGGCAGGCGCTAGCCCTAACTCCACGGGCCAACAGCTGACTTTCATGAATAAAAGGAGCATCGCCAGCTCGATTCGGGGCAGTCCATCCGGACTCGCCAGCTCGGCAGTCCAACTCGGAACAGCCTGGGATTAATTTCCTATTACATTTTACGAACGGTGCTCAAAGGTAAGAAGCCCTGCTTTCTCCGCTGGCCCGTTCACTAATACATTTTCCCCGTCCTGAACTGTTTCCCCACAGAGAGTATTCACCTCTGCCCTATCTTACTCCACAGAGTGTATTCACCTCTGCACTATCTTTCTCCACAGAGTGTGTTCACCTCTGCCCTATCTTACTCCACAGAGTGTATTCACCTCTGCACTATCTTTCTCCACAGAGTGTATTCACCTCTGCCCTATCTTACTCCACAGAGTGTATTCACCTCTGCACTATCTGTCTCCACAGAGAGTATTCACCTCTGCAACAAATCGTCTCCCCAGAGGATTCACCTCTGTCAAAACACGTCTGTACAGAGAGTATTTACCTCTGCAACTATTCCTCTCCCCAGAATTTACCTCTGTCAAACACGTCTCTACAGAGAGTATTTACCTCTGCAACTATTCCTCTCCCCCAGAGAATTTACCTCTGTCAACCACGTCTCTACAGAGAGTATTTACCTCTGCAACCATTCGTCTCCCCAGAGAATTTACCTCTGTCAAACCACGTCTCTACAGAGAGTAATTACCTCTGCAACCATTCGTCTCCCCAGAGAATTTACCTCTGCCAAACCACGTCTCTACAGAGAGTATTTACCTCTGCAACCATTCGTCTTCCCAGAGAATTCACCTCTGTCCAAACACGTCTCTACAGAGAGTATTTACCTCTGCCACTTTCCGTACCCAGAGAGTATTCACCTCTGCTCTAACACCCCCCAGAGAGTTGTCACCTCTACCACGAGCCTTCCCCTCAGAGTGTGGTCACCGCGACCGCGATTCTCCCCATAGGAGCGGCCCGCCAACGTCCATCCACGATCTGCACGCAGCAAACAGCCACGTGCGGCCGAGTAGCCAAACACGAAGGAAGACCCCGAAGGAAGACCCCCCACGAGACCGAGTATCACCTTTGCCAACATTCCTGTGTACAATTACGAACAATAAAGATAACTTTTTATATACTGCTTAACCCTACGCCTTCTTCTTGAACCCGAGCACATCTATTACAGCTTCCACATCCAGAAACCAAACAAATTTCTGTGAACCCGGCACGACGAGCATACCCCGGCCGAGGAACGTCACAAATGTCTAATTACGAGAAAGATATGAGAGAATCAGTAATTTCAGACTGTGACACCTGCATCCCAGTTGCGTCCTCGCAGAACAAAAACTAAAAAGTTTTTCTGAACTGATTCTATACGGTCCTGGTGAACTTTGTACTGAGGGCACCATACACAAGAGCAGTATATTAAAATTGGACGAACAAGAGAGATGTAGAGAGTCTTTGTTATATCAATTTATACATATATGTATACATATATATCGAAGCGTTAAGGTTTAACAAATTTTGCGCAACACCATGACTGAAACCTGTCGAGATCGGATTGCAGCTTATGAGTACTCGAGAGTATGTTTATACAGAAGGGAAGTCATTTCTGAAGAGTGTAAAGAGTAAGGGGCCTATGCGAGGACAATTAGTAAGGACAGGAAGTTTTTGAAAAAGGACTCTTTGAGACTTAGAACAAAGGTAGCTAGCGATCCATCTAAAGAGATTGGGCTGGAACCCAAAAGGTCAAGTTTTTATGCTATGAGAGAATCGGTGTTAAGGTGATCTCCACCTTATAAATCCATGTTGAGCTGGAGATATAAGTAATCTGCAGAGGTGTTGCAGGTGTGGAGTTAAAATTTTCTCAAACACTTTAGGAATAGCGGTTAACTTAGTTATATCTCTGTTATGTGTTAAAGAAATAAGAAATAAGCAAAATGCAAAATCAGCCAATTGTCGTGTATACACACACACACTAACACTATTACACCAAAATGTATGTATGCCTTCTCTCTCTTAAATAAAGTCAATTCTAAGCTAGTTCACATCGTGAACACAACGTTTTCTCCGTACTCAGACACAACACATTGGCGAAGAGTAAAAAAAAGTGCCTCAGAATCATCATTTTGAATATTTCGAGTCGGTAGTCTAATCAAATAGAGATCGAACGATTAAAAACAAAGTAAATAGCAATGGATACAACAAATATTAAAGAATTGTTGGCTCAACAGCAACAATTCGCAGAGGAATTGCTGAAAAAACAACGAACATGGATGGAGACCTTTCTCGAAGGAAACAGTGCAGTTAATAGACCTGCGGAGTCAACAGTTTGTCCGCCGCTTCCATTTCGCCGCGTACTCCGTTATCTCCGTCGAGAAGAAAAAAGCATATTTTCTATCGTGGGTAGGCACACATGTTTTCGAGCTTGTCAAGAATCTGTTCGGTAGCGAAAATTTGGACCAGCAGTCGTACGTGCAAATAACAGACAAATTAACAGAGCACTTCAAACAGAAGCGTCACATTGTTGCTGCTCGCTATGAATTTTATAAACGTCAGATGCGGGACTCAAAATCTCATAAGGAATGGGTAGCCGATCTACGTGGTATTGCTCGTGAGTGTCAGTTTTCTTGCAACGCAAATGGGTATACATACAATTATGTTGACGAAATGATACAAATGTTGTCATAATCGTGGAAATGTAGAAAACTCAATCTGTTCGGAATGGATTTGTTCATGACATTCAATTTCGAAATTCGACAAATTTCAAATGTGAGTGAAGCGCAGGGTTCTCAATTGACTGACCTTTGTAACAAGTACAATGGAGTATTTGAACCGGCTATTGGTACAATAAAAAACTTTAAGGCAAGCATCTACTTAAAGCAAAATTTCGTGCTAAAATTCTACAAAAGCAGACAAATTCCATTTGCTCCAATGGAACAGTTTAAGGAGGAAGTAAAGCGTCTCACAGATGCCGGTATTTTGAAAGCAGTCAAATTCAGCAACTGGGCATCGCCCATAGTACTAGCAGCACCCAAGCCAGGTGGAGCACTACGGATCTGTGGCGACTTTAAACAAGGTGTCAATTCGCAATTGGACATCAAACAATATCCGCTGCCAACACGTGAGTCTTTATTGCATACTATCCGTCACGACACTCATTTCTCCAAAATCGATCTGAAAGACGCATATCTACGAATGGAGTTAGATGATGCAGCAAAAGAAATTATGGTCGTCAACACACCGTTGGGCCTCTTCCAGTACCAACGTTTACCATATAGAATAGCGAGCGCCCCAGCTATATTCCAACGTCATTTGGAACAACTTATGAGTGGCACAGAAGGTTGTGGAAATTATCTAGACGACATCATTATTTCAGCTCCAACAGTTGAACAGCACCTTGCTCGCCTCGATCAAGTTCTAAGCATTCTAAAAGAGAATCGCATCAAATGTTTCTTCTTGAGAAACGAAATTGAATATCTCGGCAGAAGAGTAAGCATCAAGGGCATCCTCCCGGATACCACGGGTCTAGAGGCTGTCAAACAATTGATGCCTCCCACTAATCTACAGCAGCTGGATGCTTTCATGGGAAAAGTCAACTACTGCTGCAATTTTATCCCTAATTCTTCTCAGTTAGCGTCTCCACTCAATCAGCTTCGGAGGAAAAACGTAGTCTTCAAATTCGGCCCCGATCAGCAGCAGGCTTTTACAGCATTAAAATAGCACATTCTCAATGCTACAGAGCTAGCACATTTCAACGAGCATCTACCGCTTGTTCTAGCTACCGATGCATCTTCATATGGCATTGGTGTAGTCTTGTCACACATTCAAGCAGATGGGAAGGAAAGGCCAATAGCATTCGCATCAAAAACATTAGATGTCCATCAAGTTCGATACAGCCAAATAGAAAAGGGAGAGATGTGTTATGTATTAAAGAAATAAGAAATAAGCAAAATCAGCCATTTGTCGTGTATACACACACACGCTAACACTATTACACCCGAATGTATATATGCCTTCTCTCTCTTAAATAAAGTCAGTTCTAAGCTAGTTCTCATCATGAACACAACGTTTTCTCCGTACTCAGACACAACAACCTCTATAGTTCTTTGCGTCAGACTTGCTACCTTTCTTATGAAGAGGAATTAGAAATTATAATTAAAACTGTTTAGAGTCCTTAGAAAAACGTATCCTTCATCGATATAGGTAGTTCACTGCTATGAGAGATAAGAACTGAAAAGTTTGACCGATTCATTACATAACGAGAGAGAGAAGAAGGAGACCCAACTTCTTGAAATTTTGTATAATGTCTTGATTTAAAGTTTTTTAGACTAGATAGCTCTTTGGTTAACCAAGGGGGTTTCCCCGATCTAATATTACAAGAAAGCGGGACATAAGAATCAAAAAGTGAGCTATGTGCATCTTAGAAAATATTTGTGCCTATCGAAACATCAGTGCACAAATACAAAAGCGGACTAATCAAAATCCCTAGTAAGCCTTATGGCCTTAAGAAAGCAGTGAACACATTGAGGTAGTCCACCCGACCGATCCAATACAATTGCTTCTATGTCGAGCGACACTTCGAAAGTAGGATGGTAGGCATCTTCAGGTATAATGAGCGGGGGGACTCGAGTTAACAACGCTATGGTCGCATTCGTTACAAAGTACAGATCAAGAAACCGACCCAAGGAATTTTTAACATGGTTAACTTGAGACAGAGACAGGCCAATCAAGCCGTCAACAAAGTCATGTCGTGACATGGGCACTAGGTTATTAGACTCGTTTACAGAAGACCAAACAATTCCTGGCAAGTTGAAGTCACCAAAAACTATCATATGATCTTTATCTGATAGCGAGGAAGAAACAGCGGTTAAGGCAGACAAGAGCTGCTCGTAAATTGCGATATCCGAAGAAAGTGGAATATTCGTGCAAGTTATGAAAACTGAGAAAGTGGGAAGAATCAGTTCCGACGTGAAGTTTGAGTCCACTGCAATCAGAACCTCTCCTGCACGTCGAGACGAACGGTACTTTCAAAAAGTTGCGTATCGACCTTCAAAACTTCAGAACTAAGAATTTTCGGCTTTTACCAGGTCTCGCGATCGTGGGATCCAAATGCGACATGCCTCGAACATTCTGATAGCGCACTACAAAGGAAGTTGTTATTTTTTGGACGGGTGGAGGTGGAGCGGAAAGATGAAGAATGATCATTGGTCTGATTAGTTGTAAGAGTTATTGGGGGCCCAGTATTCTTCTTAGCCAAAATTTGAGCCAACAAATGGTGTTAAAATGAGTTGGGGAGACACTTACTTTGAATGAAGCTATCTCCCTGGCATAAGAGAAGTTAAACTTCTCCACCTTAAAATCAACGGCTTTTATTTTGCTTTGAATATAAGACATATCCTTAGTTGTGGAATCAGGGGCTAGACGTGAGACAAAAACTTGTCGCTTTGGTGGGATCCCCACCAATCTTTTCACCCCAGGTCTATCACTTATGATGGTAATACCCGGTGGTCCGGGACGTTTATTTGCTGGTGGAGTCGGAATTGACGGGACAGCTAAACAATTTGCGGACACAACAGACACGCACACTACAGACGATTCTGGCTGCATGCTCTCCGAGGTGATCATTTCGGCTACCGAATTTTAATCACCACCAGCTGTCGTTGGCTTTGGAGTAGCGAACGATATCAACTGCTGTACTTTTGGAGTGGCCGGAGTCAGTTTTTAAACATCGGTTGGCCAAGGGACAGTTGGTACTTGCAGATTCCGCGGAGTGATTCTTTTGCGCCTGGGGGACTAATTCAGTAGTTGCAATCCAGTAAATTAAGACGCCATGGCTAGGAACCGATCATATTGCTTTTTAAAGCCAACGGCCAGCTCCTTAAAGTCCTTCCAAGTCTGAGTCATAAATATGACCATTTTGCGTGCACTACGCTTTCGCAGAGCCAGCAGGCAGACAACAGACAACAGTGTATTCCATTATGAGTACAAAGCAAATAGATATCAGACCAGAGTTCCAGATAAACGTTAAAAGAGGAATCAATAAGAACTGAGAAAAGAGCGGCTACAGCAGCACCAATTCAGAGAGGGAGAGAGCGCTACTGCACAAAAAGTATCGAGAGCGAGAGACCAAGAATAGTTAATTAAGTTTGGGTAATAGGGAGAGAGTAATAAAACAACAAATCTACTAGGTGAGTGCGGCTAAACATGATATTGTGTGTACTTACGAAAAGCACAAACAAAAACACACTGTTAACCGATATAAAAGAATTATTTAATTGTGTTTTTACACAATAAACAGGCATGCACCTGCTATCAAGAACAGATAGATGGTTAAATTAGGAATTTATGATCATCAAAAAATCATTAAAAATCAAAAAACACCGGCTGTTTAGGCAAAATAATTTGAAAATAAGCGGAGCGCAATATAAAGTCAAGTCTGGACACTACAACAGAGATCGAACGTTGTTCCTTTGATGTTGCGTACTAGTGTACACTTTGATGCAATGGGTGCGTTTTGTTGTCTGTCACGAATTTTACGGGGTACTGCCAAAGCCCAGTTGTTGGCACCAATTAGCAGCATTGGTTGTTCGTTTGAGTGCGATTTTATTGGCAATCCTTGTAGGTGGGAATTTTTTTTGCGTATTTGGCTGACATCTACGTTTTGTTTTGGTAGCGCAAGATTTTTTACTGAACGAACATTATTCAATCATAGCATTTTATGGTTTCTCGCTGCCGATATTTTAATGTGAGCGGGTGTGTTCTCCATTCGAGACGTTTCGCTGGCCCACTGCAGGCAAAGTAGTTCAGGAGTCGAGGAAACCTGAAGAATTCTTATAATTTTGTATTCGACAAGTGTAACGGATGAGCCTTCATCCAAAAAGGCGTAGGTGTGTAAACGTAACTTCTTTTCCGTATAGTGTGACGGGCAAATTAGGAAGTATTGTTCTTCTATGTTGCTATCCTTAAGGTGGGCATGATGTAACAGGCGAGAATGTGCTTCTCGCACTGGGCATTACACAGATGAGAATCGATGTTGCTAATCATCTTTTGACTGAGAGTTTTCGTTGTTGTCCAATCCATGGCGAACCTGTGCGTGAGTGTTGACGGTGCTGGCCCTTGAGCTTGGCCTAGGTATAAAAGTGGATGCTGCTTCGGACAACTTGTAAGGTTTTTGGGTGTTGATTACTTCTGGGACTAATGCTCTCAGCAGCAGCTTATCACGCACCAGCTCATAAGCTTTTCCCTTAAGACACTTCTGGAGCCGAAGCATGTTTTCTGCATTTGAAAAGCCGGCTACTGCGCTGTTCTCGTAGATGTTGATGAAGATCGTTCAGTCCTCCGCATTGCCGTTAAAGGTGTGCAGATTCGATGGTAGCACTTGTCTAGGCTCTTGGTCCAATTGATGGGAATGACCACTTCACCCACTTATTTGACTTGAACGGAAGGGCAGTCTGAAAATCTCATTTAAGATTCCGATAAAGGCTTTCAAGTTTTAGAACATTTTCGTTTACTATAATTACTATAATGTCATTTATTATAATTACATAGTAATCATACTGTTATAATAAATTAAGCAGATTTCTTGAAAGTTTAACAGCATCCGAATGCAAATCAATGCTCGTCAAATTAAACGCACGGTGTCACAAAGAAGATCAGCATCAAAGCAACGAAGCTGAGTGGAAGTGACGACCAAATGGCATTCCGAACGTATATAGAGCTGACTAATCACTAATTTTGAAATAAACTTGTAAAAGTGTGATATCACAGGAGTCTAGATACAAAATTTGGTTGCTCTATCTCTTATAGTCTCTAAGACCTAGGCATCAAGCCAGATGGATGGATAGACAGACATGGCTATTTAGACTCGGTTATAGAAGCTGAACATATGTACATATATATATGCTTTATATTAGCAGATATGCATTGCCAACAACGTTCAATTTTGACAATGTTTTGTAAAGCTTTTCTTGACATCGTAGCACCACTTAATCGTGCAAACTAAATGAAGATATCGTACTTCATTCAGAAGATATTATTAAACCGGGTCTGAAACGCTTGACTCGAGAATAGGTGGACACCGCTACCACATCGCTGGACTGAGTTACGCTGTTACAGGAGGTAGCCGTTTTTTATTTATTGATTTTGTGTAATAGCCTGCCAAAATATAAATAAATCACAATTTATCCATAAAGTAAATTATTATAAACAAAAGCTGAATTTTAATTGAAAAAAGTACAATTTGTGTGGGAAAGTGTGTAATTTTAACGAGTAATATCGAAAAAATTCATGTATTTTACGTGTCTTCTGAATTGAAAACTGTGACCATAATGCATTTACGGACGTTTCTGAGTTGATATTGAAGATTGTTCGGAATCATCATCATATATTGAGGATTTACTCTTTCTCATACTAAGCTGGGACATTGATATATCATCTGGGAAATCTTCCTTAAATCGTGTCCATTTTATAAGTGTTTCTGGAGATCGATACAGAAACAACAATTTTCCATACAAATCTTCTTCAAGCCGATACTCCTGTGTTTCTCGAACTAGGTATATATCGTTACACAGCTTAAGTACTCGGTCAACGTACGGCAAATCTTCAAACATTATTCGTCTGTGATTGTTGGCGATTAGAGAGCGTATAACCCTGGAAACTACATACACAAATGTTGTATAGAGTCCAATAATCCTAAAAAGTAAGCAATACATATACATATGTAGATGTCTTTTTGGAAAATTTCAGTAGATCATACCCAGTTTTTTCTAAAAAGCTCATGGTACTCGGAAACGATTTATCATTAAAAATATAAAATACGACACCACCGTCACAATTACTTTGTGGTAAACTAGATAAAATTTCCACATAAAATTCATCGTTGCAATAATCATACATATTCCACCAAGCTTTACCATCATCTTCTTTTTTTTCTAAAATAATGGGCCGCACATATTTTCCTAACAAAAACAAATGTATTGCTTTACTTAAATGTTATGTAAATAAATATAAAAATAAAAAATTTCAACCAGAAAAGCTAATGATAAGAAGACCTGTAAATAAATATGAATATATGTACATTAGGGCGGGTCAATTTGTTTTTTTTTTCGATCAAAAATAAATATAAAATTATTTTGTATTGCGAAATTTATCATTAAACGTTGTTTATTGATCCAACAAAATACCGGAACAAGATTCAACTTTGACAATGTTGTTAAGCTTGAGCATGCTACATTTTGACAAATTTATCTTTCAAATTTATTTTTTTTTTTATAAAAATATCGTTATTTGTTTAGAAGTTTATCATGTATTTATAATTTAGCAAGCTGAAATAGCCGAATGTCCCACTGTGCGGCTGGCCGCAGCTGCGTCTTCTCTGTTCGTATAGTTTGAGTACAGAGCTTTTTTTTCAATCTAATATTTTGGCACGAGAACCAAGTATACAACTGAATAGGCTTATATTGTTATCTTCGGTATCTTTTCCCACCCACCCCATAAAAAATATATACAATACACTTTATGACGTTTTTCCAATCAATAATTTGTAAAAATATTAAACTATTATGGTAAACTAATAGCTCGTTGGACCAACAGTGACCTTCACAACAACTTTGTCTAACCACTTTGTCTTCTATAAATTAGCTTTTAAAAGTTTCGTCATTAGTTTTTTTTGAATACAACTTATTAATTTATTTTATTTTCTTTTTAAGTTTTAAGTATATATATTTAAAATTCAAGATCAACCCCACTATCTTAAAAAGTTACAGACTCTTGGAACTCACTTTCTTAAATGAGCCTTAGTTGTTGACCGTTTGCTTCGCTTTGCTCGCGAGAACAACCGAAAAAAAAGCATGCACCCTCGTTCTCTCTCTAAGCAGCAGACTTCGTTTCTTTTCGTTTCGGTTTTTTGTTGAGCGCTTTACGTTGTGCTGTTCGTGAGACGCTCTATTACCGAACATCGCACAATGAGAGATACGAGTGATGCTCGCACAGAGAGATTCACTAAAAGACCGATTGACTGAAAAAGTCAACCCAAACGGTCCTTTCAATAATTTGTCTTCTTTTCGATGCACAGTGGTACGTTGTGTTACATTGTGACATTCGATTTTCACGTTAAATTTTCGTGAAATATTAAAAATTGAAATTTTTGTATATTTTAAACTAATTTTTTTATTTAAAAATGAATAGTTTCTTTTTAATTAATTTATTTTGAATTAAGCTTAACAACTAATAACGAGTTTAGGTTTTGTGTAGCCAATAATACCTGTGCCAGCGTACTCAATTGTGGCGATTTCAGCATTAAATTTCTAAAAAAATTGAATATGTCTTCGTTTAGTGGTAAGCGACTATACATTTTGTCAAAATGCTCGACCTACGATCACTGTACAATCGAAATTCACAAAGCAAAGTGACGCGTAGAACCGTCGAGACTTCACATGCACACATCCATTCGCAAAAGACTTTTTGAATCGTCGTTCGAGGGCAAACGGTCTTGGAATGAGCAGAGCAAAAGAGACCGGAAAAACTGCTCGTCGGTTAAGCGCGAGTACAATTTTTGTACGAATAATGCAATCGGTTGCTCTCAGACTTTTTGCTCAAAGTCTCCGTGAAGGAAAAAATTTCTCGGGAATATTTGATTTTTTAACATTTTTTGTAAAGTCAAGTAAAAGCTGACATACAGCCCAAGAATAAGATGGTTTTGAAAATACTTTTTTTTTTAACTTTTTACTGAGAAATGATAACAATGAATATTCCTAAAAGGATTAGGTTCCTTAACTGGAGTTAAAGAAAAATCGATATTTTGATTCTCTCATGTAAATTTATGTATCTTATGCAGGGGTTGACACGGCCCTAGGTAACGAGTAAGGCAGGAATGCACACCATCGCACAGCAGAACAACTTGAGTGTAAGCGTGGCAAGCACTGATCTAATGAATGAATATAATATGTAGTTTATGGGTTACGTATTTAATTGAATATCCCCCTGTAGCCTATGAGTACGGGATAAAATGAAATTGTGTCTCAGATTTTTCTGACGGTTATCAACTGTGTAATCAACTCGTACCATCATAATCCCTTATAAATTTTATTTTCGCGTCCTTTTTTTGTACAGTAATGAACTTTGGTAGAATATCTGGTATAATCACTCTCTCGTTGCTGTTTTTAGCATACATCATTTTAATTAGCATATTTCTTATGTTTTTTTTGCTCTTTGTTAGTGTATAGGTCGTTTCAATACTAATAGTTTCTGTCGTAATCGTAGTCTGCAATGAGAGATGTAGTCGTATCTCCAGTTTTTTACCTATAAGATTTCATTTTAATCGTGAGTCAGAATAATTATAATTTGTCTTACCATTTTGTAAGTCACTTAACAAACGCTTTTGATCGGGGGGTGACATATCCCACAGAGTTATCGAGTTGGCATCGAACTTTATAGCTGTTATATCCACTGCATCATACACCCTTATGTGATCAGTGGCATAATTATCCATGTTGAAACTGTTGGTTAGCTCTTTATAATTAGCGTCAGAAAATTGATGTATGCCAGAGTAGCTTTGAGATACATATATTGGTTCATAGTGACCGATTTTAACGGTTATGTCAGCCCTTCGCGGTATATTGGGCTTGCCAACAGTCCCGATAAGTGCAAAAATAAACAACGGACTCCATATGAGGGCTATAAGTATTAATATAATTGTTCCACCAACTAAAAGTTTTACATATAATGCCTTGGGCTCGCCTCGTAATACGGGAAAGTCTGTATCCATTTGTCTATAGCAGCGAACAATAAAAACAGACTGGAAGATATCTTCCATTTTGATCCATTCCATGACAGTGAGAGTCGTGTCAATGCATACCCAGTCCAACATAGTTCGTAGGATGTAAAGAAATGGTATCTCCATATAGCTATATTATAAATAAAAAAATGTACCATGATACTTTAACATAAGAATAATAATATATTAGCTAGCATACATTTTAAAAGCTATGTAGTTAACCAGCGAATAGCCCTTCGTAAATACGTTGCCCAATATCCGCTTAGGGTATCCACATCGTATTTGGTAGGCAGATAATAACATATGAAGACATTTCACCAGATAAAATATAACAGGTGCTGTCTCCCCAAAACTGTGTCCCGTCACGTAAGGAACTAAAAAGAACATCCAAATATGTATCCCAACAACAGTAACAAAATGAAATACTATTTTGTATATGAGTGCCTTTCGTAAATATATTGCGCGTTCTGTTACGATTGTAAGGAATTGTACGACCAGCATAAGCAGAAAACTGAATGGAACTTTGTTTCCTTCAATATATGTCTGCAAAACACTGGTGGTATATTTATGTCGGTACTGTGAAAATATAAATTAATTAATAAAAAAAATTTTGTAATACAGATTAAATGTTCAATATACATGGATCTCTGATATTTTTTTTAAAATCTGGTATTTTTTTCATGTTTTTTTCAGAGTTAGTGCTTCTTGTTTTCACATAATTTAAGTATCTTATATCTGTTTGTATTGAACTTTACAGTTCTGACAAAAAAATAAAGCTAAAAAAAACACTTAGATAGGACTAGTCGACGCGACATTTCCGCTCTCGCCCAAAATGACTTTTTCTAACAGATTTGAACATTTTAAATTTAAATTTTTTTCCTTATAATGGAAATTTTGAATTTTAAGAATTATGGTTTTTTCTGATATACATTTTTTTGCTAAAGAATTTTTTAGAATTTACCATGTTTTCCCAGAGGCAACGCTTCTTTTTTCACATAACTTAAGTTTCTTATATTGAATTTGGGAATTCTGAAAAGCTGATAAATGCAGCTAAAAGTCTCACCTAAACATTTCGTAGTTTTAGCTTATCCTCTGGAGGATATTAGTCTTTCAACTTCGTTCGATTGTCTTTGTAGTGATCAGACGTGTTTTTGTTTTTCGCTCCGCTACCTTTCTACCTATTTTGCTTAAACAGCCGGTGTGTTATGAAAATAACCCCTCAAAAATTCTTAAATTAACAACCTACTATATCATCTATTCGTGATCGCGGGTGCATGCCTGTTTACTGTGTAAAAACATAATTAAATAATTCTTTTATATCGGTTAACAGTGTGTTTTTGTTTGTGCTTTTCGTAAGTACACACAATATTATGTTTAGCCGCACTCACCTATTAGTTTTGTTGCTTTATCACTGTCTCCCTATTACCCACACTCGAATAACTATTCTTCCTCTCTCGCTCTCGATATTTTCTGTGCAGTAGCGCTCTCTCTCTCTCAATTGTAGCTGCTGTAACCGCTCTCCTCTCATTCTTATTGCTCTTTTATCGTTTATACGGCACACTGGTCTGATATCTATTTGTTTTGAAATTTTATTTTTTGATCTCAAATATTTTTTTTTTTTTTTTCTCATAATGGAATACTTCGTTGTCTGTGCTAAAAAATCCTGCAAGAAGCAGATCACCCATTACCAGCCGAGTATCCCCTGCTGACCTTGCGATAGAGTAGTGCACGCTAAATGCGCCGGGTTTTCCGGTCTCGTGGGTGATGCCATCTCCAAAAGAAATGGCCTGCACTACAGCTGTGAGGCATGCCGTCCGGTTGAGAAGGAAATGGCAGCATTTATGAGGCAAACCCGGAAGGGCTTTAGGGCTTTATCAGCTCCTAGCCATGGAGTTTCAGTTTAGTGGTTTCAAACTACTGAGTCTCCTAGGCGCAAAAAGGTCACTCCGCGGGATCTGCAAGTACCAACTGTCCCTTGGCCAACCGATGTTTAAAAACTGACTCCGGCCACTCCAAAAGTACAGCAGTTGATATCGTTCGCTACTCCAAAGCCAACGACAGCTGGTGGTGATTAAAATTCGGTAGCCGAAATGATCACCTCGGATAGCATGCAGCCAGAATCGTCTGTAGTGTGCGTGTCTGTAGTGTCCGCAAAATCATTAGCCTGTGGTGCCAAGATTGGTGGGGATCCCACTATAGAGACAAGTTTTTGTCTCTCGGCTTGCCCCTGACTCCACAATTAAAGATGGGACGGCATATATTCAAAGCCAAATAAAAGCCGTTGATGTTAAGGTGGAAAAGTTTAACTTCTCGTATGCCAGGGAGATAGCTTCTTTTAAAATAAGTGTCTCCCAAACTCACTTAACACCATTTGTTCGGCCAAATTTTGGCCGGAGCATTTGGTGTTGAAGGAGTTTAAGGCAAAGAAGAAGACTAGGCCCCCAATAACTCTGCCAACAAATCAGACCAATGCTCCACCTACGTCTTCCCGCTCTACCTCTACCCGTCCAAAAAAATAGTAAATTCTATATTAGTGACCTATCAGAATGTTCGAGGCTTACGTAGTAAGCTTATCATCCTTTTCCAGGATAGTGTCGCATTTGCATCCCACGTTATTGTGTTTACCGAGACCTGGTTAAAGCCGGACATTCTTAGTTCCGAAGTTTTGGCAGGTCGGTATACAACTTATAGAAAGGATCGTTCGTCTCGACGTGCAGGAGGGGTTCTAATTGCTGTGGATTCAAACTTCAAACTCAAATTTCTTCTCCACTATCAGACAAAGATCATATGATAGTTCTTGGTGACTTCAACTTGCCAGGAATTGTATGGTCTTCGGTAAACGAGTCTAATAACCTAGTGCCCATGTCACGACATGACTTTGTTGACGGCTTGATTGGCCTGTCTCTGTCTCAAGTTAACCATGTTAAAAATTCCTTGAGT
Organism: Drosophila algonquin; assembly: GCA_035041765.1. NCBI lineage: Eukaryota > Metazoa > Arthropoda > Insecta > Diptera > Drosophilidae > Drosophila > Drosophila algonquin. The sequence goes on from JAWNKY010003223.1 coordinate 83,617, forward strand.
CGATTTTTTGATCTGTGCTTTGTAACGGATGCGACCTTAGCGTTGTTAACTCGAGTCCCCCCGCTCATTATACCTTAAGATGCCTACCATCCTACTTTCGAAGTGTCGCTCTACCTAGGACGAACTGTATGGGATCGGTCGGGTAAACTACCCAAATGTGTCCGCTGCTTCTGTAAAGCCGAGTTTACGAAGCTTAATAACCTCATTAGGAATTTTGATTGGTCCGCTTTATATTTGTGCAGTGATGTTACGACAGGCACAAACATTTTCTATGGTACACTGGACTCACTTTTTGACTCTTGTGTCCCACTTTCCTGTCCTATTAGATCAAGAAAACTTCCTTGGTTTACCAAGGAGCTATCCAGTGTAAAAAACTTAAAATCAAGACTTTAAAACTTTTCAAGATGTTGGCTCTCCTTATTTTCTCTCCCACTATGTAATAGCTCGGTCAAACTTTTCAGTTCTTAGCGCTCAATGCTATCAGAATTACCTATCTCGATGCAGGAAACGTTTTTCTAAGGACCCTAAACAGTTCTACAGCTTCGTGAATAGTAAGCGTAGAACGTCCGCACACCCATCCTCGCTATCCTTCCTTAATAATGATCTACGAACAGTAAAGCCGGTGTTTTTACCGGGTGCAGACGGAGTTCCCGGCTGTGTACTCAGGTACTGTGCCGAGTCTCTGTGTGGGCCGTTGCTTAAACTATTCAACGTCCATTTATTCTTCATGCTTTCCCCCGATATGGAAGGAGTCCTTTATAATTCCTCTCCATAAGAAAGGTAGCAAGTCTGACGCAATGAACTATAGTGGTATATCTAAGTTATCCGCTATTTCTAAAGTGTTTGAGAAAATTTAAACTCCGCACCTGCAGCACCTATGCAGATACAAATTTATTGGAGTTTACCTCCCTTATAATAAAAGGCTTTCAAAGCAATCCGCAGACGGATGTTGTTTACACCGATTTTAGTAAAGCTTTCGATTCTGTAAACCATTCCCTCCTAGCACAAAAGCTCGACCTTCTAGGGTTCCCGCCCAATCTCCTGAGATGGGTCTCTAGCTACCTTTGTTCTCAAAGAGTCCTTTTCAAAAACTCCCTGTCCTCTCCAGTTATGGTGACTTCGGGTGTACATCAGGGCAGCCATCTAGGCCCGTTACTCTTTACACTCTTTATAAATGACCTACCTTCTGCATTAACATACTCTCGAGTACTTATGTATGCGGATGATGTTAAGCTCTGTATCCAGTATAAGGACATTTCATTTCAATCCAGGTTGCAATCCGATCTCGATAGATTTCAGTCTTGGTGTCGTGCAAATTTATTAAACCTTAATGCTTCGAAATGTAAAGTAATGACTTTTCATCGCTCCAGCGCCTTTCTGGTTACACCAGGAACGTATAGAATCACTTCAGAAAAACTTTTTGCTCTTCGCGGCCTCAACTGGGATGCAACTGTTAGACTGCCGTCTTACTCTAATAGATTGCTTTTAAATAAACCTTCCAACCTTAGCTAATAGTAGGAAAATGCTTGGTGTGATTTTTGTGCACAACTTGATCAAGGGTGACGTAGATAGCTCTGACCTGTTGAGCCGCATAAACTTCACGATTCCTATTAGAAGCACTAGGAATTATACACCCTTGTTTCTTGCGCTTTGTAGGTCGAATTACTCCTTGCATGAACCATTTAGGGTCCTATGCTCGGATTATTATTCCCTCTATCATATTATATCCACCACTAACTCCCTTCCTAGTCTTAAATTACTGATACTCTTATATCTTCCCAGTAATTAGAAATTGCTTTTTTTTAGTTAGATTAGTTCTACTTTTCCTCGAACACTAGTCTAACACCTATCTTTCCTACATGTCCGCGATCGGTTCGGTAAACGAGTAGCGCGTTATGCGGCAGCGCCTCTCGGTCGGTTGGGCGGGAGGTGGGCTGTGTTCTTGCCTGGGATCCGCGCGTAACAGCCATCGGCTGATGTCGCTTGGGCCACTTGATGGTGCTGTGGTATTGTCCAATCAGTTTGAATAATAGGCACAGTTTTTAAGTCAATAGAACCCCGACACGACTGGTCGGATTGAAGTATATTTCTTGAATTATTCTTACAATTCTCCTTATGGATTAGCTTAGCCTAACGCTGCCCTTTCCTACGCTGGCGAAGCCAGCAGCGGAGCTGCGGCATTCATAAGTATATGTATGTGTGTGTATATGCTGAAGAACAGAGAGGCGGACATGGGAACAGGTCAGAACCCTGTATTTATGCTGACTAGGGTCTGGCCAAAGACAATATAAACACTGTTTATATTGTCTTTGGTCTGGCCGTTGCCCGCTACATTCAAGTGCGATCGTATTACGTTGCGCTGGGAATCTGTTGGGCTCTTCGGGTTTGTTTATGTCAGCGACAAAGTGTCGCTGATGGGTTTGTATTTATGCAATAAAGTATTACTGTTAATATGTTACTGGGTATGTTTCCCTCCTTTTGAAAAATAACGTAACCTAATGAAGTTATTTTGTTTTTTTTTGTTTTTGAGTATACTACATTTTATTTTAAAGTTTTTTTTTTTTTTGATTTATATATATTTTTTTTCTTTATGCCATGTACTATGAATTAAACATTTTTAGTCTATCCTTATGGACTGTTTGTTTCTTATTTCTTTTGTCAGAGATTACTATATTATCTCTTTCTTCTATGCTTTCTACCTTATAGGGCCCTGTGTATTTAAATACTAATTTATGTCCTACTTAATTTTTTAATAAGACCTTATCTCCTATTGATATATCTATGTTTTTGATTTTTAAATCGTATAATTTTTTATTTCTTTTCTTATGCTCCTCTAACATAATTCTAGCTCTTTTATAAGCTACTTCTAAGCTGTACTTACTCTCTTTAGCGTAATCGTCTATGTTGTAAAGTACTTCTATATTGCTTATGCTATTAAAGTGTTTTGGTAAATTACTTGATTTACCGAATACTAACTTATATGGACAATAATCATGTGCCATTGATGGGGTCGTGTTGAAACAATATACGAAATATTGGAGCCATACGTCCCAATCAATTCGATTGTTCCAACTGTCTGGTGATGGTGTTTTGCACAAGTCATTTATCATTGAATTCTTATATTCTGTTCCCATGTCCGTAATGAACGTCTTCATTGGACCGTACTTCAAAATAAAAGATTCAAATATAGCCTTAGCTACCATGTTTGCACTTTTATTAGCAATTGTTATGGCAACTAGGTATTTAGTTAAGTCACATATTAGTGTGACTGCGCATTCATTTCCATTCTCTGATTTTGGTAGCGGACCTATAGTTACTCTATCAAATGCATGTAATGGTGTCTCTGTGATTGTTAATGGGGTCTTATTGTGCTTCGTTGTTTTAGCTTTCTGGCATTTTTGACATTTTTGTATGTACTTAGTTATATCCTTAGTCATACCTTTCCAAAAAAAATGTCTTTTGACCTTGGCCAAGGTTTTAGTAATGCCTGTGTGACCTCCTTGTATGGGATCGTCATGGTATGTAGACAAAATTGTTTCTTTTTCTTTATCTTTTATTCTTAGGGTCACCGGGTTGAGTAGCGCTACTCTTAATGTTTTCAATATTGTATTGCCAATTTTTCTGAAATGATCTATTGAAACATGTTCAAAGATATTTTCCCACTGTGTCACTTTGAGTTGGCTGATTTTATGTATACCGGCTTGCATTTCAAGCCTTTGGAAGAACTGACCTAAGTCGAGGGTTCCATTAGTATATAAATCGCTAACGTCATATCTTGCTGTAATTTTCTTACCATGTTTAAAGAAACATAGCATATTTTTTACATGCAAGGTCACTTCTTTACGTACTTCTTCTTTTTTGATGACTTCGAATACGTTGGGCTTTGAAGCTTTTTCCGTAGATTGCCTGGGCAATTCTACTATTTCATCTCCTGCGCAGGATTTTTGTCTACTTTAATATCTTGTAGTGACTTTGTTTATATTGCCAGTTATGTTTTGGAGCTGTTTGATGGTTATTCTTGATAACGCATCGGCTACATAGTTGTCTTTCCCCTTTAGATATTCCACTGTTAAGTTATTTTTTTTTGGGGTTTTATTTTTCCAGGCTACCCGTGAGTAGTGTGGGATTATTTGGCCGCCCGCCTATGTGAAGGTGGAAATTGCCAGGTCCAATAGAGGTAGATTATGTAATGATTACTTATAGTTTTACGTCGATTATGTCAATAAAGTCAATTAATGTTTGGTACGAGCCGATGTTTTCTTTTTCAAAGAATTTGTAAATATCATTGTATTTTCGTAGAGATGGGAAGTTTTGTCTTGTTGAGTTGTACTTGGTACAATTAAATATTATATGCGAAGCGTTATCGATACTATCGCATGTATCACAGATGTTATTAGGAACTACATGCATTTTGGCAAGGGTGTGCCTATCAAATGCGTTACCACTAAGCAGTCTGTTGATTCTTTTAGCGTCAATGGCTTTTAATTTGTGTTTGTTTCGGAACCATGGTTTGGATGAGGTTGAAGGGAACAGAGAGCAGTATCCTCTGGGCTTGGCGCTTGCAAACTCGGCATATTCTCTTTCCCATTCGGCTTTAAGACTCCTTTGAATCTCGCATAAAGCGTCTTTTAGGTTCCATTTTACTACTGTGTATTTGCCCCGTCTATGGGCTTCCTTGGCAGCAGAGTCTACTGACGTGTTTTGAGGAATGTTCGTGTGCCCAGGTATGTAGTGCACCTCTACAATTTTCAATGATGGATTGTGGTTGATTCTTTCTCTGATTTTGTAGGCGATAGAGTTATCTTGGAAGGTCTTGGCCAGGATGAGAGCACCGTTTCTGCTGTCCGTCAGGAACGCGACACGAGGGAAGCCTCTCGAGACAGCGTGATCCAGAGCCTTCTCAATGGCAAGCAGCTCGGCGGACAGTGAGGATAGAGTTTTGTGCGTGTAATAGCTGTCTACGAAGCCTGAGCCATCATGCAAGAACGCTGCGCTTGAATGCCCCTCTGCCACTGACCCGTCAGTGTAGTACACCTCAAAGCCTTCCTTATCCAAAAGCGCCCTTTTTTCCCTGTGAAGCATTAAAATACTGGCCTGGTCTGTTGAATGTTTGTTAACCGCTAATCCCTTGAAAAAATCTATGTCCGACCTAATTTTTTTGCAGTGCGAAGGTCTGCTCTCGAACACCTCAACTCTTTCTAGAATGCTGCCGAACTCACGATACGCCTTAGCATAGCCTGTGTTTATGTCCCTATTTGCTGAAACTGTTTCACTCGCTGGGAGATTAAACGCAAACGCCTTGGCCAGCTCCTTCGCCGCCAGGAATCTCATTCTGTATTCAGGTGGGAGTTCTCCTGCCATGTGATATATGATCGGGACAGGGGTGCAGATTATCAGGCCTAATGACTTCCTAAGGTGGTGGTTGCAGTGAGATTTGATCTTTGCCAAGGCAGATTTGGACAGGTTGCAGAAAGACGAGCACGCGTATTCTAGCCTGCTTCTGACGAAGGCCTTGTGAAAAATAAGCCCTCTCTTTGGGCTGACACCATAGTGACAACCACTGAGCAGCCTGAGAAATGCGCAGTTCCTGTTGGAGTCTGAGATGGCCTTCTCAATATGACTGGAGGCTGAGTTGTTCGCTGAGATTGTTCTACCTAAATATTTCATCTGTTCTACCTGCCTGATTTCAACCCCATGGTGCAAGATGTTCAGCGCCGTTTTACGGTTGTTGAAGTGAATCACCTTAGACTTCGATGGATTAAAAGACAGGTTCAGCCTATTGCATTTCGTCTCGAAGATTTCTATGCTATCTTCTAGTAAGCGTTTGGCGGTGGCCACATCTTTATGGAAGCAGACAATGAAGAAGTCGTCAGCGTATTGAAAAAGAAGGCTATTGTGACTGTTGATCGCGTGAAGTTCGGCGGTATAAAGGTTGAAAAGGGTTGGGCTTAGACAGCTTCCCTGGCTAACCCCTCTGTTGACCTCTACCTCGCTCTTGCCCTTGATCAGAATTCGCCTGTTCAGAAAACTAGAGATCCACGCCGTGACACCTGGGTTGAACTGCATGTCCCTCAACTTGCTCTCGAGTGTGTCCACTCTTACACAGTCAAAGGCCCTCTGCAGATCCAGACAGGCCGCCACCACCTGATAGCCTCTTGCCTTCAGTGCCAGGACCTTATTGATAAGATCGTTGATGCACAGGGCCGTGGATCGGTTCCTCCTAAAGGCATAGGACCTGACCGGCAGCAGATCATAGTAGGCTATGTGTTCATCCAGCTTCAGTTTTATTAGTCCCTCTATGGATTTGAAGAGCGTGTTGATGAGACAGATGGGACGGTGATTTTGAATGGATGTGGGGTCTGTATTCTTCTTGGGGATGGGAACCACCGTAATCCTACGCCATACGTCTGGAATAACGCCACTCAGCCAAGCCCTATTCATAATTTCAAACACCGCCCTTTTTTTCTCCACGGGGAGCTTCTGAAGCATCCTGAATGAGATACCGTCCGGACCCCTCGCTGAATTAGGATTCCTAGATTTTAGGAAGACGAGAAAATCTTCCAGTTCCAAGGGAACAGGGTCCCCTGGGTCGAATGGGGGGGAAGGGGGTTCAGTGGGGGGTTGCTATTTGCCGTGGATGGAGTCTCTTTGACCATTGTGAGGAAGCATTTATCGTCTTCGTCCGTCCATTTGTTACCTACGTTTTTCACCTGCCCGAATTTCTTAAGATTCCTCACCCTACTCCACATGGAGGGCGACGTAGAGACCTCCTCAATGAATTCGGAAAAGTTCCGTCTTCTGCGCCTTTTGATATGCGTTTGGAGGGCTCGATCAGCTTCAACAGTAGCTCTAGCATCGTCTAGATTTTTGGTAAAATAAAATTTTTGTCTACAGGCGTTTCTAACTCGAAATAGTCTTTCAGTTTCCTTGTCCCACCATTTCTTGGCAACATATTTGTTGCTGTTAGAGATGGAGACCGTGTTTTTTTTGGTAAGGGAAACTACTTTCTTGTTGAGCTCCTCCAGGGTAGAGAACTCGCTTACTCCAAGAATCCTGGAGATTCTGTTGTGCAGGACCTTCTTGCCTCGCGGGGAAGCATCCAGCCCGTCCACCGAAATTACGATTGGGAAGTGGTTACTGTTTGTGAGTTTAGAATTCAGTGCTTTCCAGGAAATACTTCCATTTCTAAGGTTAGAGAACGAGAGGTCCAGTACGGAGAATTGCGAGGGACTCCTCGAGAAGGTTGGTGAACCGTCGTTAAGACATATGAAGCCAACCTCACGGGTGGCATTCTCGATGCTGCGACCCTTGCGGTCACCAGCCACGTTGCCCCAGTTGGTAGACTTCGCGTTGAAGTCACCTCCCACTATTGAAGGGTGGTCGAGCGACGCAGCAAATTCAAAAACATTTTTAATGCCAGTCTTGAACTGGGGCAAAGGCACGGAAGGCGCCGCGTAAATGCTAAAAATATTGAAGTTGCTTTTTAGGTTTAAAGTTTTGATTGCCAAAGTCTCTAGAACGTTATCAGATTTTAGTATGCTAAATTCTATGTTATTTCTGATATAGATGCCTACACCTCCGTATCCGTCCTCCCTGGGCTTGCAGAGGAAATTGTAGCCTAAGATGCTACAATCTGCGTTGTTAAATACCCAAATTTCCGAGAGTATGGCAATATCAATATCATTATTTATCAGAAACATGTTAAGGAGTTGTTTGTTGTTGTTGAAAGTAAGGCTTTGTATGTTCAGTTGAAAGATCTTCATTAGTTGGATTTCTTCGACTCTTCCATCCCTAAGGCAATTTGCAGCCCGTCTAATTCTACATTGGATGCGTTAACAAACTCTCTGATTTCTTCAATAAATTTCTTCCCAATTGGATCCCCTTTATTAGCATAAATCGGGTCGGTCAGGAAAGCTGTGAGTTTGGCACCCAGTGTGTTCAGCTTTTCCTGGGCCAGAGAGGACACCTCAGATGAAGTTCTTACGAATTTTTCTCTTAGCTGGCAGCTCTCTGCGTTTATCGACCTCTTCCAGGCCCCCATGTTTGCTGCTGACTTGGCCGACTCTGCTTTGCGTGCTGCGACTTTCCTTGCTTTGGTTATCTCGGCGAAAGAGGCAACAGCGTGAATTTCTCTGGCAGCCTCAGCGCTGTTATTCATGAGATCTGGGTGACGGCTGGATTGCCAGCTAGGCCGGGGAAATTCCCCTTGGTCGCTCAGGTTGGGAGAAACCCTATCGAAGAGAGTTGGAAACCTAACCCTGACCTCCTTCCTGGACAAATTTTCCAACGTCATGCACTTTTGAATGGCGTATTCTTTCTTTCGAGCCGCACACTGCGGATGAGTGGCGGCATGATCCTCCTTGCAATTTGCACATGCTAACTTCGAGCAGACTACCTCGCTGTTGTGCTCCTGACCACATTTGTAACATTTTGCCCTACTCTTGCAGTGTTGTGCCCTATGGCCGAACCGATAACATCTAAAACACTGGCTGAACTGCACAAAAGGTTGAACGTCAATTTTGGCGTAGAGAAAGTTTATATGTTTTGGCAACTGCCCTCCTCTGAACCACAATTTCACTCTGCCCGTGGGAACTCGTTGCCCTGTAGTACTGTCCTTTCTTGTTAGAGGTATAATATCCTCAATTGGGATATCGGAAGTTAAGGATTCTGCCAGCTGTTCCTCAGAGTAGTGTCCGGGGACCCCAAAAATTAACCCGGCTTTTTGAACAAAGTGACGGAAAATTTTGGCTGTATATCCGTGATCAGCAAAAGCACCGTTTTCTACTAATCCATTGGCACCCTCCGCCGAGCCGCAAACAATCTTGCATCTGCCGTAACCAACTCTCGAAACCTCCTCGATGTCGCCAGTCCCCAGCTTAATCAAGAGATCCGAAAGCTCAAACTGGTTAATAGCCTTTCTGTTGTTGTTAAAACTCATTTTGTCCATGTACACCACGTAAGGGCCTGAGTGCCCCTCATGATACTTGTTCGAGATCGTTTTTATATTATTTTCATTTGTCGTACTCACTGGGACTACGCCATTTTTGTCAGTCTTCTCGTTGTTCCTTTTTGTCTTAAACATGTTCGTCGACAAGTTTGACGACATGTTCGTCGACATGTCTGTCGACCTGTTCGTCGCCATCTTGGATTTTATACTAGGCATCTTGGGTGCCGAAAGTTGCGACTCCAGCGCCATCTTTGTCCCTTTTTTGATTCCTACCGGGATGGCGGATTTGGATTCACCTTCCCTTTTTTTCCTTGACTCTATTAGGATTTTAGAGCCCGTCGCCTTCTCCGTGGCTAGCCGCGTCTTTCCTATATTGGCCATGACGTTTTTAGCCTTTATACGTTCTCCTTGTTCGTTCCTTATAAGTTTTCTATTTTAATTCATCGCCCGGGCAGCACAGTGTATCCTCACTTTGCATACTTTACGGACTTTTAACTTGTTTTAAATAAGTTTATATATTTTCCCGTAACTGCTAGAATAAACACGTTGTACACATCCAGTGTGACCAGGTAGAAATGACTGTAAAGTTATATTCCTCTAATTCAAGCCTTGAACTTGGGTTAACCATTGAAAATAAATATATAAGCGGCCTATGATCTGTTTTGACAGTGAACTGCCTACCATAAATATATGGTCTAAAATGCGTTATTTCCCAACGAATTGCTGTAAGTTCCTGTTCCATTGTGCTCTTATTACTTTCTCCCTTGGTGAATGATTTAGATCAGGGGTCGACAATGTCCTATCCCATGTGCATAGCAAAAAGGCCACGGCACATGCTGCTTCGGCATTCTGTTCGTCAGCGTTGCGAGAACAGAGATGAATCAGTTTACGTATGTAATGTGGGAGCATGATTTTTTCTTTTTAGAAAATATGGATGGCGTGGCGCAATGTTTAATTTGCAAATATGTTGCGCACTTTTTTTTATTGAGAGGCACTATAATATTAAGCATTCTGGGTTCAAGGGACTTGTAGGGGCTGAGCGTGCCACGAAATTATTAGAACTGAAAGCGAAATATTTTCTAATATATGTTGCACACAAAACTGAAAAATCGCATTGCCATATATTGAAAGCTTCATATACGGTAGCTCTAGCTTTAGCGAGACAATGTCGACCTTTTACAGACGGTGCTTTCTTTAAAACTTTAATCTCAAAGACTATAAGAGCTAGAGCAACCAAACTTTCTATCCAAGCTCCTGTGATATCACTTCAGTACAAGTGTATTTCAAAATTTTGACACGCCCCTTTCCGCCCCCACAAAGGACGAAAATCTGTGGAATCCACAATTTTGAAGATACGAGAAAACCAAAAACGCAGAATCATGGAAAATTACCATATCTACCAGATTGCCGAATCTTGATCAGGTCGGATCGTTCCCTCTCGTTTTTTCTATTGTTTGGCGCAAAACATTTTTCCTTATCTGGATTCATTTCTTTCAGTGCAAAGCAAGAAACGTTTTGCCTTCGTGTTGCTTCGTGTCTCTTGCCTTCGCACACAAACTCACAAAACATGTGAGTGTATTGCGTGCCGACCCCTGATTTAGATGTTTTGTTTACTAGCATCCGTTATTATACAAAATTCCTTTGTGAAGTCTGGGTATTGTAACAGAGTTTTATGAGTTGAGATTTTAAGTGTAAAAACGCATTTTGACTTACTTACTCTTTTTACTTAATCTCGTTATGTGCCGTGCATAGTCAACGAAGATTTTAATGAATCGTCTATAATAATTGCAAAATGCAATGAAACGTCTAGCGCTGTCCGCATCATGTGGGACTTGGTAATTTTGAATGACGTCGTATTTCTTGTCGTCTGGTAATACTAGTCGACACGACTTCTCCGCTGTTGCCAAACATGACTTTTTCTGATAGATTTGGATGTTTAAAAATGTTTAAAGAATGTTTTTTTTTCATGGAGTAGTTTTTTTAAGAATTTTTAAAAAAATTGTTTTTTTTTGTCATAGGTAGTGCTTCCAGTTTTCACATAACTTAAGTTTCCTACAACTGGTTGTATTGAACTTTGCAGTTAAAAAAAGCTGACAAATGCAACTATAAATCCGATTCAGACCCTTGTTGCTGCAACTTAACGTCTGGAAGATAAGCTTCCAAAATGAAATTTCATAATTTTTTTCGGTATTTTTCCCCGAAATTTTGACTTTGAAAGCTCAGAAAAGTCGAAAAAAAAATATTTGAATATTTGACAAAAACTTCATATGCCGAATTTCGTCGATTAATTCCGTTAGCCGACGAATAACCGTTTTTTTCCTACAAAAATACAAAAAATCTGTGTTTGTAACAGTTTTTAACGGTAAAATGGCATTTGGGATAGTGCCGAACGGCATATGAAGTTTTGGTCGATACCTTAAACGACGGCTAATTAATGTGTCTATCTAAAACCAAAAATCAAGGCATTCAAATATTTTTTCTTCCACTTTTCCTGAGCTTTCAAAGTCAAAATTTCGGGGAAAAAATACCAAACAAAATGATGAAATTTCATTTTGGAAGCTTAATATCTTCCAGACGTTAAGTTGCAGCTACAAAATGTCGGAGTCGGATTTATAGCTGCATTTATCAGCTTTTAACTGCAAAGTTCAATACAACCAGTATTAGGAAACTTAAGTTTTGTGAAAAATAGAAGCACTAGCTATTACAAAAAATACCACATTTTTTAAAAATTCGTTAAAAAAAAACTACAACATGAAAGAAAACCATAATTCTTTAAAAAAATTTAAATCTAAAAAAAAACTACTTTTTTGGCCACAGTGGAAAAAAAAGTTGATTTTTGTCGAGTAGTGTAATAGGCTTTTTACACTTGGTGCGTTACCTATCGATATCGGAGAAGACGCAGAGAAGCAGGTTTGCCGTTTACACTACAGCGACTTTGCTTCTTTGCGTCTTGGGAAGAGGAAGAAAAATTTGTAAACAAACCAAACTATGTCTGAAAATAAACAAAATATGTCTGAAGAAGAGCTCATTCTTTTATCTGCGGTGGCGCAAAATGAAGTGAATCTGCTGAAGTGTATGGAAGTGTCTGGGCTATCCTCAGAAAAGCTGCAGTTCGTTTTGCAACTGCAACGTCCTCCTCTCGCTTGGACCCTTGTTAGTAAAGTGCAGATAATCTTCTATTTTCAATTAAATAATGTATTTAATGTACATATATGCAATAGCCACGATATGGCTAATTTTGGGAGGAAGATGTTGTGGACAACTCCGATGCCTTTTTTAAGGAAAATTTCCGCATGGAAAGGAGTACTTTCAACATTCTTGTTGGACTGTTGCCCAATCTCAAAAAGAAAGACACTCCTTTTCGACTGACAATTCCTCTGGAGAGGAGAAGATCCTGCCTAGGATCGCCTGCGGAATATCGTACGGGAGTCTATTTGGTGTGTCAAGGGCCATTGTGTGCCTTATATTACTGCAGTTTTGTCGCGAGGTAGTTGCTCAACTCGCTGACAAGTATCTGCAAGCAGACTTTCTTACCCTGAGAAGATCACGGTAACAGTGAAAGGATTCAAAGACATGGGATTTGCAGCAAAAAATTTGAAATCAACTATTTTGTTGAAATGTTTTTTTTAATAATAAAATTAGTTTAAACAATTTGTTCTAACCATTACATGAATTTTTGCCCCTTTTTATTCAGTTAAAAATTTAATGCGGCAAAATTTAAATTTGAATCTGCTGTTTTTTGTTGTTATTAGTGGTGATAGTTCCGCTGATTAGGCAGAAAAGTACGAAAATTGCTGTTATGCGCACAGAAATACCACAGATATACCAAAACGAAGTTGCGTCGGAAAACGACGCAACTTTTTGCCACCACTAGGGCCCTATGCTAAACCTATGTAAAAAAAACTGCGTTTCTGAGAAGACGCAAAGAATCAAGACGCAGCCTCAGTGTAAACGGCACCTAAGATTAATTTATTTGTGCTTTGTGTCCCAGAAATGTGACTGTTCGGAGCAGAACGACGTAAATTATGTTAAAGTAAATGCCATCGAGCACAATTGTTTGTTTGTTTTGCCTTCTATGTTATCTGCCTCCATAAGCGCTCTCCCCGCTAAAGCTCGCACTCTGAGTTTATCTGCTTGCGCTCTTTCTTGAGATCAGAGCTTTCGGCCGCTGCAGCGGGGCCGCGATGATGAAGAAGTTCAGTGCAGCTCCGATCACCAACAAACAATAAAGCATTACTTGATGATTTTTAGCAAACCCAAACTAGTGCCTTATTAATTTAAATATTGGACTACAGGTGATATATTCGATATCTACCTCTAACATTTTGGTGACCCCGACGTGATCTGGAGCCTGTACCGCGATTTAATAATTAAATTGTCGATATCGTTCGGGCAATTTATTATTCGGTCAAGCTGTTTGTGCAAAATATCGGTGCCAAACACATAAAACAAACACAACAAATACATACATGCAAACGTACTGCAGTGATATCCAGTGACATTGTGCATTGCCGGCATTCGGGTGCAAAGTTCGTTTCATATATGTGTTTATATGCAGACAAAATCGGTCTCATAACTGAGTGAAAGAGCCCAACCAAGAAACGGTTTCATTACGCGTGTATAAGTGCAAATGCAGTGCAAAGCCCTCAGAAGTTGAGGCAAAGGCAGAACGAAAAAGAAACCGTTTGTTTGTCGACGCTTGGTTTTTGCGGCTTGCCGGCGCATACAGGGTGTTTTATTGATCCCCTCGCAAAACTTCTTATAGTGCCCCCCCTTTTTTTTTTCTTTAGGACGTTGATGTGCAATGACTGCACCATCAAGTGGCCCAAGCGACACCAGCCGATGGCTGTTACGCGTTTTTTTCTGTGTATAAGCCCTGATCTTGTGGCGTGCATAATGGCTGAAAATCAAGATATTGTTCATGATCTGACGGCTGCGCCTAGTGATGTGGACTTTTACAGGGCAAAAACAAGGTCTATCCAGCGGCAGCTCGTCGAGATGAACAAATCCTTAACGGAGGTGTCCATCCTTCAGTTGGACGAAGCTGACCTGCGTGCGCGATTAAAGCACCACGAAGTAATGTGCTCCGAGTTCAATGCTGCACAGAGCAACTTGGAAAGGCTCGATCTCACGGTGCTCGACGGTGACGCGCGGTCCGAGTTCGCGAAAGTTTTCTTGCAGATCGATGCGAAACTAAATCGCGAGCTAGCAGCACAGCAGAAGGTGATAAGCGCGAACTAAACCAGCTTGCCTCATCAATTCGCTGGAGAAGGTTCGCTCAGCACATCAACTCGGAGGTCGAGGCTGCCGCACATAGAATTGGCTCGTTTTGGAGGGGACTACGCAGACTGGCCAAACTTCATCGCGATGTTTAAGACGGTGGTGGACAACGAGAAGGAGCTAAGTGGCTTGGAAAAGTTTCAGTATCTTCGTGCTAGCCTAGACGGCGTAGCACTAGAAACCATACGTTCAATCGAACTGTCTGATTTTAACTATGAGATTGCATTAGAACTGCTCACTAATCGTTTTGACAATAAATACCATCATTTTCAGGCACACGTAAAGGCGATATTTGGGTTGCAAGGTGTTGAGATGGGATCTGCGAGGAGTCTTCGGCAACTCAGCGACAAGATAAATGCTCACCTGCGAGCGATTCGGACTTTGGCATCAACTGAGGAAATTTTGGATGGATTTCTCATTCACATTGTGACGCATAGGCTGGACACCAGGACCCGGGAAAAATGGGAAGAAGACTTGCCGTCCCACAAGCTGTTGACATGGAAATCCCTTGCTTAGTTTCTGGAGAAGCGATGCCGGATGATGGAGAACCAGGAAAATGACTTGGTAATCGAAACACCAAGCCATCAGGTGGGAGAAAAACAGCACAAGCGTAGTCAGAATGTACTCATTGCTTCTCCTAATAATGAAATTATTTCTGGATGTAGATTTTGCGGCGGAAGGGACAACATCATAACCAATTGCGGCATGTTCCTTAATTTGTCCCCTACCTTGCGCTATAAGGAAGCAAAGAGAATGCATCTTTGCCTCAATTGTTTGCGCAAGGGTCACGGCTTGCAGCAGTGTAAATCTGGAAGTTGCAAGCAGTGTCGTATGAAACATCATACGTTGCTCCACAAGGCTCAAAGCCCGGTTCCATCCGCAGTCATTGCTGCAGACGTGAACCTCCCGCCATCGCAATCATCAGCGTTAGTGTCATGCTCAGCCTCTCCACCGTACCCTCCACCTATTCCGAATATCTCGAATGACTACGTGTTGCTAGCTACAGCCATCGTTTTGGTTAAAAATCGTGTTGGAACGCTCGTCCCATGTCGGGCAATATTGGATTCCGCATCGCAGCTCAATTTTATTACTTCTCGTTTGGCTGGTCATTTGCAGCTAAAACATCGGCACTCGCCCATTTCGATATCTGGCATTGGAGAATCGTCTCTTAGTTCGAATAAGTCTGTGGAAGTCGTCATGCAGTCTCAGTATGGCAGCTACAGTTCCTCATTCACGGCGGTCGTAACTAGGGTCATCACTGACTATCAGCCGCACTACGATATTAATGCTGCAGAATGGGACGTACCGAAGGATATAAATTTAGCTGACCCTTGGTTTTTTAGATCTCAGCGAATCGATATGCTGTTAGGTGCTGGTATATTTTTTGATTTGCTCAGTGCTGGGCAACTGCATTTGGCTGATACGCTGCCATCGCTCCAGAACACCAAACTTGGTTGGATTGTCTCTGGAGGGATGGCTCGCACCACTAACAATCGAGTTACTCTGGCAACGGCAACAGGAACCCACGCACCAAAGGAAGACGAGGATTTTTTGTCGGATGCTGTAAAGCGTTTTTGGGAGCTTGAAAATTGTTACTCATCAGAGGCAGCTGCATCGAGTGAGAACCTACTTTGTGAGCGTTTATTCAAGGAAAACTCCTCTCGTTTGGAAAATGGTCAATTTTCCGTTCGACTCTTAGCTACTGCTGGGTTTGAGGCCCTTGGCGACTCATTCTGTCTCGCTCTTCGTCGTTTCAAAGGTCTGGAGAAAAGGCTGTCAAAAAACCTCCCGCTGAAGGCTCAATATAGCGCGTTCCTTCAAGAATATCTGGATTTAGGGCACATGTCATTGGCTTCCAGAACCATAAAGTTGCCACAGTTTTTCTTGCCGCATCATTGCGTGCAAAAACTCGACAGCAGCAGTACGAAACTACGTGTTGTTTTTGATGGATCTGCAAAGACCACATCTGGGCGCTCCCTCAATGACTTATTGCTGGCTGGCCCAACGATTCAGCTAAAAATATTTAACATACTGCTTCGGTTTAGGTTCTTCAGGATTGCACTTTGTGGAGACATCTGCAAGATGTATCGCTGTGTACGGATTTCACACCCGGATGAATATTTGCAGTGCATTCTGTGGCGCGAAAGGCCTACTGATGAAATCCAGATTTACAAGCTAGAGACCGTTACGTATGGAACAAAGCCCGCTGCTTTTTTGGCAATTCGTGCCATGCACCAACTATCGTACGATGAGGAGGCATCATTTCCTATAGGAGCCCCAGTCGTGAGAAGGGATTTCTACGTAGACGATCTCATATCCGGCGGGGACACCATTGAGGAAGTTAATGTGATCCGTCGTCAAGTAAAAGGGCTCCTGCAAAGAGGACAATTTCCTATACGCAAATGATGCTCCAATGAGCCTGGAGTGCTTGAAGAGGAGCCTGCGGAGGACAGGGAAAAGCTGCTTAAGTTCCATGATGGAACAGACATAGCGAAGGCCTTGGGACTCGTATGGGATCCCAACTGGGATAACCTACTGTTCAATTTTTCGAAGATCATGCCAGAAGGCCCACCCACCAAGCGTACTGTCCTGTCTTCTATAGCCAGATTTTATGATCCGCTCGGTTTGATAGCACCTATTCTTGCCAAGGCCAAAATATTCTTGCAGAGTTTGTGGAAGGTGGACTTAGGATGGGATGATGCTCTGCCTGAGCCTCTGTCGGCAGTGTGGACGGACTTGATGTCGCAATTACGCATCGTGCAAAATTTTCAGTTTCCTCGTTATGTCATGCTGCAAAACTCATCCATCCAATTGCACGCGTTCTGTGATGCTAGCATGGCCGCATATGGAGCTTGCGTTTACATAAGATCGAATATCCATGAGCATGTAGAATCTCGCTTGCTCTGCTCAAGGTAGCGCCTTTAACTACACTAACCATACCCAAGTTGGAATTGGCCGCGGCGTTGCTCAGCTGAGAGCAAAGCAAGCATTAAGCAAAATCTCGCATCTTTTTGTGATATCCATTGTTGGTCAGATTCAACTATTGTGTTGTCTTAGATACGTGAGGCCCCATCAAACTTTAACGTTTTTGTCTTCAACAGAATTGCGCAGATCCAGGAATTGACCAAGGAAATTAAGTGGCATCACGTTCCAACGGATCTTAACCCAGCAGATGTCGTGTCGAGTGGATGCTCTCCAGAGGAGCTCTTGGATTTGGAATTGTGGCTAAATGGACCATCATACCTTTTATCGGATTCCTCAGAATGGCCTACCCAAGCTCCACAAATTGTAGACCTACCGGAGCGCCGACAGAATGCATTGGTTGGATCATGTGTAAAGGACCTCTCATGTGACAGCAAGTACACAAACTCGTTTGGCAAGCTACAACGTGTCTTTGGATATATTTATCGTTTTATCTCCCTTCGAAGCAAGGAGTACGTTCGGTCTGGTGCCATGCTCACTGTGCAGGACCTTACCGGCGGTACTCGTCTTTTGATAAAGAGTATCCAGCAAGTTAATTTCTCGGAGGAGCTCGCTGCACTCAAAGCCAACAGGGCACTTCCTGCCAAGAGCAAGTTGCTTTCATTGCGCCCGATGCTCGGTGGTGACGGACTGCTCCGTGTAGGCGGAAGGCTAAAAAATTCAAATATGGTTTACGATGCAAAGCATCCAATATTGCTGCCAAAGCGTCATCCGGTTACGAAGGCAATTATAACTTTCTATCATGAAAGGTTTTTGCATGCTGGTCCACAGGCTTTACTTGCATCGCTTCGTCAAAAATATTGGCCCGTTGGACGGCGAAAACTAGTTGCAAGCGTCACTAGCAAATGCGTACGGTGCTTTCGGGCAAAGCCAAGCTTGGCTGAGCACGTGATGGGAGACTTGCCAACGGATCGCGTCCGACCGAACCCCGCATTCCACACGACTGGAATCGATTTTTGTGGGCCTTTCTATCATAAGGCTGATGTTCGAAACAGGCCACCCTGCAAATGCTACATTGCAATATTTGTTTGTTTTTCAACAAAGGCCACGCATTTGGAGGTCGTCAAGGATCTAACTACAGCCTCATTCATCGCAGCGTTAAGACGCTTCATCAGCCTAAGGGGCAAGCCGCGGACCTTGTGGACGGATAACGCAACCAATTTCGTGGGTGCAAGAAATGAGCTACTGGAGCTCAAGGAGCTTTTCAACAGCGAGCCAACCGTCTCCGACATCGCTTCATCTTGCCTAAACGATGGAATCGACTGGAAATTTATCCCTCCTCGTTCTCCTCACTTTGGCGGGCTGTGGGAGGCGGCTGTCAAGTCGGCAAAACACCACTTCTATAGAGTCGTTGGCGCAACAGTGCTGACTCTTGAAGAACTTCGCACTCTCGTATATGAGATTTCTGCCATTCTTAACTCTCGACCACTTTATCCAATTTCAGAAGACCCTGACAGTCTTGATGTGCTTACTCCAGCTCACTTTCTAAAAGGCTCGAGCTTCACTACGTTTCCAGAACCGGACATCACACATCTCAACGCTAGCCGTCTAAATCGTTGGCAGCAGGTGTCTCAAATGCAACAAAACTGTCTTTGTTGCAAGAGAGGACCAAGTGGAGAGACTCTAAGTCAAACATAAGGATTGGAAGTGTTGTCCTTTTAAAGGATGAAAACTTACCACCCCTCAAATGGCTGCTTGGCCGTGTCGAGGAAGCCATACCAGTCAAGGATGGAATCATCAGAGTCGCAATGGTTCGAACAGCGACGGGTCTAATGAAGAGAGCCGTTGCGAAACTAGCCGTCCTGCCCGTCGATATTGGATCAATTGAAAGCCATGTTCTTTCAACGGGGGGAGGATGTTCGGAGCAGAACGACGTAAATTAAGTTAAAGTAAATGCCATCGAGCACAATTGTCTGTTTGTTTTGCCTTCAATGTTATCTGCCTCCATAAGCGCTCTCCCCGCTAAAGCTCGCACTCAGAGTTTATCTGCTTGCGCTCTTTCTTGAGATCAGAGCTTTCGGCCGCTGCAGCGGGGCCGTGATGATGAAGAAGTTCAGTGCAGCTCCGATCACCAACAAACAATAAAGCATTACTTGATGATTTTTAGCAAACCCAAACTAGTGCCTTATTAATTTAAATATTGGACTACAGGTGATATATTCGATATCTACCTCTAACAGTGACTTCATGCATAAAAAATGAACATGGATATATTTCCTGCATTTGTCAAAAACATCAGTTAAGGTTTTAACCATATTCTTTTCGGAACAACCAATTACTATTAAGTCATCCATATAGAGGAATGCTTGAGAAGGTTCAAGTCCAGAGAATGCTATAGTCATCATTCTCTGGAATGAATTCGGCGCTATTTTTAGACCAAATGGTAATCGCGTGAAGCGATAAGAGCCATTGCTCGTTGAAAATGACGTTATATCGCTTGAACTATTGTATAGTTCAATTTGGTGAAAACCTGACATTAAGTCAAGGCATGAAAAATATTTTGATCTAAAAAAATCATCAATTCTAGGTAGCAGAAACTTGTCGGCCAACAGCTTTTTGTTGATTTGACGATAGTCAATTACTAATCGCCATTTTCTCTCATTGGAATCTGAATGGGATTTCTTTGGAACTAATATAAGTGAGCTGTTATATTCTGATACGGATGCTTCGACAATTTTGTCGTTGATTAACTTATGTACTTGGGCTTGAATTTCATCTTTCTGGCTGTGAGGACTTCTATAATTTGTTATATATATTGGTTCATCATCTTTTAATTTTAGCTTTTGTTTATAAAAATTATTTGTCGAAATTGGTTCGGTTTCTAGTCCGAATATGTCTGTATACGCGGTGCATAGCTCAGTTAATTTGGATTTGAACTGTTGTGGGATTTTTGGATAGTCTAGACATGACTTCTTTGCTTTTAATACTAGTGGTTGTTTGAACTACTTCGTAGTCCGAAAGTGATTCGTACTTTAGATTGCTTATTTTAACTAGTTGGTCGGTACTGGCTGTGTTCAGTAATCGGACAAATGCGTTTTGTGTAGTTGCAACTGTGTTTGGAACATAAATACCAGTTTGAATTTCCTGTTTCGGGATTAGTACACTATGTTTACTTGAAGATAGGTCGATTTTTCGGACAACTTCGGACCTTGCTGGTATAAGTATTGTATTATTACCAGAGCTATATTATTGGGACATGAATTGGAAAATGTAGGTTATTTGGTCGGACTATGAACCAATCTTCTGTCGGCTTGAAATCTAGTTGACAATTGAATTTTTTGATGAAGTCAATGCCTATAATTCATTCGCATTTTATTGCAAATTGAGAGTCTACAATATGACAACAGTGAGGGATTATATATTTGCTTGTCTGTATCTCGATGAAAGTTAGACCTTGGGATTGTATAATCCCTTGGTTTATCCCTTGAATATTAATTTTGTTATTTATTTGGATGTCTTGAAAGACGTCGGAATTTTCTTTTAGAATTGAAATGCCTGCACCAGTGTCTACGAAAAAGACTAAATTTTCCTGTTGCTACATGATGAAATCAAACGAATATATTTAAGCCAAGATTAATAGTATGAACCTTATTGGTCTTTAATTTTGAGCATCTAAAGGTTGCTCGGAGTCTCCCGAAGTGTTTTGGGTCACTCTAACATGATTCTGGGCTTGTATTGTTTGTATAGCTTCTGTTGGGATTGGTGGAATTGTTTCTGTTAAAATTTCCATGTCCTCTAGAGCTATTGTTGTAGTTCTGGTTGTTATATTGTCTATTCTGGTTGTAATTATTATAGCGAGCATTTCCTCTACCGCGGTAATTACCTCTTTATGCATTCCCGCGGTAGGCATTACCTCTCTTAGCGAACAATATTGTATTGACATCAAGTATTAATTAGTAGTTTGAAAGTGCTTTGACAAAAACATTTTTTTTGACATTGTTTTCCTGCCTAATGTTTTCGGATGGCTGTACGGGCCAACCTTCTTGCCGGTCGACTTTTTAATATATTATATGTATGATTATAGTTATTTCTCCTCTCATCTGGGATGTCTGCTTTCGGCTGCCTGCTCCCTGCTCGTTAGCTTAAGCGGCGGTTTGCCTCTCATGCATTGGTTGATTCTTCATATGCCTCCTGGGCAAGGCACGTGCTCTCGCAATGGGGGCTGTAGAGGGGACCCCCACAGTCTGGTGGGCATCGTCGTCGGCGCGCTGGTATTTGGGTTGGTGGTGGACGATGAGTTTTAGTTAGTATTTGTTGTTTTATATCTGAGGGACAGGGCTCGCTCTTTTTTGTTAATAACGACTCGAGATGTTTGAGTTCGTCATTTAGCGGAGGGGGAGTTTTGCATTTCTAGAGGAGTCTTACTATTTCAGATTTTCTTTTTCTGATTCGCTCCTTAATGCCACTGCGTCTGGGCTTTGCCCTAGAGCTCATACCCTGTACTCACTCAGTACTTCTTTTGGTTTGGTTCCTCAAGTCCTGAAGTCCTGAAGGACCATGTCACGGTCGCCATGTAGAATCGTATTTGTTGAGTAATTAATAAGGCACCGTTTTGGTTCTACAATCTCGACACGACCGGTCGGATTGAAGTATATTTCTTGAATAATTCTTACAATTCTCCTTGTGAATTAGCTTAGCCTAACGCTACCCTTTCCTACGCTGGCGAAGCCCGCAGCGGAGTAGCGGCATACATAAGTATATGTATGTGTGTGTATATGCTAAGCAACGGAAACGTTGCTGAAGAACAGAGAGGCGCATGCACATAGTATATTATGTATATACGGTCAGAACCCTGCATTTATGCTGACTAGGGTCTGGCCGTTGCCCGCTACATTCAAGTGCGATCGTATTACGTTGCGCTGGGAATGTGTTGGGCTCTTCGGGTTTATTTATGTCAGCGACAAAGTGTCGCTGATGGGTTTGTATTTATGCAATAAAGTATTGCTGTTAATATGTTACTGGGTACAGTGTACCCTCGTTATATGTGCATACTACAGTGCAGTCATTGCACATCAACGTCCTAAAGAACTTAATATTTCATAATTTTTTGCGGTATTGTCCCCGAAATTTTTTCAGCCGTTTGACCAAACCTTCATATGCCGAATTTTGCCGATAAATTCCTCTCGGTACCATCCCAATTGTCATTTTATACCCTTTTTACATTGGGGCGCATCATTGGATTTTTTCGTTAAATGGAACATGCGACAATGATGTCCATAAGAACCCTGTGAATAGAAGAAGACAAACATGCGGGTCGCATGCTGGCACTTGCGCCGCATCATTTGCAAGTGATACCGTATTCTGACAAGTATTTTTACAAAATACTGAAATTATTCGGGGCTTCGACGCGGTATCGGGGTATTTTTGTCGAATCAAACAATAAATTCAATTTAAAGTTGAGCGGCCTAACCCTTCCTGAACATTTCAATTAAAATAAGTCTGATTGAAAGCAACAACATGGGCTTGACTTGAGCATGCATAATCAGTTACGCTCCCACCCCCGTTACGATCGGTCAACGTCTTTTCGGACTACATAAATACGATTTCTCGCCTATACATACATTTTCTGAACATTTCTATACCCGAAAATAAACGTAAGTGATGGGAGTGAAATGCATAGACGTGCTGGTTTCATTTCACTGGCTTGTGATAGAGAGAATCGACCGGATCCGCCCCCTACAAACACACAAAAACTTGCAAGGTTTTTTGGGACGTACAGATTCCAACTTTAAAAGTGTCACTTGAAAATTAAAGTCAGCACGTAATTTTTGTTCGAGCCAACAATAGCTGACAAAATAATGCGGCTTAAGTGTAAACGCCTCGCATAATTTTTCCGCACCTTCGACAATGATGCGGTTGTGTAAAAAGGCTATTACCGTTAAAAACTGTTACAAACACACATTTTTGGTATTTTTGTAGGAAAAAAAAACGGTTATTCGTCGGCTAACGGAATTTATCGGCAATATTCGGCAAATGAAGGTTTGGTCAAGCGGCTGCAAAAATTGTAATTACGGGGGAAAATATCACAAAAAATGATTAAATATGATGTAGAAAGGCTAATATCCTCCAGACGTTAAGCTGAAACTACGAAATGCTTAGTTGCGAATTATAGCTGCATTTATCAGCTTTTCAGAACTTCTAAATTTAATACAACCAGATAAGTTAAGTTAAGTTATGTGAAAAAAATAAGCATTACCTCAGGCATAAGCATGACAAATTTAAAAAAAAACTTTAAAAAAAAACTAAAACTAGAATAAAACTATAATTCTTTAAAAAATGTTAAATGTCCAAATCTATCAGAGAAAGTAATTTTGGCCCACAGGGGCAAACAATTTCAATTTTGTCGAGTAGTGTAATCTTTTTATAATTTTTTTTTATATAATCAATCATTCGGTTCACCAAAACTAGGGTCTTTTCTTTTAAAAGAGTCCGTACAAGCGAACTAACTATGAAAAGAAGAATGTTAAATAGTGTATAAGTTACTTACCGCAAACTTCGGAAAACCAAAAAGCAATACAAAAAAGTTAACAAAATCACAAATAAATATTAATGTATAGACATCAGTTGATAAACGTGCTTTATGACGCAAAGCTGAAAAAAATTTGTAGAAGGCGGACAAGAATCCTCCATTGTGCCTACAAGAAATTTTTTTTTACATTTCGAACTTCTTTTAAAAATGTACCTACGCTAAGCGCTGCATTGTTCTGCGATAATACTCTGATTCAATGTTCTCATAAACATACTTGTTTTCCATAATCGGGCGAAGCACATCATCGACGTCTCGATCGAATTCACTCGCACTGCTATAGTGCGGGTCTTTTGGCTCACCCCCTGCCTCTTGCCTTAAATAACACATTTAGATTAATTTTACTGTCTTTTTGCTCTTACCGTAACCGTTCCAATATATCTGCTGGTCTTTCTTTGCTATAGGTGCGTCTTATTTTGTTGCCTGGAATTATTAACTATTAATATGTAGAGCTGCGTCCAAAATAATAGTAGAGCCGATACAAGATTTCATTTTTCCTCAAGATTCTTTATTTTTATAGTAATAAAGCATTTTATGGATTATAATGATAAATAACAAATTAAAATAATTCCACAAAATTTTGAGAAAAAAACTTAAAATGTAATAAACTATTAAAATTACCCGTTCAAAATAATATTAGTGCATTTGTTCATAAGAGATTGCAAAAACAAACAAAAAAAATCAAACAAAATTTTCTGAGAGTGTCCTTTATATCCGATATAAGACATCCATATATGTACATTTTAATATTTAGTTGAGTACCTTTCGATTGCTACATATAAGGTCTACATAGCTCTTAAGCATAACCAAATAATGTAATTTCTCTATGAAAATCGGGCACCAGGACCTGTGAACAGCGCCCAAAGTAGTTTTTATACCCGGTACTCGGAGAGTATAGGGGTATATTAGATTTGTGGTGATAGTGGATGTGTGTGTTTTCGACCCCCATCAATAGCCGAGTCGATATAGCTATTTCTGTCTATCCGTCCGTCCGTCCGTCCGTCCGTCTGTCCGTCTTCATGAGCGACTATATCTCAGAGACTATAATAGCTAGAGCAACCAAACTTTCTATCCAAGCTCCTGTGATATTACTTCAATACATTTTAAAATGTTTGACACGCCCCCTTCCGCCTCCACAAAGGACGGAACCAAAAACGCAGAGTCATGAAAAATGACCGTATCAGCCGCTCATTGCCGGATCTGGATCAGGTCGAATAATTATTATAGCCAGAAGGAACAAATTAAATTTCAGTCACTACGCAACGCCTGCCAAGTGCTTGCTCATTCCCATAATTTTTTTAAATTTTCTTTTTGGCCAAAATTTAAATCGTCTCTTTTGCGGACATGTAATAAATTACATAAATCGTAAGTTCATACATATGTATATACCCTGCCTGAGTACCGGGTATAAAGTAGAGCCGCAGCCCTTCCCGCGGCTCACAACGTTCCCCCTCGTTTTATAATTATTAGACTGCTCTATTTACATTACACAATACATTTTAAATTGGATTAAGACCAAATTCGGCCATTCTATTGACATTACTTTACTGGCAGCAAACCAATCTTTGAGAAATTTGAGCGTGTCCTTCAGATCTTTGTCCTCCTGGACCCTCAAAACAGCCGAGGTCGTCTTAGATACTAACGAAATCTTCGGCCACAAAAAAAAACAATTTGTGACTCTTGCAATATAGAAATATTCGTATACTTTTCCAATGGTAAATTTAAGTATTTCTTGGATGTAGCTACTAAAATAAATAGAAATATTTTTGTTGGATTTTATACTATTAAATTATAGTCTGTAAGGCTTTAATGGTTTTAAAAAGGGTTTCTAAATAAAATCTTTCAAATACATTTTCATAAATTCCTAATTTAACCATCTAAAATATTATCTGTTCTTGGTCGCAGGTGCATGACTGTTTACTGTGTAAAAACATAACTGTTTTTGCTCTCCCGCGCTCTACCGTTTCTGTGCAGTAGCGCTCTCTCTCTCTCTCTCTGAATTGCTGCTGCTGTAACCGCTCTCTTCTCAGTTCTTATTTATTTCTCTTTTAACGTTTATCTGGAACTCTGGTCTGATATCTATTTGCTTTGTACTCATAATGGAATACTCTGTTGTCTGTGCCAAAAAAATCTGCAAGAAACCTGCTTGTTGGCTCCGCGAAAGCGTAGAGCACGCAAAATGGTCATATTTATGACGCAGACTTGGAAGGACTTTAAGGAGCTGACCGTTGGCTTTAAAAAGCTATATGATCGGGTCCTAGCCATGGAGTCTCAATATACTGGCTTACAACTACTGGATTAGTCCCCCAGGCGCAAAAGAATCACTCCGCGGAATCTGCAAGTACCAACTGTCCCTTGGCCAACCGATGTTTAAAAACTGACTCCGGCCACTCCAAAAGTACAGCAGTTGATATCGTTCGCTACTCCAAAGCCAACGACAGCTGGTGGTGATTAAAATTCGGTAGCCGAAATGATCACCTCGGAGAGCATGCAGCCAGAATCGTCTGTAGTGTGCGTGTCTGTTGTGTCCGCAAATTGTTTAGCTGTCCCGTCAATTCCGACTCCACCAGCAAATAAACGTCCCGGACCACCGGGTATTACCATCATAAGTGATAGACCTGGGGTGAAAAGATTGGTGGGGATCCCACCAAAGCGACAAGTTTTTGTCTCACGTCTAGCCCCTGATTCCACAACTAAGGATATGTCTTATATTCAAAGCAAAATAAAAGCCGTTGATTTAAAGGTGGAGAAGTTTAACTTCTCTTATGCCAGGGAGATAGCTTCATTCAAAGTAAGTGTCTCCCCAACTCATTTTAACACCATTTGTTGGCTCAAATTTTGGCTAAGAAGAATACTGGGCCCCCAATAACTCTTACAACTAATCAGACCAATGCTCATTCTTCATCTTTCCGCTCCACCTCCACCCGTCCAAAAAATAACAACTTCCTTTGTAGTGCGCTATCAGAATGTTCGAGGCATGTCGCATTTGGATCCCACGATCGCGAGACCTGGTAAAAGCCGAAAATTCTTAGTTCTGAAGTTTTGAAGGTCGATACGCAACTTTTTGAAAGTACCGTTCGTCTCGACGTGCAGGAGAGGTTCTGATTGCAGTGGACTCAAACTTCACGTCGGAACTGATTCTTCCCACTTTCTCAGTTTTCATAACTTGCACGAATATTCCACTTTCTTCGGATATCGCAATTTACGAGCAGCTCTTGTCTGCCTTAACCGCTGTTTCTTCCTCGCTATCAGATAAAGATCATATGATAGTTTTTGGTGACTTCAACTTGCCATGAATTGTTTGGTCTTCGGTAAACGAGTCTAATAACCTAGTGCCCATGTCACGACATGACTTTGTTGACGGCTTGATTGGCCTGTCTCTGTCTCAAGTTAACCATGTTAAAAATTCCTTGGGTCGGTTTCTTGATCTGTACTTTGTAACGAATGCGACCATAGCGTTGTTAACTCGAGTCCCCCCGCTCATTATACCTGAAGATGCCTACCATCCTACTTTCGAAGTGTCGCTCGACATAGAACCAATTGTATTGGATCGGTCGGGTGGACTACCTCAATGTGTTCACTGCTTTCTTAAGGCCGTAAGGCTTACTAGGGATTTTGATTAGTCCGCTTTTGTATTTGTGCACTGATGTTTCGATAGGCACAAATATTTTCTAAGATGCACATAGCTCACTTTTTGATTCTTATGTCCCGCTTTCTTGTAATATTAGATCGGGGAAGCCCCCTTGGTTAACCAAAGAGCTATCTAGTCTAAAAAACTTTAAATCAAGACATTATACAAAATTTCAAGAAATTGGGTCTCCTTCTTCTCTCTCTCGTTATGTAATGAATCGGTCAAACTTTTCAGTTCTTATCTCTCATAGCAGTGAACTACCTATATCGATGAAGGATACGTTTTTCTAAGGACTCTAAACAGTTTTAATTATAATTTCTAATTCCTCTTCATAAGAAAGGTAGCATTTCTGACGCAAAGAACTATAGAGGTTGTTGTGTCTGAGTACGGAGAAAACGTTGTGTTCATGATGACTAGCTTAGAACTGACTTTATTTAAGAGAGAGAAGGCATATATACATTCGGGTGTAGTAGTGTTAGTGTGTGTGTGTATACACGACAAATGGCTGATTTTGCTTATTTTTATTTCTTGTTTCCTTAATACATAACACATCTCTCCCCTTAAATTACGGTTTGTTAGTAATTTTCTTCTTCCTGTGATCCTAAGGTGAGTAGTGGCTGGTTGCTCGGCGTTCGCGAGTGCTGTTACGGATGGGGATACCCGAACGGCGTTGCTGGGGTGGCTGAAGAACCTCTTGCTGAGATACTCCCGGGTCTTCGTTGAACCCAGAAATGTATTAAGAATTCTGGATCGGATTCGATGACGGTTCTTCTTCTTGGGATGGTGTTGTTGGAGTTGTAGGCGGACTTGAGAATTCAGGTGTCCACCAAATCTGATTGTTGTCGTCGTTGGAGCTGGAGCTGCAGTCATCAGGCTCAGATCTTGGCTTTATCTGGTTTATGTGGCGCTTGATGAATCCTGTGGATGTACGAAGGATAAATAACATACGACCGATGGGCCGATCCATGATAGCTTTTATCCATTTTTCTCCCCTTGCAAAGTTTTTGGCAAAAACCGTCTGGTTCGGAGAATATTTTGCGGGCTGTTTTTGCTTGCTTTCAGTTTGCTTCTCGAAGAGTTGACTTAAGATCGTGTGAACCGGACGACCATGAAGAAGGGTGTGAAACGATACGAACTGAGGTACTTTGTTACGGCTGTGTTGACCAATGTTGATATCCATCCTTTATATTTTTGCTGACGGACGTTTTGAATGTTTGGACGAAACGCTCAGCAAGTCCGTTTGATGCTAGATGAAATGGTGCTGTTGTGATGTGGTTTATTCCATGTTGCTGACAAAATTGGTTGAAAGAGTCTGAAGTGAGCTGAGGCCCATTATCGCTGACTAAAGTCTTCGGATAACCCTCAATAGAAAATATGGCTGAAAGTGCGGCTATAGTGTTTCCAGTTGTTGTCGATGTCATTTGTACTACGAACGCGAACTGAGAATGTGCATCGACACAAATTAACCACATGGAGTCAAATATAGGACCGGCGAAGTTGATGTTTATCCTTTCCCAGGCGGATGTCGCTTTTGGCCAGCTCTCGAATTGCTTTACTGGGGCTGGATTTCCTATCTTGCACACGCCACAATTTTTTGCAATTGTGGCGATCTCCTCGTCGATACCTAGCCACCACACATGTTGTCGTGCCAGTTGATTCCTTCGTACTATTCCGCAATGACCCTCGTGGAGGAGACATCAGAATGGAGACATAGTAGGTTGTTGTTATTCGTCAGGGCAAATCTACGATTAAAATATGGCAATATCTCGTGATCATGTTGTTGTTCTGGCCAACCAGTAGATACAAATTGATAGACCTTGTGCAGAATACGGTCGCTGTTTAGCTTTTGCCTGATTATGTCGGCATTTGTGGGACATGACATCTCAACGACATTGTAGCATGCCTCTTCTGTGTCAAACTTTTCATCTGAGCTGATAGGAAGACGTGAGAGTGCGTCTGCATTTCCATGAGCTATAGTGTTGCGATATTTAATTTCAAAGTTGTAGGCCATCAAAATTATAGCCCAACGCTGAAGTCTGATAGAAGTCATTGTTGGCAGATGCTTGCTCGGATTGAATATGGTGACCAATGGCTTATGATCAGTAATGAGAATGAACTTCCTGCCGTAAAGGTACTGATGAAATTTCTTTACCCCAAATATAATCGAAAGTGCTTCCTTTTCTATTTGGCTGTATCGAACTTGATGGACATCTAATGTTTTTGATGCGAATGCTATTGGCCTTTACTTCCCATATGCTTGAATGTGTGACAAGACTACTCCAATGCCATATGAAGATGCATCGGTAGCTAGAACAAGCGGTAGATGCTCGTTGAAATGTGCTAGCTCTGTAGCATTGAGAATGTGCGATTTTAATGCTGTAAAAGCCTGCTGCTGATCGGGGCCGAATTTGAAGACTACGTTTTTCCTCCGAAGCTGATTGAGCGGAGACGCTAACTGAGAAGAGTTAGGGATAAAATTGCAGCAGTAGTTGACTTTTCCCATGAAAGCATCCAGCTGCTGTAGATTAGTGGGAGGCATCAATTGTTTGACAGCCTCTAGACCCGTGGTATCCGGGAGGATGCCCTTGATGCTTACTCTTCTGCCGAGATATTCAATTTCGTTTCTCAAGAAGAAACATTTGATGCGATTCTCTTTTAGAATGCTTAGAACTTCTTCGAGGCGAGCAAGGTGCTGTTCAACTGTTGGAGCTGAAATAATGATGTCGTCTAGATAATTTCCACAACCTTCTGTGCCACTCATAAGTTGTTCCAAATGACGTTGGAATATAGCTGGGGCGCTCGCTATTCTATATGGTAAACGTTGGTACTGGAAGAGGCCCAACGGTGTGTTGACGACCATAATTTCTTTTGCTGCATCATCTAACTCCATTCGTAGATATGCGTCTTTCAGATCGATTTTGGAGAAATGAGTGTCGTGACGGATAGTATGCAATAAAGACTCACGTGTTGGCAGCGGATATTGTTTGATGTCCAATTGAGAATTGACACCTTGTTTAAAGTCGCCACAGATCCGTAGTGCTCCACCTGGCTTGGGTGCTGCTAGTACTATGGGCGATGCCCAGTTGCTGAATTTGACTGCTTTCAAAATACCGGCATCTGTGAGACGCTTTACTTCCTCCTTAAACTGTTCCATTGGAGCAAATGGAATTTGTCTGCTTTTGTAGAATTTTAGCACGAAATTTTGCTTTAAGTAGATGCTTGCCTTAAAGTTTTTTATTGTACCAATAGCCGGTTCAAATACTCCCTTGTACTTGTTACAAAGGTCAGTCAATTGAGAACCCTGCGCTTCACTCACATTTGAAATTTGTCGAATTTCGAAATTGAATGTCATGAACAAATCCATTCCGAACAGATTGAGTTTTCTACATTTCCACGATTATGACAACATTTGTATCATTTCGTCAACATAATTGTATGTATACCCATTTGCGTTGCAAGAAAACTGACACTCACGAGCAATACCACGTAGATCGGCTACCCATTCCTTATGAGATTTTGAGTCCCGCATCTGACGTTTATAAAATTCATAGCGAGCAGCAACAATGTGACGCTTCTGTTTGAAGTGCTCTGTTAATTTGTCTGTGATTTGCACGTACGACTGCTGGTCCAAATTTTCGCTACCGAACAGATTCTTGACAAGCTCGAAAACATGTGTGCCTACCCACGATAGAAAATATGCTTTTTTCTTTCGACGGAGATAACGGAGTACGCGGCGAAATGGGAGCGGCGGACAAACTGTTGACTCCGCAGGTCTATTAACTGCACTGTTTCCTTCGAGAAAGGTCTCCATCCATGTTCGTTGTTTTTTCAGCAATTCCTCTGCGAATTGTTGCTGTTGAGCCAACAATTCTTTAATATTTGTTGTATCCATTGCTATTTACTTTGTTTTTAATCGTTCGATCTCTATTTGATTAGACTACCGACTCGAAATATTCAAAATGATGATTCTGAGGCACTTTTTTTTACTCTTCGCCAATGTGTTGTGTCTGAGTACGGAGAAAACGTTGTGTTCACGATGTGAACTAGCTTAGAATTGACTTTATTTAAGAGAGAGAAGGCATACATACATTTTGGTGTAATAGTGTTAGTGTGTGTGTGTATACACGACAATTGGCTGATTTTGCATTTTGCTTATTTCTTATTTCTTTAACACATAACAGAGGTATATCTAAGTTAACCGCTATTCCTAAAGTGTTTGAGAAAATTTTAACTCCACACCTGCAACACCTCTGCAGATTACTTATATCTCCAGCTCAACATGGATTTATAAGGTGGAGATCAACTATTACTAATTTATTGGAGTTTACCTCCTTCATAATTAAATTCTTTCAAGGTAATTTACAGACTGATGTTGTTAACACCGATTTTAGCAAAGCGTTCGACTCTGTAAACCATTCTCTCCTAGCATAAAAACTTGACCTTTTGGGTTCCAGCCCAATCTCCTTAGATAGATCGCTTGCTACCTTTGTTCTAAGTCTCAAAGAGTCCTTTTTCAAAAACTTCCTGTCCTCACCAATTGTCCTCGCATAGGCCCCTTACTCTTTACACTCTTCAGAAATGACCTCCCTTCTGTATTGACATACTCTCGAGTACTCATGTATGAGGTTGATGTTAAGTGCTGTGTCCAATATAAGGACACTTCTTTTCAATCCAGGTTGCAGTCTGATCTCGATAGATTTCAGTCAAGGTGTAGTGTATGACTAGTGAAAGCAATGACTTTTCATCGCTCCAGCGCCTTTCTGGTTCCTTACACCCTGTGTGGTGGTCCTCTTCAGAGAATTGCCCTGGTTGATGATCTTGGTGTTTTTGTTCCATGGCAAATAAGGCTATGGGCGTGCTTGGGTTTATAAAGAGGTGGTCAAATGAATTTGACGACCCCTATATAACAATGACTCTCTACACCTCTCTAGTTCGTCCGATTTTAGAATACGGCTCTTGTGTATGGTGCCCTCAGTACAACGTACACCAGGAACGTGTAGAATCAGTTCAGCAAAATGTTCGCCCCTCGGTCGGCTGGGCGGGAGGAGGGCTGTGTTCTTGCCTGATATTTAATTTGTTCCCTCTGAGGTCTAGGCGCTTATTTGGACGAATGGGCAGAGCAGTCGTAGTCCCGTGTGAACGAGACATCTTTACGTGAGAGATGCCTTTCGAAATGCTTTTCTTCATTGTGGCTATATTAATGATCTGATCTGATCTAGATTCAACACTCTGATATGAGTTTTTTCTTTAAAATTGTGAATGCCACAGATTTTCGTTCGGATAGACGGCTAGAAAGATATGGTTATCGACTCGGCTATTGATGCTCATCAAGAATATATATACTTTATGGGATCGGAAACGACTCTCTCTGGGTGTCACACATATCCACTATTACCCCTATAATCTTCTAGTATCGACTTTACATATTTTGTAAGGCTTCAGCGGAAGCGAACACGTCGCCTGTCATAGTAGTCGATGGACTGATATTTTTGCAAGTTTAATGTAATTATGAATTGAAATGAACCATCAATGATTTTTTTTACCTCAACATATTACTTTTCTCCTGAAATGAACCCTCTTTTTAGTTCATGCTATTCGGCACTGTAGTGTTTACGGCACCAAATAACCTAAAAAGAAACAATAAAAGCTTAAGACGGCTAAACAAAACGCTTCAAGTATAATTTATCATAAATAGCTTTGCAAAAAATGTAAAAGATTCCAAAATTTTCAAAAGTCTCTGTGGCACTACTATTATTTTGAACGCATTAAAATGGTGATGTTTAGATAAAAGCTCAAAATATGAAGCAAACAAAAGAGTTAAGAAAACCTAACTGAATTTTTGAGTACAGTAATACTTTGCTATTTGCAGAAATTGATTCGATTTGTACAGTTATTTTGGAAAAAATTAACAATATCTAAAGCCCATAGCAATACTACTATTATTTTTGACGCAGCTGTATGTATATGATATGAGAATTGAATAAACGTACGATTTCTTTCAAGTAATAAGACCTCTGAATTTGTTCTTTGCATAGTCCAAATGCCTTGTTTTTTCAGCATATATCTATGCCAGAAGAGTACCACAAGTAGAAGTAGATCATAAACAGCATTTCCATGTTTCATAACAAGTTCAAAATTCACTGTGTTTTTTTTTCGATTAATAAATTGTTGATCAAGCACTATTTTTTGGTGCATAATGGATTTAAAAAATATCATGGCCAATGTATAAGTAATTAGAGTAACCCAGAAAGTTTTTGTTGGTCGTGGCAATGTTAGAGCACCCCAGCAAAGAACCAAAAATGGCATCGGTAAGGAAATTATTGACGAATTGGCTGCTTGGTTAATAAACACTGCCAAATAGCAAATAGCCTGGGTATTGGCTATAAGTGCATACCACATAGATATTAGCATTCGTACAAAATCATTATGGTCAAGTGTGGTAAAATCATCTCCTTTGGAGACAAAATTTATTCCAGAATCTTTTCCGGATGAGCTTATTTTGCTTTGAATTTTGTATTTTAATTAATTATTATTTAGCGCAAGAGAAACAATTAAAAACTTACTCATTCAATGATTGATTCAAAAAATCAAACATTGCGGCAGTGTTTGACAGTCCCAGTCGGTTCATAGTGCTTATCTCTTGCAAGGTTTTTTTTTCGGCAGATAATACCTTGTGTACAAAACGATAATTTCTTGAAAGACGATTTAATCTAAATGTCAATAAGACAATTAGTTCTGATGTAAGCTTAATCACAGGATGCGTATCAAAGTCTTCGTTATCGGAATCCGAGCTTTCTGTATAACTATCTTCTTGACTCCCACGAGACTCACGATAGGGATTTGTTTTTGATTTTGACTAAAATAATTATCTTATGTAAATTAAAGTAAATTTAAGCATATTCTTGTTCAACATTACTGGTAATCGCATCTGTCGTGCACGTAAATCATCTTTCTCTAGAAAATCGTATTCTTCATATACATCCATATCATCATCATCATCAAACTCTTCAAACATATAGTAGTCACCAGTGCGAACCGCATGTGGATGAAGGCGTAAGTCTCTGCGCTTGGGCTGTGGAGAGCGCGTGAAGTACATATCCCTAACGTGGGTATTGGGTTTGGCGGGCTTTGCTGCATAGGCCTGTGAAGTGCTCCCAACTGCTGAACTATACTGAACATGCATTGAGGCACGTGGCGAAAATTGATGGACATTTAAGGAGCTCATTTCTGTTGAAAAGGGAAACCAACGATTTTAGCCTCGTAATGCTTACTATTAATTTTTGGCTTTAGCCGGAAGGTGAAAGATTATAAGTAAAAAAAAATTTTAGGTTAGGTTAATCCGGAATTGGTAGCCGGAGGCGATGATATCTCTCACAATTTTTTTCCCACCTATCATGAGAGATGAGAAACACCTAGAGAGAAAAACAGAAACCAAGACTGCTAGTTATGCCCTAATGTTAGTTTTTGGCCTTTTTGATTCGAATTTTGAAATATTTATCTATATACATATGGCTTTCCATATTGCACCGTCAGTTTCATCTATCTCTCTCTACATTCTCACACCAACACCAGTCGTTATACATTGCTCTCATTCGAAATATTTTGTGAGAGACAGGAAATAAATATGGAAGGGGTAGCGTAGCCACTGCAAATGGATTGGTTTTTTCTGGCTATAATAATGATTCATTTTCTACGTTTAGATTTTCTCGTATCTCCAATCAATCCATTCAAGATTTTGCAAATTAACTTACATACATGTAAACTAGACTCTTCAGTGTATACAAACTTTCTACGAATTCCTCTGGTTAAGGCTAAACGATCTCATCTCAAAACGTATGGGGCTTTCTTGGTCATGTTTGAGATCGGAATGCGGACCTTAATGAGATAAACTCGAAGTGGCTGGATGAAATAGTTCATCGCTCTCAATGAGAAGAGTCTTTTTTTTTATAATCAAAGTTTTTTGTTAGAGTTGAAATCTTTGGCGAATCTCCAGACGGAAAGCTCTGCTTACGCCTGCTTCTCATCTGCATATGTACATCGCCGTTAGCAGTTAACTCAACAACAACGATGAATACTCGAACATTTAAGTGTCTGTTACTGCAACTTCAGTTCCTGCTGCCATCACTGATGACGGCATCGATGTGAATGCTCCCAGTGTGCTTGTTGCTGGTTATGTCCTGACTGTTTCTGTCGCTGCCGACGCTTCTGCCCCCGTACCTAGATTTCTTTTGGGAGTTGATCCACCATCTCGCTCTCACTCAGGACTAATACTCATACTAAGAGCAGTGGTTCTTGGGAAAGTAATCTTTGTTTCCCGTCGTATACCTGAGGCTACAACGGAGGATGTTAAAAAACATCGTTGCTGTAAAATTAACTCTTCTCTGATGACATTTTTGTGACCAAATTTGCTGTAAAATTAACTCTTCTCTGATGACATTTTTGTGACCAAATTTACATCTAGACATTAGCGCCGTATCTCTTTCTTTAAAATTCTCATCCATAATTCTTTACCATCCAAATCACTGGAACCGTCAATATGGCCCGAGCATACAATTATGAACGAGTTCGTTCATAAAGATTCTAACCAGAGTCTCAAAACGAGGGGAGCGTTGCTCTACTTTATACCCGGTGCTCATGCAGTATATACCAGAGCTCGCAAATAACCGTCAACCATTTTAAAGTGTCCGAAAAAATCTGATCTTCTACGAACACTTTGAGAACGTGGAGCGAAAGAACACATTCAAAAATGTTTTCGCTCAACAACTGTTCTTCTCAGACCAAAACACTTTTTTTTGTGTTCTCTTTGGTTTGCTCTCTCAGGGACTACTTTGGTCGGACACTCTCGGCGAAACAGTTCTTTGTATGCATGCGTGCGTCTGTGTTTTCCTACATAACATTTATGCAGATGAATTGCTTAGGCATATTCTTTTCTCTTTCTCGCACACAGCAAGAAAATACCCTTTTGGAAAACACTTATTGCGCAGTGGTCTTTCAAAGACAGTTTTGCAGTGACCGCTCTCTCAAAAGTGTCCCTATCTGATGTTATTGAGAGACCGATTCGTTTTTTCGGTTGAGCCAAACAGTCGGCCAAACAAGCGAAACGAAAAAAGTGTTTCGCTCAGAGAGAGATCGTGTGTACCAAATTTTTTTATGTTTTGTCTGTGTGAGGACTGCGTTGGAAAAATCGGTTGACGGTTATTTGCATGCTCTGTTATATACATACATATATGAGCTTACCATTTATGCAATTTATTACATGTTCGCAAAAGGGACAAATTAAACTTTTGGCAAAAAATAATATTTCAATAAATGAAGTCAAACCATTTTTGGAATTTTTATACATGTTTCCATTTTTGTTTACAAATGCTTTTTACATCTGCTTCTACATTTAATAATGTACGTTTTTTGTTTTTTTTGTTAAATCATTTTATCTTATCCTATATGTACATACATTTATGTACACACTTAATATAGGGTAGTGTGTAGGCGGAACATGGCATTAGCGGTACGGCCGTGAGGTAATGCTTCGCTCATGCCAATGTTCCGCCTACTCTACCACTCCTCTGCGCTCGCGCTCAGCCTTGCGCAAGTCGGTCATGACTTCCACCGCAAACGCGCTGACCGCTTCCCAGTTAGGCCCGCTAGCCAGCATCGACGGCACGAGGCTGTCCACGGAAAGAAAGCTGTCCCAGAGAAATGCCCGCAGTGATGCAGGACATGTTCGGCATCCTCGACCCTACTGTCACCACAAAAAGTGCTCATGCCCGAAGCGGTACAAGTACCCCCTGAAGCAGCCATGACCACTTAGAAGCTGTATGATGTAGAAACTCAGCTGACCATGCCGCCTGCTTATCCACGCTGAGATGCTCGGGATGAGACGATGTGTCCACCGCCCTTTGCTAGACGCGTCGCACTGCCTCTGCCAGTTCTCAACTGTGCGCGTTTTAGCCGCAGTGCGCACTGCCTACTTTTGGGAGGCAGACAGATCCCTGCCGTGTGTTCCCTCGAAGATGTCTGCCCTTTCCCTAGCCAGTTCGGCTATTGGAGCTATACCAGCCAGGACCAGGCATGCGTCATCCGAGATGGTTCTGAAGCCGCTACAGACCCTGATAGCTCCAAGGTGGTGGGTAGCTCTCAGCCCGCTGGTGTAGCTGTTGAAGCTGCAGCCTGGATGCCATATAGGAGCCGCATACAACATCGTTGCTCTAGTGACGCTGGTTAAGAGGAGCCTCTTTAGTTGCTTCGGCCCTCGCGTGTTGGGCATGATCCGCGAGATTGCACGGTTCGTTTGGGCGGCCTTTGTGCTGGCGTACTCCAAGTGCTCCTTGGAACTCAGCCCTTTTCGACCTGACTAAGGTATTTGCCACTGAGATGGTGGCTGTCTCCACTGCTTTCCGGCTGCTAATGAGCACAGCCTCGGTTTTTTGTGGTGCTATCTGCAGGCCTACTGAAGAGAGCCACTGTATCGTTGTCGAGATGGACAAGTTGCATTTGTCCTCGACTGCCCTGAGCTCTTTGGCGACGACCACTATCCATCGGCATCCAGCGATCGCTCCCGAAGCTAGCTCGACTACCTTGCCGATCGCATCCAGCGTGGACCTCGCCTTTCGGAAGCCATACTGCTGCGGCGACAGACCACCAGCGGCAGCAATGGCGCTATCCAGTCGTGTGCATATCAGATGCTCCAGCAGTTTGCCGACGGTGTCGATCAGGCAAATCGGACGATATGCAGCTGGATCCGCAAGTTGCTTACCAGGCTTCGGTAACAGGACCAGGCGCTGGATTTTCCATCGACTCGGAAACACTCCGCTTTGTAGGCAGCTGTTAAACATGCCCACGAAGACATCGGGACGGAGCGCAATTGCTAGCCTCACCGCTCGGTTGGGGATCCCGTGTGGGCCTGGCGACTTGCTCGGCTTCAACCTCGTTGCAGCGTGGCAAATCTTCTCCAGTGTGATGGGCTCGGTTGGAGTAGGCCCGCATGGCACAGGTGGTGGCACGCCGATTTCATTCGTCATGCTGGGAAAGAGGTGACCGACAATCCCTTTCAGCGAAACTGGATCCATGGGGTGGCAGCGGGAAGAGGCGTTAAACCGTTTTGTAACCAACTTGTATGCGTTGCCCCACGGGTCGTTTTCCGCGGTGTCGCATAGGTCAAGGAGAAGAAGAAAGAAAGAAATGCTGGCAAGAAATTCCGCCTGGCGATCCTGAAACGCCTCCGATCCGCGTGCACGTTGGTAGCTGCGTCTGGCATGGTTGCAATCGCTTCTAGCCTCGGCAATCTCCTCGTTCCACGAATAAACTACGTCCTCTCGCGTCCGCCACCAAGGAGTCCAGGGTGGTAGCGAACTCTGGTAGCTGCAGACTGGGGGGTAAATAGACTGCGTAGAACCACATGTCGCCAACAAGTGCGCGCACGTAGTTATCGCCCCTGCGAACGGTGACCAGCGGGGCTCCGTCATTCCCGCAGGATTATAGGACTGCTCTCCCGGATGTGTCCAAAGCCCACCTAGGGCCCTCACACAGCCGGTATGGCTCGCTGAGCACCGCGAGGTCTGCAGAGCGTTCGCGCACTGTTTGCGTTAGCAGGTCCTGAGCCGCTGCACAATGGTTGAGGTTCAGTTGGACGACCTTCATTTTGCACGGCTCTTTTGTACGCTATCTGGACATCTGCTACCGCCTGCTTGGTGGCTGAATGAGGCCTTACCCTTTGCGATGCACACGAAGCACTTCGCCGCCTCGCTCTTGCAGCTCGCTGCCTTATGGCCCGATTCTCCGCACCTGATACAGCACTGGGAGTTGTCCACGGGGTTGCGGCAATCTCCGGTGTGTCCCATCTCCAGGCAGCGGTAGCACCGCGTGCGTGCTTCCTGCAGGCGAATGGGGCAGCTGGTCTAGCCAATGCGGACTGTGCGCAAGGCAGTAATGCTGCTTGCCAGATTCGCTGGGACCGAGAAGTGTGCCACCTGGGTATTGGCATATCCAGGTCGAACGGTCTTCACCTTGCATGCGTCCGCAGGGACGTTCGTCTGCGCTGATAGCGCAGCCACTATCTCCTCTTTCGATGCCAGCTCGTCCAAGTCCCGAATGGCAAAGTGGGTTTGCTCGGTGAACGACCGAACTACTACACTATTGCCCAGCACCTGCTCCACCTCGTCCTTGAGCTGCTTGGTGCACTCCAAGCCTACTTCGTTCAACTCCAGTAGCAGCTCGCCTTTCGCTGTGCGGCGGGCTTTGGAGACTTTGTCGCAGACTCCGTTGAGCTTTCCATCGCTCCTGCGCGTCACTAGGGATAGCACCTCGCTGTAGGAGAGCTCGCTTGTACTTATAACCAGCGCGTCTGATCTGCTCCTCATCGGCGGCTTGCTGACTGGCTTGGTAGCCCTCTTCCCTCTTCCGCTTCCTGGCTGACGTGCCGCTGCCCTATCAGTAGGGCATTGAGGCTAATCAAAGTGGCACCCAGCTGCTAGAAGACTTCCCTGACCTCCCTCTTTTTTTCCGTTTTCCAGGCCTGTTATGGATTCCTTGCGCGGCAGTCTCGGAGCTCGCACGAAACCACAACCGCACTTTAAAAAAGAACTCAACTGTATCCCTTCATAATGCACATGTATAACTACATATTCGAGACATTCAAGCGTTTGCGAGAGAGAGAGGGAATGAGAAGCGCTTGGAAGGCCATGTGTAGCCACTGAAATTTAATTTGTTAATTCTGTCCATAATAATGATCTGACCTGACCTAGATTCGGCAGTCTGGTAGATATAGTAATTTTCCATGATTCTGCGTTTTAAGTTTTCTCGTATCTTACAAATTGTGGATTGCACAGATTTTCGTCCTTTGTGGGGGCGGAAAGGGGCGTGGCAAAATTTTGAAATATACTAGTATTGACGTGATTTCACAGGAGCTTGGATAGAAAGTTTGGTTGATCGAGCTCTTATAGTCTCCGAGATCTAGGCGTTCATTTGCACGAATAGGCAAATCAGACAGGGTCGCGTGTGAGAGAGAGCGAGAGGGAACGATGACTTTTGAAATGGTTTTCTTCATTGTAGCTATAATAATGATCCGATCTGATCCAGATTCAACACTCTGATAGAAATGGTTTTTCTCTATGATTCTGCGTATTTAGTTTTCTCGTATCTTCAAAATTGTGTATGCCACAGACTTTCGTCCTTTGTGCAGCCGGAGCAAAATCTTGCAACACATTTGGAGTAGTGTGATTACACAGGAGACTGGATACAAAATTTGGTTGCTCTAGCTTTAAAATTCTCTGAGCTCTAGGCGCAAATGAAGACGGACGGACAGACGGACGGACAGACGGACAGACAGACGGACGGACGGACAGACAGACATGGCTATATCGACTCG
Source organism: Drosophila algonquin (assembly GCA_035041765.1). Taxonomy (NCBI): domain Eukaryota; kingdom Metazoa; phylum Arthropoda; class Insecta; order Diptera; family Drosophilidae; genus Drosophila; species Drosophila algonquin. Next base: position 124,346 of record JAWNKY010003223.1, read on the forward strand.
GCTATTGATGCTGATCAAGAATATATATACTTTATGGGGTCGGAAACGCTTCCTTCTGTGCGTTACACACAACCGTTATCCCCACAAATCTAATATACCCCTATACTCTTCGACTACCGGGTATAATTACTTGATAGCTGATGGCTTCAAAAGAACAAATACCCTTTTTTCGCTTTAACTGAAACCGGGCCAAACTTTTCTATCATGATAATGAAATTTTTATTCACAAGCTTATCATTTTTAGGATGGACCGCCTATCTTATGCTGGAGGGGTTCTGATTACACTAGTCTACACGACATTTCCGCTCTCGCCCAAAATTATTTAAAAATTTAAAATTATTTAAACATACATATGTACATATACATATATATATATATATATATATATATATATACATATAATTTTGCATATATAAAACCAAAAATGTTAGCCACGAAAGTTTTTTTTTACTTTTTCTGATGTTTTCAAATCAAATTTTTAGGAAAAAATACCGCAAAAAATTATGAAATTTGATTTTGAAATATTAATCAAGAAATATCTTCCAGACGTTAAGCTGCAGCTACAAAGTGTCTGTGTCGGATTTATAGTTTCATTTGTCAGCTTTAGGAAAATAGTCTTCTATTCTAGAAGCACTAGCTCTGGAAAAAAACATGACAAATTTTAAAAAATTCTTAAAAAAAAACTTAGTCTAGAAAAAAACCATAGTTCTTTAAAGAAATGTAAATCTCCAAGCGTGTCAGAAAAGGTCATTTAGGGCGAGAGCGGGAAAAAAAGTTGAATTCAGTGTGGTCAAAGTTCGTATTGGGAGCGTACTTAACTATTAACCTGATTTTACATTCCTCCCAGGTCTGATGCGGAGGTTTATTTAGATGTCGTTGGTAACACATCGTCCATTCGATGGTGAATTCGCTCTTGAAATTTATTGTTTGGACGCAATTTTGAAAAAAAGGGTATACAATTCTTGAGTTTGATAATAAAATGACGTCATCACTTATAATTCCGATTGTAACCGGGTTGATAAACAATTTTTTCTCCAAATGACGTAATTTAAAAGTATCCGTTACATTTTTGTAAAATTTTCCACCAAGAAATTTTTGGGATTGGATTGTATAAACTAATTTTTACTGACTTGGATTGTCCGGTTTATTTCAAATATGCTACGTTCTCACTGCTTATATTTAATTGTTTTGACCTTTTCGTACTCTCTGTCAAAATATTCCTCGAACGCCCAGCATCGCGTCTCAGACCACATTGTCGTTGGACGTAGCATTATTATTGCTTTAAGTACAGTTGACTCACTACTCATAGTTTAAGACTATTCCCTATTGCCGAAAAACTCAGCAGCTTCCAACAAGGGTGTTATCTCCAATTCTCCAGCGCATCTGACTTGGAAAGCAGGGAGACAAGCAACAGGACGGTCTCCAATCCGTTTAACCCAACCTAACCTGTGCAATATTTAGTGTATGATATATTTTGCTTAACTCAGCCTATAGTTTTAGTAAGGAACATTCTAAACGGAAGGAAATACTGATACATTTTTGATTATGTGCTTTTAGAAGATGCCAATTAAAAAATATGAATTCATTTCATCTGCTAACACTCAGTAATAAATTGAATAAAAATAAACTTACTTGTATAATTCTTTCGATTACTTGCACGAATTCGTTCCATTTTAGCTTTTACGGTCTCCAAAACATTTTTCTCATATTCTCGACGGTCATAGATTTGCTTGTAGTGCAAGTTTTCAATTATGGAAGCTCCCCTGTAAATACACTTTTTGTTAGAAAAACTAGGACCTCCAACTATCGCTACCCGCTACTTAGAATTATAAATAGCTATCAACTCTATTAAAATCCCTACATTTCCTAGCAGTAATATATTAATAAAATATTTAAATATTTAAAATTTTTGAAAATACACTGAAACATGCGATTGTTGTGTGTGTGGTTCTGCTTGTTACTCAGCCGAAATTGGAGACGCCTAAATAATAAACACATGTTAATCTACTGAGCTACACATACTAAGATTGTGTTAGGCCCAGCAGAGCTCGAGGGCCAACCGATTACCAAAATTAGGTCCCTCAGCAGATAGAGAGGACTTCTTCACCTCGTTTGGGAGTGGAATATCGGTAAGGAATATCGCTCGGAACTGAATATCTGCAGGGACTCCACGATGTTTGTTAGGTCGAAAACGAGAACGCATGTTGAGCAGTAACAATTCAACTCAACATATGTACATATGTATGTACATACATATGACTCGTGGAAGTGTGTGCGAGGGAGGGTGGGGAACAGTAAGCGCTGGAAAGGCGTTGCGAAGCTAAAATCTCTTCTAATGCTTAGAATAAGTAATTTTATAGTTACCCAATTTGCATTTACACCGGATTCGTATCTGCTTCTGTGAAACAAAAGCTTACAAATTGTAAGGTAGTTCCCTAGCCTAGCCGAAATACAGACACCAGTATGACCAGGGTCCAATATATTTATATTTCTGCCAAGACTGTAGATATGGGCGAGAACAGCAGATCCATCGGACCGGACTGTCCGCCGTGTGTCGCGCCGTCGCGGCCCTAGGCAAGGTCACAGATAGAGGAAGGGAAGGCGGGCTACCACATACGAGCGTACTCTGGGTGACTGTGGAGACGAACGTGGCACGTTCCTGTAACAGGGGCACCCCTAAGCAAAAGCGAAAGAAAAATAAAGGGAGTAGTCGAATACGGGACGAGGAAGGGATTGAAAGGATCCAACGGCACCCAGCGGACACGGGGAAAAGCACAGTGGTATTCGTTTCACTGTCAATCTACTAGGAGGGGTAAGTTAGGGGGAGAATGGGCGCACACTGCGAAGGTGGCTTTCACTCCAATCAGCAAAGCGAGATGTAGGTAAAAAAAAAATTTATTATAATTCATTTATAGTTCTTTCGTATTCTACGTTCCCTACCTAAACACCGCTAAAACTCGCCCTTTCACTTAGGGCTGTTGTTCCTTCAAATGATGCTCTACTTTTGGGTTGAACGAAATTGGGCTCCGTGCCGTATAATTAGAATTAAATTGTATAAAATAATATAAAAATAAAATAAATTGTCTAAAATAATAACGATAATTGTTTATTATTTATACAGGCGGCTAGAGGAAGACTTGGCTAGACGGCTAGAGGAATTTTGCTTGCTCTTTGCCCGGCCAGATTAATGTAAAAACGAAATGATATACAACCAGTGCGCAGAGTGATTAGCAGATTACTAAATTGTCACCGTCGGCTAAGCAAAGCTAGACCCGAAGCGGCGGTTGTAGAGTGCCCTTTACAGAGGGAGAGCGCAGCAGCGCTGCCGAACGTTGGTGTTTACAGTGCATTGAATATTCTACAAATTGTTTTAAGTTAGGCCTATTGTTTAGCGGCTGGCCCGAACACATTTCTTATACTAAAAGTAGTACTACTAAGTACTAAAATGCTTAATCGTACAAAAATATTCAAAAAGTGCTTACTCCTACAAAAATACCTAATTTTACAAAAATTGTCAAAATTCTCCATTGCTTAATCCTACAAAAATAGTCATCTGTGTCCACCGTCCGCCGTCCCTTGTCCTGGCTCTGTGTTGTAAGGGGCGTCTTTGTAGCTCCCTTACAAAATGTATAAAGGATACTTACCGAGAAGCAAGAATAGTATTAGCTTGCGTATCCATTATAATATGACAAAAGTAGTATGACCGGAAAATTCGATGTTGAAATATAACAAATGCAAAAATAATGGCATGCCAGACCAAAGTATTCTTGAAGATGAGGTTTTTCGGACCATAATAGACGTCTTCGTCTCTTGGATCAATCTCGTTGGATACTTTATTTTGATCGGACTTTTGCATGTCGAATGATCTATCATGGTGCAATACTGTAAAAAGGGCATTTAAAAATGGCTTATCAATTGCCTTAATTGTCTTTTCTAGTACAATAATGCTGACTTTAACAACTATATTTAAAATATTAAATGCAATGAGACAGTTCCAGCGACAGATTATATAATGAATATTTTGCAAGTACACTTCCGATCCCTGCAGTAGAAACACCAAAGCAAATATAATGTAACCCAATGAAAGAATATCCATGCTGCATACGCCTCCCATAAAAACTATAGCAAGTGTTATCCAAAAAAACCCGCAAAATACTGCAGTTTTAAAAACATCTGCATAGTTTCGTACATATGAACAAAAATCATGTGTTGGATTTTCAAAATAGACATGTCCAAGCTTTGCTATATTATATACTACGTTTTTGTTATCACCTCCAAGGTAAGAGTCATCAAAATGATGCATTTCAGCCTTAAAAGACTTACGCTGCCGTGAAATGAGCAAAAGGACAATAAAATCGAGCATTAGTTTTGATTTGTAGAATGTTTTTGTTGACTTATCCAATATTTTCCAAACCGTATTTGTAGAATTTGCATACGGGGAATCTTTTGACGACACTGCAAAGGTAATGGATAAGTCTGTATTTAATTTAACTAAATCATAAAAGTCCTTACCAGCACATAGATTTGGAGGATAATTAAGGAGATATAAGTACTGCACAAAAATAGAAAGCACAAAGTATAGCTGAAAAATTTCCCAAATTCGTGCACACTGCATTCGATTTAGGCTAAGTAATAATATTAGCCAAATTGCATAAGTTAATGAAAGCAGATCTCTCCTAAGAACAATAGTAGACACTAGTCCAATGAGTGTAATCTCTAGTCCAAATTTAAAATAACTATAATTTAACAGATATTTTATGAGGCCTGAAAAATCACGTTCAGCATCTTGTCTACTAATATTTGGAAACAATACTTTGCGCTCCTTGCGCTCGAACATTGAGTATCGTATAAGATGATCTCTGAGTTTAACTACTGCATGCAATGAAGTCACGATCATATAAACTATGTACGGCGATATGTACCGCAAAAGCGAACTAAATGTTGGATCCATTTTGCTTAAGCCCATCCATTCCCCAAAATTTGCAGTGATGTTGTTCTATAAATAAGCGAATTAAGTTCAGTTCAAATTCATTACACTTACATTATTACGCATTTGTAATCGTAGCGGCTATGATCCAGGTATTTTATTTGATAAATCATTTTCATGAGAACCAAAACTGAAACCCAAAATGTCACAACTCTGAAAATTACACGTCTCAGGAAACGATTAACACATACGCTTATCAATGATAGTAAAACTAAAAAGAAATTAAAAAAGCAAACTTCGGAAATAGCACAATAGAAAGACGTTAGTATCACCGCTTTTATCATATGCATTTCCAAATATCCCCAAGTAATTAGTTTGCCTGGCCTAAACCATCGCCGACCTTTAGAACGCAGTTTTCTATAGCCAGCGGAAAAAAATACTTTCCATGACTGCTTGTTTGTCTCAAAACCCTTTTGTGGAGTATTACTTCCTACGTTAAACGTCATAAGTGAACTACGAATTTTTTGATCAGTTGGTTTTGGGCGCCTAACTGAATCCATAAAAAGACGATGAAAATAATGTAGTTGAACCACAGTAAATATAACCGTTAATGTGGGTATGAGGAGATGTAAAAACAGCTCTTTCGTCTGATACCGGCGCAGGCCAATATCATTTTGTCTATTTTTTTTTTACCAACAGTGAATAAAAATTAGAAAAAAAATAACGTATTTGACTTACAATGTTGGCTGCACACTTAAAAACTTGTGCCAATAGTAATCGAAATTGTCAAATTGATATGTATAAATAACTGTAAGTATTGACATCGCATAGAAAATAAGAAATATCCAATATCCATATAGAAATTTAATCCAAAGTTGAAGGGACATCTGAAAGACCATCAAAAATAGAAGGAAGAGTGACATATAGCAAATTCGAAAACCAGTCATAACACGATCAATCATAGCACATAAGAATATTAAAAATATCAGCAGCCACATCCATATCCGCGTTATAAAATTCGTAACACTTTTAAAAATAAATACGATGAGTCGAGGTGCTTGTGATTTTTCAAAAAGCAAGTGCTCTGAACGTGAGTGATGAGGTCCAAAGATTTGCTGAAGGAGATCACTTTGTGTCCTATCCTCAGCTTTTTCTTTAAAGTACTGACGAGATGTTATCCAAAACATAAATAGAAATCCAGTCTTCACTGTTAAAGGAATCCACGGTTGACTGCCATTATTTTGCGGATGAACAAAACCAATTTGCTCCAGATTAAAGCCACAGCTCTGAAAAAATGAAAACATGTATTTTTAGCGAGTAAAGTGGCGGACATGGCGGCTTTTCTATCGCGATTTTTACAAGCCAAATCATAAGATTATTTTTTAGAAGCCCATAACACTGTGCAATTGGTGACTATCACAATTGCCCAATTTGCATCAGACACTTTATATTAAATCAACATTAATTATTATTTTACTATTTTACCATAAAATCTTTTTGTTACCTTTAAATAGAGTTAAGTTCATTGCATAAAATCAATATCAGAAACAGTACCACAACTGCCTGTCACTCATCTTCCATTGCCAATCAACAGAGGCTGTCGCCGTGTCTTCAGACCCTTATTTTGCACACCAAAGGATACCTTCTCTATCGCAATCATCAGAGGCTGTCGCCATGTCTTGAGACCCTCAATTACACACCGCAGGATACCCACTCCGCAAGCCAGCACAAATCCTTCCATCCAAATTCAAGTCTCTTTTACTTCTTCGACCCACATCGGTTGCTGTAAAGCGAATAAAATACTTCCTGGTGGTCAGAAGTAAAAATTGACGAATCGACAGAATGGATAGTTCAGAGAAGGAACAAGCTGCCGCCAAGCTGCCGCCAATAGGAGCAAGACATTGGCAAGGAAATCTCGAAGTGCATTCGGAACTTCAAAGACGATCCTTAACCAAAATAGCGGCACTCGAAGATGTATGGAATCGGTTCAATAAAATCGATTCCACAATTCAAAAGACAGAACTGAAGAATACTTCAGTTTCTGTAACGACCTACGTAAGACCTACGAAAACTACGTTGCGATCTTTATTGAGAGCATGGACGCATTATCGCAGGAGTCAATCAATCGAAATCCCTAAAGAAATTGATCTGGAACAGCAGTCAAAAGATGATTACGGCAAACTGCCATCGCTATGTCGTCGACAAAAGGCCATAGTAGAGGCCTTAAGACGCAATCTGAAACTGCTTTCAGAGGCGGGAGGACGCTCAAGGGATTTGATAAAATCACTATGGACTCAAGCACAAGAAGTCCATTTCAGCATTCATGAGGAATATGAGAAGCCAGTAGAAGGAGGGTCCGATATGAAATCTTACCTAGCACTCAGAAAAGAGGTAATGATGACGCGCAGCTTCCATGCATCAGCATTCCAAAATTTGATGGGGACATACATACATACCTGTCGAGGAAGAAAGATTGATAAGACATATCAAACATACAACATTGCCGGGATGTTGCTTACACGGTTCTAAACCGATTCCTCAATCATATTAAAAGCAATGACGATCCCAAGTCATTGAAGGAATTGTTTATAACAACAGAGAGTCCCTTGGATCTCTAAAGGGACTGGGCATCAATATATCCACGTGGGATCTAATTTTGATTGCCATAATCAGATAAAAATTAGATGTCAAAAATAAGGCTTTGTATGAGCAATCGTTGGGAAGCTCAAAGGCAATACAGCCATTGGACACAATACTTCAGTTCTAGTTCCAGCAAGTACAAATACTTACAACCTACTGCCCACAGTAAGACTGGCAGTAGAAGCTACTAACGGGAAGGTTGCTAACTTCAGAGCACTGTTAGACTCAGTATCACAGATAAACTTGATTTCTGAACGAATGACATCAATATTGTCGCTCAAACTTAATGACACAACATTACGCATCGAAGGCACTGGAACTCAGTCAGTCAAAGATCAGCAGTGCACGAATAAATGTGCTTATAAAATTCCTTCTTAACGGATTCACGCAAAGCATTGAAGCATTCGTACTGCCGTAATAGCTGGTCAACCAGCTCAGGCACTTGATTCAGTGAACTTGAATATACCAGGCAAGTTCGCACTGGCAGATCCAAACATTTATAAGTCAGGAAAAATCGACATGCTCATCGGGGCAGAACAATATTATTCCCTGCTGCTTCCAAATCAACATCGCCTAAAAATAGATAGCCCGTTGATGCAGAATACAAAACTGGTAAGATCTGCTTACACTTCTTTACCCATTTGTGCAACAGGAATTAATGAACTCATGGAAAAATCCGGGACGCTGGACAATCTCGAGACAAACGAAAAACGTCGCACACCGATCGAAGCACAATGCGAAGCTCATTTCATAGAGAATCTACAAACAGCACGTGATGGCCGGCTCATAGTAAAACTCCCATTTTCTGAACACTCTTCAGCCCTGGGGGGTCTTTGGAAATTGCAAACAAAAAATTCCTGGCATTGGAGCGACGGACTTCATCAGACTCTTGGAAGGACTATGTAAACTTAATGCAAGAATATGAATAACTAGGACATCACTGTGTGCTTAAACTCGAGAGCACTACAACAAAACTGCGAGTAGTATTTGATGCATCATGTAAATCATCAAGTGGAAAATCTCTAAATGACATTCTGCATGCTGGACCTACAGTTCAGAGTGAACTTCTGTCCATATTATTACGGTTTCGGGCTCATAAGTACGTATTCACAGCGGACATAGAGAAAATGTACCGACAAGTGTGGATACATCTGGAGGATCAATTCCATCAGATGATAGTATGGAGAAACAATCCATCTGAGGACATCAAGTACTATCGCCTGAAAACTGCCACATATGGGACAACAGCTGTTCCATTCCTGGCAACCAAATGCGTGGATCACTTAGCAAACCAAAACAAGGACAGACTACCAGTAGGATCTTCAATCCTAAAGAAGGATTTCTACGTCGACGACTGTCTTACTAGAGCAAACACGATTCCAGAAGCAATCCAAGTTCAACAAGAACTTACCAAGATATTGTCACGGATTTAAACTACGCAAATCATGCTGCAACAATGCAACAATGAGTAACTTCTTCAAGGAATCCCCAAAGAAGACATTATGAACGACGTAAAACTAGAAGAGACGCTAGATCACAGTAGGGTAAAAACTGTTGGTCTGATCTGGATGCCCAAGAAGGATCAACAGTGTAAACGAACCCAAAAGAGCAACGCTACACTTATCACCAAACGAGTGACATGCTCCGAGCTGGCCCAAATCTTTGACCCACTAGAACTTTTCGCACCGGTGGTAGTCAAAGCAGAGATATTCATGCAGCAACTTCAGGAGCTAAAGATTGGGATGACGAATTGCCATTACTGTTCCAAAACACATGAAAAGACTACCGGAAAGTCCTAGAAGCATTAAACGAGATGCAAATTCCCCGACACATCTATGATGCCAAAGTTACAGTTACCCAAGAACTACACACTTTTGTAGAAGCATCAGAACGAGCCTATTGCGCAGCAATATGCACCCGCCTCATATAAAAACAACCAAGTGTCCGTACGAATGCTTTGTTCCAAGTCACGTGTGGCACCTTCAGCCAAACAATCCCTACCACGGTGCAGAACTCACACAACGAATCCGAAAGGATCTTCACATGGACATTAGCACGGTTCCAGGATACTTCTAGACTGATTCTACCCCTGTGCTGTCTTGGATAAACGCGTCGGCATCGACAAATCATACTTTTGTGGAAAATCGAATAGCCAAAATCCATTCATTGTCTAACCGACTATAATGGCGTCATGTTTCATCGGCTAATAGCGCAGCCGATGTTCTGTCTAGAGGACTTGCAGTAAGCAGATAACCATAAGCAGTCATAACAATTCATTTTACAAGCATCAACGCATTGTAGCATACATGTTACGCTTTTGCTACCAAACCAATAGAGTGGCTACAACGACACTCTGCGCAGGAGAACTAAGCCGGGCTCGCGCTATAATCTGAGGATGGATGGTTCGAGTTTACAGCAGACTTAAGGCAATTACAACGCTTTAAGACTGTGGACAAAAAGAGCTCAATCATATCGTTATCTCCCATACTAGGAGACGATAAGCTCATCCGAGTTGGCGGTAGACTAGAAAAAGCTCTAATTCCGTACAACGCCAAACATCCAATTTTTTTGACCATACAATGACCCCATAGTCAAAATGATTATTAGAGAAGTCCATGAGAAGAATATGCATTGCGGAGCTCAAGCACTAAGGGCAATTGCAAGACAACAATATTGGATCGTCAACAACAAAACGATGGCTGGAAACATCATTCACAGCTGTGTTAGACGCACCAGTGCAAGACCAAAGCTAATGCACCAGATCATGGGCAATCCCCCTGCACAAAAAGTCACACAAGCACGTCCATATCTTAATGCAGGCGTCGACTACTGTAGATTAATGGCGATCCACAATAAGATCTGAAGAAAACGACCAGATAAGGCATACATCTCCGTGTAGAGAGGCATTCTTAGCAGCCCTCCGCCGATTATTAAGCAGACGTGGGAAGTGTTAGACTATTCATTGCGACAATGCAACCAATTTTATAGGTGCAAATAACAAGCTTAAGGAATTAAAAGAAGCCATCTTCAGCGAAAAGGCACATGATCTGATTACAAATCATGGCAACACATGACAAGTGGATTTCAAATTCATTCCTCCCCGGGTTCCATCGTTTGGCGGGCTCTGGGAAGCTGCCTTTAAGTTAGCTAAAAAGGTGCTGATAACAACCACAAGCACAGCATCCTTGACATTTGAGGAACTAAACACAGTAATAATCGAAATTAAAGCAATTCTCAATTCTCGACAAGTTACTCCAGTGTCAACCGATTCAAATGACATAACAGCGCTCACCACAGAACTTTTCTTCATTGGTGAATCACTGACAACGCCACCTTACATCAATACTGATCATCAAGGAAAAACATTGGTAAAGCGCTGGGAATTGGTATCAAGCTTAGAGCAATCATTCTGGAAACAATGGTCTACGGAATATCTCCAAGAACTACAAAGTCGGCATAAGTGGAAAACCGCCTCACCAAACGTGCCCGAAGGACTACTTGTGTTGGTGAAATAAGAAAACCTTCCAGGCCTGAAGTGGCCATTAGGTCGTATCATCACTCGTCTAGCGCCACTATTTCCAGAACATGTGGCGCTCGAACGCTCCAGCGATGCCATTAACGGCACTGCAAAGATTTATGAGCCACCAACACAGCGTAACAAAGCAATGTTACCTAAACTAACATCAACATTGCTAGTGATGCTTCTCATGCTTCCATTAGCGTTGTCACAGTCAATAAATGTGACAATATTCACGAACAAACCAGGAATATTTTATGAGAAAATGGGTACGTCAAGAATGACAATATCGGAATGGACCATGATCATTTTATTACGATTTGGATGCATATTGGAAAGACATGCAAGTAATGTTCGCCGGAAGGTCCGAGTTAAGACAAATGTGCCCAGAACTAAAAAATGTTCCAGTACGCAACTCCATATTTCAACACTTTCAAAATTTGTGCAATTTGTACAAGCTACAAACAGGAAATATGTTAATGAAAACCTTTCCTAAACACCGATCACTACTTGACATAATAGGAAACGTTGCAAACAATCTTTTCGATGTTCTTGACTCAAAATACGCTGAAAATATGGCTGAAGTAATTGAAAAGGTAAAAACCAACGAAGACTTTCTGCGACAGCTAATACGAAATCAATGTCTTAAGGAAAAACAAGTCAGCAACGGACAACCGCCTTAAGGTGTTAGAACGGCAAGTTGCTACCATCAACCAAGAAAGTGGAACGTATCATGGCGATCATTTGACTCAGGCAGATCTCGGACTCACAGCACAATTAAGTCTGCTGACAACAAGTGTTCAACGTATGTAATCCGATATATCTGATGTATTAATCGGTATTCAACATCGAAAAATCAGCTTAACTCTAGTCTCCCCTGGGCAATTAAGGGATCAACTAGATACGTGATCATTTGCCACCCGATCAAATGCTGCCTGTTACAACAAGGAACACCGACTGCAACACACGTCATCTTCAAGGTAACGCTATCTCTAGTTTTAACCGTCAACCCTGAAACCTTAATACTGAATGTCTCATTTCCCACCTGCGACTCAACAAGATGGAACTTGTTCGATCTCAAAACAACCATTATAACGGTAAACACACGTCGAGATGGCTTGTACTCCGGATGAATTTCGACGCTGCTTCAAACTGCCCAACGAGGAAGTCTTTAACATTGATAATCGCTTCGAGTTTCAGCTGTTTAACAACAAAACATTATGTCAAGTTACTCATTTAAAGGTTGACATGGTGTGGTCAAGAACTCAGCAACCAAACAAATGGATTTTTGCCACACATTCGATAATGAGAATACAAGGAGTCTGCGACGGATCTCGATCAACCATTCAGTTGAAAGGAACTAGCTTAATCTCGCTATCTGGCTATCGCTGCTCGAAACACAGAAATACGCATCAGCACCTTCAGCACGACAAACAGCGAGGTAAAATCAACCTACACTCGATTTGGAGACAAAAGTTCAGCGGTGACATCGCCCTCACCACCAATGGTAACCCAGACAGCTGATTTCGTTGAAAAACTTGAGGACCTACGCCAACAGCTAGCGGCAATAAGTCATCAAGAGCTGCCACACCAACTCACCGCAGTGCAGCACTACCAGATTGCTGACTATTCTGCCTTAGCAATATCAATTCTAGTGATATTCTCTATCGCAATCATCAGAGGCTGTCGCCGTGTCTTCAGACCTTTAATTGCGCACCGCAGGATACCAACTCTGCAGTCCAACTGGTTCAAGTTCTAGTTGAGACGACCAAACTTTAAACGGTTTATGTACCGTATACAACCCAACTTCATACACGCACACACAAACACAATAACACATTGAAAAACCCTCTACTTGATCCTAAAACACTTCTTTTTTTTTGTTGGGTAAGGAATTTATTACTATGACTTAAAATTGTATCACAACATAATAATAAATAAATATCGGTTCGTTTTTGAAGATTTTAATAAAACACCGTGACACCGTGTTTTTAAAAAAATTGGCGATTTGTTTCGCAATGTGGCAGCTGTAAATAAATTTTGCATTTAAATTAGGAATAGAATAGGAATTTGCTATTTATTTCGTTTGTGTGGAACATAGCTAAAATAGTGTGACCATGAACCTAAGATGTGCCTGGTCCCTCTCATGATTCAGGTGTGTTTTGTAAACAGCGCCAATTTTGATTCAATTCAACAGAAATTAAAAAAAGGAAAAAAATTAATTGTTGCCAAAAAAATAAAAAAAAAATGAAGAAGGCGCCGAAATGTCAAAATGATCGTGTTAACTAGTGTAATCGGCCCTTGATATTTCGTTCCCAAAAATATAGATTTACCCAATATTGTCTCCTTTTTGTGCGACTGCTGACCTCCTCCTCCGGCACGTAAAGAGCCGCCAATGCCATAATGCTATGCTGTGAATTCAATTCTTACTTTGCGCCAACATATTTTTAACGAGAGGGAACGTTGTGAGCCGCGGCAAAGGCCGCGGCTCTACCTTATACCCGGTACTCAGTCAGTATATATATACATACATATATGAGCCTACGACAATATGAAATTTATTATATGTTCTCAAAAGGGACAAAAATAATATTTAAATTAAAAAAATGAATTTTTTGGAATTTTTATACATGTTTCCATTTTTGTTTACATATGCTTTGTATATATAAACATCGGTCAACAGCTACCAATCTGCTCGAGTTTTCCTCCATAATCAACCGTGGATTTCAGAGTGGTTTGCAAACTGATGTTATTTTTACGGATTTTAGTAAGGCATTTGATTCAGTTAACCATACTCTATTAATTCAGAAGCTGTCCTCATTAGGTTTCCCTAGTAATCTTCTAAGTTGGATTTCGTCGTATCTTTCTAATCGTACACAACGGGTCTTATTTACTAATGTTTTATCAGAGATCGTTAATGTTACATCTGGTGTGCCACAAGGTAGTCATTTGGGTCCGCTCCTCTTCATTTTATTTGTGAACGACCTACCCCAAGTTATAACATTCTCACATACATTAATGTATGCGGATGACGTTAAAATCTGTCTGCCCTACTCCGACTGGTACTTGCACACACACCTTCAGCTGGACCTAAACGAATTGCTATTGTGGTGCTCAAGAAATCTCCTATTTTTGAACCTCTCGAAATGCAAGCTTATGACATTCTACCGTCGTGCTCCACATTTTGTATCTTTTTCTCTTGGTAATCATGTTTTGGATCGAATTTCGAGTTCAAATGATCTTGGTGTATTATTTGATCGTAAACTATGTTTTAATAGCCACATAGCTGCGACAGCTAATAAAGCTAAGGGTGTTCTAGCATTCATCAAGCGTTGGTCCAAGGAGTTTGACGACCCGTATGTGACCAAACAATTGTACATTTCGTTAGTGCGCCCGATATTGGAGTATTGTTCCTGTGTGTGGAGTCCACAGTATAAGGAGCAGCAAGCTATTCTCGAATCTGTTCAGAAACAATTTTTAATTTTCGCTCTTCGTAATTTACACTGGGACTCTGGTAGAATCCTGCCACCTTACAGATCTAGGCTAAAACTTATTGACCTACCTTCGTTACACCATCGCAGAATATGCAATGGGGTAATGTTCGTGCACAAGCTCCTTCTCGGGATGGTGGACTCCCAAACTCTCTTGAGTCAGATTGACTTTACGGTTCCCTCTCGTTCTACTCGTTCTTTTAGACCTATCAGATTACCCTTATTTAGGTCAAACTAAGCCCAGCATGAACCTTTCAGGGTTTTATGCTATAATTATAATACTCTTTACCATATCATATCCCCTGAACTAACCCTTAAACATATAGCACTTAGCATTTACAACTACCTAAACTCTGCTAACCTGTAATTTTAATTTTTTGTTTCAATTTTATTATACTTTATCTTTAGTTCTCTTATTATTTTTTGTATGGCATTATTAGCAGATAATTGTTAATTAATAAATAAATAAATAAATAAATATCTGCGCCTACATTTCTACATGACATGTATAACTACATATTTGAGACGTACAAGTGTTTAGGACAGTGAGAGAGAGGGTGGGGGCATGAGTCAGCGCTTGGCAGGCGTTGCGTAGCCACTGAAATTTAATTTGTTTCTTCTGGCCATAATATTGATCCGATCTGATCCAGGTTCGGTAATCTGGTAGATATGGTAATTTTTAATGATTCTGCGTTTTTGGTTTTCATTTATCTTAAAAATTGTGGATTCCACAGATTTTCGTCTTTTCTGGGGGCGGAAGGGGACGTGGCAAAATTTTAAAACAAACTTGTGCTGCTTCGGTATCACAGGAGCTTGGATAGAAAGTTTGGTTGCTCTAGCCCTTATAGTCTCTGAGAACTAGGCGCTCATTTATACGAATAAGCAAAGCAGATGGGGTCGCGTGTGAGAGAGAGCGAGAGGGAATGATGACTTTCGAAATGGTTTTCTTCATTGTAGCTATAATAATGATCCGATCTGATCCAGATTCAACACTCTGATAGAAATGGGCATTCTCTATGACTCTGCGTTTTTAGTTTTCTCGTATCTTGAACATTGTGTACGCCACAGACTTTCGTCCTTTGTGTGGGCGGAAAGGGGCGGGGCGAAATTTTGAATTACATTTGGAGTAGTGTGATCACACAGGAGACTGGATACAAAACTTGGTTGCTCTATCTTAAATGGTTTTTGAGATATAGGCGCAAATGAAGACGGACAGACGGACAGACGGACAGACAGACAGACATGGCTATATCGACTCGGCTATTGATGCTGATCAAGATTATATATACTTTATGCGGTCGGAAACGCTTCCTTCTGTGCGTTACACACAACCGTTATCCCCACAAATCTAATATACCCCTATACTCTTCGAGTACCGGGTATAAAAACGTAAACAAACTACAGCTGACATTGCAGTGTTACCGCAGGGAATGCACATCTGATCACACTAGCCCGCCAGTATTTTTATATTGCACGTTTTCCTGGAAACCGATTTTCGGATCTGAATACTAGGCTTGAAACTAAAGCTCAGCCCAAGGAAACTTAACCAGAAAAAAAACATAATTCATTGATATATGATAAATCCCCAAATCTATCAGAAAAAGTCGGTATGGGCCACGACGGAAATTTCGTGTTAACTAGTGTTTAACTGGCTACCTGTACCATCATACTATCATTCGCTGATCATAAACAATTTATTGCATCAGTATCTCACCTTATCGTATTAATACATGCACAGGCCTACATACAGTTGCGTATCGATCTTTCACCCACTTTCCTATATATATATACATATATACGCAATACGTCGGTTTACTTATACCATAAATTGTGGATATTGAAACCCTCGACCCTTATACCACTAGACTGCTGTATATTTCTCTGGTCCGGCCTATCTTGGAATATGGTTCTTGTGTCTGGTCTCCTCACCACCAAACATTTCAAGTTATGCCTGAATCTGTCAAAAACAATTCCTTATGTGTGCTCTCCGTGGACTCAATTGGGACACTTCGATTCATCTCCCCTCTTATGAAAGTAGGCTGCGTCTTATTAGCCTCCACTCTCTCTTATTCCGTAGAATCTGCAATGGTGTTCTTTTCCTCAACAAGCTACTATCTGCTGAGGTCGAATCAACTTCTCCTATCAGTCCTATTAATATTGCTGTCCCTTCCCGTCAGACTAGGCATTACTTTCTCTTCTCTCCAACTCTGTCTTTCTAACTACTCTGATTACGAATCTTTCCGTAGCCTTTGCCGAAACTATAATCTATTTTTCGATCTGTTTTCCGTTGAAGTTTAAATTTAAAACCCTGCACAGTGAGCTACAGCAGTTGGACTATGACAAGACAGGAATTCAATCGTTAAGGAGCTTTGACTATCACATCGTGAAATCGCCACTCGTTTCCTTCACATACTTACTCCTTTTTAGTTTTCTGACCAAGTTATCATTTGCGGTTATCATTCTGCCGATTTGATGAATTCTATTCTGCTACTTTAAACTTCCTTAAATTTTCATTTCGTTTTGCTTGTTTGAGGTGCTAAGCTCTACTTATTTGTTCGAATTTGGAAAATTTATAAAGATAAGTCAATATTTATAGTATGATAAGAATCCCTAACCCCAAAAACCCCAAAAAAAATCTAACCAGCTGGACAGTATTCCAAGTTGGTGAGCAAACTGGCAGTTTCAGGAACAATGCACTTTCCCATTATGAATCAGGATGACCTTATGAACATAGAAACGGAAATGGCAGATGAAAAAAAACATATAATTAGGTATATTACAAAATTCAATCCCGATACACTTAAATAATGATTAATAATCGACAGAAATTGACGATGCAGAAAATGTTTCATCCTGGTGGATGAGAGGGCTTAGTAAGCGCAAGGAACCCAAGAGCGCATGATACCAGAAGGGTCACCCAACCCGGAAAATCCCGGTAAAGGGGGAGCGCCGAAGCTAAAAGTAGCTCATCGAGGAAGCAATGGACTGCTTGACTGCTAGGTTTTAAAGTGGTGGTCAGACCACAGTTAATGGTTTTGGCGACTTTTGGCTAGGAGCGGCACTCTGTGTGGTTTCTACGGACCAGGTTCCGGCGAGAACGATCATGAAGATGTGGATTCCTCCCCTTATCAAGGCAGAAGATGACATACTGATCCTGGTCAAGGCTCAGAACCGGACCCTGGAGACAGCTGACTGGACGATCAAAGGTGATAGTGAGTGACAAAGGAAAAAGAAAGGAACTATTTATCAGCATTAACTGATTGCCTTGCTTCTTGCAGCGATCTGCCGCAAATCATTTGGTATGGGCACCCTTGCGTTGGTAGTGGTGCCCTGGTCCGCTAGACAGCATGAAGGTGGTGCAGATTAATCTGCATCACTCTAATGTACCATCGAGGGAGCTTTTGCAGTTTATGGACGAGAAGACGGTAGTCGTGGCTCTCATCCGAGAGCCCTGGATTGTAGGTGAAAGGGTTGGGTGATACCGTCTTCTCACACCATAACCTGCTGGTAAAACAATAACCTGTATCGTTATATGAAACGAACAAACCTCCAGGTACAGCAGTTCGGGCCAGACGGTGGCATTATGCAAGAGGAAGGGCGGGAAAAGCCTATACCTGCTTATCTTCCATACGATGAAGAAGATTTCTTTCGGAGGATGTCAGGGCTCTTTTCCGTCAAGCGCTGAAGATGGGTAACGACATCGTCTAAGGTTTTGATGCCAACGCCCATCACTTCGAGTATATTCTGTTCACAAATCTTGTTGCGTGCAAATGGGGAGACCACCCCACTTTCCGCCACTGGAATCGTGAAGAAGTTATAGATATAACCCTGGCCTCGTACAGTGGCTCCCTCGGCATTGAGGATAACCGCTTCTTCATTACCTTGAGCAAGACGCAACACGACCAGCCCGAAGCGGACATCCTCCAAACGGGGAAACTGGACGAATCGGCACAGAATGTCACCAAGGCTCTACAGAAGGCGTTTCCTGCCCGATCAGCCGTCAAAGTCTAGTAGCAACTCTTGGTGGACACGGGAGTTGAGTGAAGTCAGAAAGCAGTCGAGGAAGCTATTCATCAAATCCAAAGTGATGAACACACTGAAAGTCTAGGATGCATATCATCGTAGCTCCAATGTCTGTAGGAAAGCTAAAAGATAATCATGGTCAGCTTTCTTTGAATCAATAGACAGCATCACCGAAGCTTAAAGGCGTCGAATAGTGATGTCAAAGGCGCCTACCACATCTGGACTACTCCGTAACTATGACGGTTTGTTCGCGGAAAGAAGCCTGTAATCTCTAGAGCTCCTCATGAAAACCCACTTCCTTGGCCGTTCTAATGTTACTCGGGGCGAATCCAACCCGCCAACCATCGACGTAGTGCAGCATCAAGGGGAGCAGACCAAGGATCTCGTACGGGAAATAATGGCCCTGGATAAGATTACATGGGCTATTAAATCATTCAGTCCCTACAAATCCCCGGGCCCAGATGAGATCAGACTGCAGAAGGCTTGCACCTACTGCTATGGCTGAAAAAAATCGTTAAAGGATGCCTTCTAACTGGGTACGTACCCCAAGAGTAGAGGGAGGTGAGAGTGGTCATTCATCCCCAAGACTGGGAAGATAAACCACATCTCACCCAAGGACTACAGACCCATAGCCTGTTCTCATTTTTATTGAAAACGATAAAACGCCTGATGGATCTACACATAAGAGCTAGGCTCAATGAACGAGTTTTCAGCGGAGCTCATAATGCCTACCTTAAGGGTAGATCAGTGGAGTCCGCATTGCAGCTGGGAAAATTGAAAAGACACCCTTGCGTTGGTAGTGGTGCCCTGGTCCGCTTGACAGCATGAAGGTGGTGCAGATTAATCTGCATTAATCTAATGTACCATCGAGGGAGCTTTTGCAGTTTATGGACGAGAAGACGGTAGTCGTGGCTCTCATCCGAGAGCCCTGGATTGTAGGTGAAAGGGTTGGGTGATACCGTCTTCTCACACCATAACCTGCTGGTAAAACAATAACCTGTATCGTTATATGAAACGAACAAACCTCCAGGTACAGCAGTTCGGGCCAGACGGTGGCATTATGCAAGAGGAAGGGCGGGAAAAGCCTATACCTGCTTATCTTCCATACGATGAAGAAGATTTCTTTCGGAGGATGTCAGGGCTCTTTTCCGTCAAGCGCTGAAGATGGGTAACGACATCGTCTAAGGTTTTGATGCCAACGCCCATCACTTCGAGTATATTCTGTTCACAAATCTTGTTGCGTGCAAATGGGGAGACCACCCCACTTTCCGCCACTGGAATCGTGAAGAAGTTATAGATATAACCCTGGCCTCGTACAGTGGCTCCCTCGGCATTGAGGATAACCGCTTCTTCATTACCTTGAGCAAGACGCAACACGACCAGCCCGAAGCGGACATCCTCCAAACGGGGAAACTGGACGAATCGGCACAGAATGTCACCAAGGCTCTACAGAAGGCGTTTCCTGCCCGATCAGCCGTCAAAGTCTAGTAGCAACTCTTGGTGGACACGGGAGTTGAGTGAAGTCAGAAAGCAGTCGAGGAAGCTATTCATCAAATCCAAAGTGATGAACACACTGAAAGTCTAGGATGCATATCATCGTAGCTCCAATGTCTGTAGGAAAGCTAAAAGATAATCATGGTCAGCTTTCTTTGAATCAATAGACAGCATCACCGAAGCTTAAAGGCGTCGAATAGTGATGTCAAAGGCGCCTACCACATCTGGACTACTCCGTAACTATGACGGTTTGTTCGCGGAAAGAAGCCTGTAATCTCTAGAGCTCCTCATGAAAACCCACTTCCTTGGCCGTTCTAATGTTACTCGGGGCGAATCCAACCCGCCAGCCATCGACGTAGTGCAGCATCAAGGGGAGCAGACCAAGGATCTCGTACGGGAAATAATGGCCCTGGATAAGATTACATGGGCTATTAAATCATTCAGTCCCTACAAATCCCCGGGCCCAGATGAGATCAGACTGCAGAAGGCTTGCACCTACTGCTATGGCTGAAAAAAATCGTTAAAGGATGCCTTCTAACTGGGTACGTACCCCAAGAGTAGAGGGAGGTGAGAGTGGTCATTCATCCCCAAGACTGGGAAGATAAACCACATCTCACCCAAGGACTACAGACCCATAGCCTGTTCTCATTTTTATTGAAAACGATAAAACGCCTGATGGATCTACACATAAGAGCTAGGCTCAATGAACGAGTTTTCAGCGGAGCTCATAATGCCTACCTTAAGGGTAGATCAGTGGAGTCCGCATTGCAGCTGGGAAAATTGAAAAGACTCTTAGCTTAAGGAATACGCATTGGCGGCCATCCTCTATATAGTCAGGATCAAGTCAATCACAGCTGCACTGGCCGTTGCACACACCCGACGGTAACCAGATGGCTGGATAACGTTTTCAGGAGTAGAACGATAAATGCCAATTAAGGTCTCTCTTCTTCAATGAAAGTGGTTACAAGAGGCACCCCACAGGAAGGAGTTATATCTCCACTCCTGTGGAATCTAGTTTTCAATAACCCTCTTATGCAGCTGTGGAGCAGTGGGTACAAGTTCACGGCCTACGCGAACGCTCTAGTGAAACTGGTATCGGGAAAGTTCTTACCCACAATCAGTGAACTGTCAGAATCGGCACTAGGAGTGAGCAATAGATGGGCACGCCAAAACCGAAAACTGAACTAGTGCTGTTCTCACGAAGCTATAAGACACCGAGTTCAAAACTAATAATTGGGGTACTAAACTATCGAGTGAAGCCAAGTATCTTGGCGTCATTCTTGACTCTAATCTCTTCTAGAAACGGAAAGTGTAGTAAAGAAAGAAAAAGGTAATGGCAGCCTTCTATACCTGTAGGAATACTTTTGGACGAAGATGGGGCTTACAACCACGCATCATCCACTGTTGTACACAAAGGTGTTGCGACCAATCCTAGCAGGCTTGGTTTGGTCAACTCTGGAACATCCTCCAACTGTGCCCCTAATCTCCCGCTTGCTCTGGCCGCATTACGACCATAAACGAAACAAAACTATCTTGAGCTTTAGGAAAGGTCAGGTGCGCACACTGACGGGAGTCATAACGGGGCAGATTTAAACTACCCCACATGACTATTGCAGTTGCACGGACGAGGAGGAAATTAAGAGTGTTCAGCACCTTCTCTGTGGTTGTCCTGCACTTATGGGAAGACAGCACCCAATTCTTTAAAGAGAACAGCCTAGCAACCATGCCGCTTGGGAACCTGGCACTTTTTATTGAGGCCTCGGGATGTGAAAAACCTTCCTAGCTAGAGGACACTATAACATGAGAAGTATGGGAATCACAATGAGCAGATCTGCCACCGAGTGACCTCGACTATCGTAGAGCAGCCCTATAAACCAAAATTAACCTAATAAGCATTATGGACAGAAATGTAATTACACAGAAAAACGCTTACTTATTTAAAAAGAGCATCGGACTTGTAAGTGATTACTTTATTAATAAAAATAAGCAGTAGATTGGATGCGGCTGCTATGAAACATGGCCATGTTTATACAAATATAGTCTGCAATGTAATCAGCATTTACACAGGTAAGGAACCACTTCCACCTTCAAAATAAGCGTCACGTAAGCGAATACCACGGCGCGTAATTTCCCGTTGGGTACTTGTATGCTTAGAGCGCGCTTGAGAGAGAAAATAAAGTCCGTACAAGCCTAGTTCTCAGCATGAACAGTTTCAGGCAGGCTCCGACTATTACTTACTAAAATTCCTATTATCAACCTGTTTAATTTTATCATCGTTTCTGACAAAGAAAAGCAGCTGACGTGGTTGTTTCGTATAAATTCAGCGATATATTTTTTTAATTACTTCTTTTCAAGCAAAACGACAACAGAAAGTGTGTGATTTAAGAAGATCAAAACATTTTAGATGCAACACCTGCGTATTTAACATATCTAAAGAACTATAAAAAACAAACTAAACTATGCAAACTAAAAGTTGTATTGTTAATAGTCAAATAATGAATTGGTTGCATGTACATTTTGAACTAAATGTGGCGGGAGACATAATGCTGGCTGTGCCTGATGAAGCGCCGGCAGCGGATTACGAGTCTTATTTGAAGGATCTTGTTGCTGGTTAGCATGCGATATCGGTTTTAGTCCTTAAACATCGTGGAGTCTCTGCAGACGTTCTGGTTGATATTCTTTCACCAGGGGCTCTTCCGAACGACCTTAGCGGGTTCCTTCTAACTGCTGATGGACCTACATCGCGCTGGACCTCGAAAATTATTGAGCCCAAGTTCTTTTCATTATTGGCTTATTGGATTGAGGATAGAAAATTTTATTTGTCTAGCCTCAATTTCAGTCCTGCTGATCTCAACATATCAACTCCAGCAACTGATTTAAGTGCGCTATTATTCTTCATGTTCATATCATTCTTCATATGATATGGTTCAATGTCAACCTCTTAAATGTCGGACAACACGTTGCTTACATTAAGGTATCGACAGGTATTACGACACATTAAGGTATCGTTTATAAAAATCGATGAATAAACGGCTAAGTGACATTTTGGTCAAACGGTTGTAACTAAAAACGATACCTTAAACAACGCCTAATTAATGTGTCTATCTAAAACAAAAAATTTTAGCAATAAAATATTTTTTTTTCGACTATTACTGAATTTGAAAGCTTGATATATTCCAGATGTTAAGATGCAGCTACAAAGTGTCTGGGTCGGATTTGTAGCTGCATTTGTCAGCTTTTCAGCTGTTTTTTTTTTTTTAATTCTTTAAACATTTTTAAACATCCAATTCGAGCAGAAAAAGTCGTTTTGGGCGACAGCGGAAAAGTCGTGTTGACTAGTGTTATTGATAACCGTATTTTAGTTCTTACATACCGTCACTTTAGTGGGTAACTCCTCCTCATAAATATTCATACCATATATATACTGAGTAACCACTAGGAACTCGGCATAAATTACGACAAAAAAGCTGGAACGCATCATCGAACGGCGTTGATTTGGTATCATCCAAAGAATGTTGGCCCAAATGAGTAACACAAATGTCAGCCAACTATGATATACAATTGACCAAATCTGTAATGAAAAAATAGAAGTTTTATATGGTTATAATTTTCAGCATGTATGGTTTGTAGTTTTTTTAAAATTTAATTTAAGCTTCTGTCTCACGGAACATGTCGCACGGGACAAAAATTTTTTGGCTTTATAAATGTTACAAAATTTCCGTTAACCGATAGTGAGAAAATTTTCAGGCATTTTTTTTGAGATAGTTCAGTAGGTAAGGAAAAACTTGTATCAAGAATTGACTTCTTATAGGCGAAAAAAATAATGGAAAACATGTCAAAAAAATACCAAATAAATCCCAAAAAAGTGAACTTTTGCTAATTTTAATAGGTTTTTAGATCAAATTTAATGAAATTATATGTCAATTAATTAAATAGGCGGATTTTCAAAATAACATCCTTTTAAAAATAACATCCCGAGAAAACTATATTCAAATGCGTTTTTATTGAATTTTAATTTTTTAGCTTCGGGGGACCTCTTGAGAGAAATGCCCATATGTAAATATATTTATAAAGGCACATATATGTATGTGTTTCGTCATATATATATGTACTTATATTACATACATACATACATACAAGTATAAGATTGATAGCACTACCACTACTCGACAAACTTGAACTTTTTTCCCTGCTATGTCCCAAAACTGGCCATGACTTTTTCTGATATATTTGGAGATTTAAAATTTGTTTAAGAATTATGGTTTATTTCCAATGTTTAGTTTATTTTTAAGAATTTCAAATTCAAGTTTAAAGATTTTTTTGTGGTCGAATTGTCGAATTTGGCAGTTAAACTCCGTTAGCCGACTGTTTTTATTTCTTACAAAAAATACCAAAAACATGTGTTTGTAACAGTTTCTAACGGTAAAATGGCATTGGGTTGGCCCCAATCATTGTCTGAACCAAAATTTTCATACAGGAAATCTGGTTGCAAGAGTTTGGATGGGACGAAGATCTCTCCAGCGAGATATGTTAGCGCTGGAAAGGTTTTTTTTGCAAAATTACTCCGTTATTAACCAGCTCTGCATTCCAAGATGAATTGGTTTCCAACTTCGCTAAAAATTGAGCATCATGGATTCTGCTATGCATCCGAAAGGCGTTCGGTACCGCTATCTATGTGCGCGTGGAGTTTGAACATCTGGACGAGGTGCAACTTCTCACCGCGAAAACACGAGTCGCACCTGTGAAGAACGTAGAGCTCATCCGGCTCGAGCTGTACGCTGCCGTTTCTTGTCCGAAATGGTGACGGCTATTTTGCCGACTATGCCTAGGGCGAGTACGAACTGTATCTATTGGACCGATTCCACCAAAGTCTTCACCTGGATAAGGAAGTCCGGGTTCCACTGGGCTACCCTCGTAACAAACCGAGGGACAAGGATAGTTCAAGTAACCGAGATTAAGAAGTGCTCTCACGTTCCATCCAAATAAAACCCTGCAGACTTAGCCAGTAGAGAACCCTAGCAAGATCTGCTTGATAACCAACTCTGGTGGCAAGGACCAGCGTGGCTGCGACATTCCAGAGAAAAATGGCCCGAACAGGTTGAGGAGTCTGCCGTTATGACTGTAAAGCAACGGTCGATAAAGGTCCATTTTGCATTGAGCCCATCCGAAGAGTTCCTTAACCGGTTACAGGGCTCTGCGAGCCCACACGTACATCCTTCGCTTCATAAAGAGCTGCCGTAAGTTTGTAATGCCGAGAAAACCCCAAAAGGTATCACTGCCTCAGTGACAAGTGTAAAGTACCAAAGTCAAGTTCTATCCTAAACCTGAACCATTTCTTAGACCGACATGGGCTCATAAGAGCGTGCGGTCGTGTCGCAGTGACTGAATCTCTGAACTCTTACGATTCCAATCCAACTATCCTTCCATAAAGTTGTTGACTGTCGGGCCTTCTTGCTCAGTTTAAGCACCGGATAACTCTAAATGGTTTTTTTTTTTTTTTTGTTTCTCAATTTACTTTATTTACAATCTGCCCGTGGGACAATCAATAAATTTCATGATCACATTGGCAATTAATCAGCCATGCTGTTATTATTAGTTTTGGTTTATGGAGGGGAGCAAATAGGGTGAGCAAATAGGGAGTTCATTTTGTCCGGTGAGGCAGGTCCAGCGGGTGGAAGCGATCAAGGCGAAGAATGGCATCGCCGTTGTCAAGCAAGTTGATGGCCAGAGGGTTAGAATGTCTGTCGAGCCGGTTGATATAGTTCTGTGTGTGCCGAGATATCTCCTGTTGCACATGAGGAACTCTGAGCGTGTCGTGCAGCTCATTGTTTGTGGTGTATATGTGAGCTCCAGATAATGCCCTCAGCGCTCTGTTTTGACATCTTTGGATCATGTCCCGGTTGGTGTCGCTCGCAGTGCCCCATAGCGCAATTCCATATGTCCATATGGGCTTAAGGATGGCGTTGTATACTAGGAGCTTGACTCTCAGCTTCAAAGTTGAGCCCCTATCTAGTAGCCATAGATGTTTGCTTCTCGCTGAGCTGCTTCCTCTTCGCCAATATGTGGGGCTTCCACGTAAGTCGCCTGTCTAGCAACAGGCCCAGATACTTCGCGGTGTCGCAGTAGGGGATAGTTGCTCCATCCAACTGGATCGGGGGGGAGTCACCTCTTCTCAGGCTAAAGGTGATATGGTTTGATTTGTCCGGGTTAACCCTAATATTCCATCTCTTCAGCCATGTGTCCAGTCGATTCATTTGTGTTTGTATGACATCCGTAGCAGTGACAAGCGAGACATCGTTCGCCGTGTCGTCGGCGTAGGTGGAAGTGAGTATCCTGTCGTCAGTAGGGGTTGGTAAGTCAGCAGTGTAAATTGTGTAGAGTACTGGACCCAACACACTTCCCTGTGGTACTCCAGCTCTGACTTCTCTTATTGATGAGTTCTCGTCGCCGCACTTGACGAAGAATTTCCTCTGGTCGATGTAGGATCTCAATAGCAGGTAGAAAGGAGCTGGCAGAGTGGTCTTTAGTTTATATTGAAGACCTTTGTGCCAGACTTTGTCAAAGGCTTGCTTCACGTCCAAGAAAACGGCAGTACAGAACTTCTTCTCCTGGAAAGTCTCCAAGATCTTCTTCACTATCCTGTGGCATTGTTGCGGTGTACCATGGGATGCCCTGAATCCAAATTGATGGTCGGGGATCAAGCCTGCCTCCTCCAGTACTGGCCGTAATCTTCGCAAAAGTAGTCTCTCGACTTTGAAGAGTACTGCAAGTAATCTGATCGGCCTGTATGAGGCCAGGTTGGCTGCGGGCTTTCCAGGTTTTGCAATCATGATAACTTCTGCGCATTTCCACTGTGTGGGGAAATGGCCAAGTTGGAAGCATCTGTTGAATATGCTGAGGAGAAGTTTAATTCCTTACATGGGTAAGGCTTTAACGGCTGGCACGTCGATTCCATCATAGCCAGGAGATTTGTTGACCTTCAGCTTTGCAATTTCAAGGATAAGCTCCTCTGGTGCAACGTCGGGAATAGGGAGTGCCATCTGGCAGGGTATGTCCAGGAACGATGCCGTCTCTTCAAATTCCTGAGGCGAGCATCTGTCAAACGGGGTGAATACCTCCTGAAGATGGTCTGCAAAAGCAGTAGCCTTCTCCATCTCAGTGCACTCTAAATGGTGGCAACCAACTAATGGTGCGCCTTAACCTATTGAAGTATTGGATTCTAACGGTTCGAATATCAAAGATAGAAGTAGTGAACTCCAAAAAGATATGCACGATTTACAAAAATAAGTTGCAAACACAAATTATGGGAGATCTTCCAACGGAACAGACTCCCTTTTCCCAAACCAAAAATGTTGAATTTGGTCTCGTGTGCACAAATTACGGTATTCCAGAACACCAAATCCTTGTCAAAGGTGGTTTTTGCGATCGCCAACCTTGTCCTGTTATTTTTCGGGCCTATAGAGAGCTTCTTTCGGGATACTCGGGCATTGAAGTCATGGTTGCGCGGAACCCGGCGCACAGTTTCCACTCTGCACTTCTTCCCCATTTTGTCTTTCACCTGTTGGGTAAGTTTTGGGGGCGAAAGCTTAGGATTTTCCTTAATTTTCCAGATGATTCGTCTCAATTCGTCATCATGCTACCTATCATCGGTCATTGGAATTTTTGAAAAATAGTGTGTAATAACTTTATGGCAGCCAATTTAACTTTTTATTTGACACTGAATCATCGAGGGCCTGAGTCACTGTATATACTTGAAGAGCTTTCTACGCTTCTTGCGAAAATCGAGGCATGCTTCAATTCCAGCTGCTCTCGCCTATGTCCGAAGATCCGACAGAATTGTTAACCCTCACTCCCGGACATTTCTTTATTGGGGGACCTTTGGTGTCTACGGCTGAACCCGAAATAAAGGGGGACATAATTAATTAGTTAATTAATTAACTAAGATAATCGTTGGCAGCATTTAAATGAGCATTTGAATGAGCGTTTGATCCGTTTCCAGCTCAATACTAACGCTCTTTGACTCTTTAATTCCCTCTTAATTTTTTCACATCCAGACAATGACCCACGTTACCGTTCAGACCGTATCATGGAGAGCCGACGCGCTGGTTTGAACTCCTACCGGTGCCGAGCCTGCCTAGCAGTGCATCCGCTACAGATCTGCCACCTCTTTCTCGGTTTGAGCCATCTGAAGAGGCTTCGAGCCATACTCACAAATAAGTTTTGTGCAAACTGCCTGGCTCATCAGCATTACGGAAAAGATTACCGCAGTGACGGGCTGTGCGGGGTGTTTGACGCCTTGTCGTCCAGCTCGCTCAGCTTCGGCATCATCGTCGCCATCTCCTGTGTCTCACGCCAAATGCTGCCACTCGGTGTCCCGCCAGCCGGCCTGTCGGAGGAACTGCAGCACCGTTGCCGTCGGTTTTAGCATCCCGAGCCAGCTCCGCCCTTGATTCCTTGACCAACCCATTCAAGTTTCCCGACCGGCCAACATCTCTTTCATCTTGGGGGCGGACGTGTACCCGAAGGTGACCCAGCCCGGGCTCTTTGAAGACGGCCTTCCTGTGGCCCAGAGCACCGTGTTCGGATGGATCGTATCCACAACCATGTTCAGGGCAGCCGCCCACTGTGCACGTTCACACCCCCCTTTCCATCAGACGTGCTTGTATCCCATTACTACCCGTTACATACAAGATTGGTGTGAACACATATATATTAAAATTTAAAATATATATATAAAATATACATATTGGCGGTCGACGTAGTGGCAGTCTTGCATTTAATATCTTGGGATTCCGCCGCATCGATCCGATCGCCTAAAAATAGACCATGACTCGGCTAAAATCGCCGAATATCGTACATAATATGCCACTTTTCTCTCAATGTTAACATGAGCAGTTCATCGTTCGGCGGGTCATCTCTTATGTTATCGGGGTGCTGACGCTGACATCGATACCTGAGCACATTTGTCAGCGATAAGCCGTACTGCAGGGTATTTATTATTGTTTCGGACTTGCTATATTCCGAGTCGTGCTCTGTCTCTCTCTTTCTCTTTTTGTCGTCTTGGTCAGAATATGGATGGGGAAACAGAGATAGAAACAGAGCGCGTAGGAACTCAGCCACGAAAAATTCTGGCTAAAATAATGATCCGATCTGATCCAAATTTTTTAATTTAGTAGATATAAGCATTCTCTATGAATCAGCTCTTCAATTTTCTCGCATCTTCAAAATTGTAGACGCCACTGATATTCGCTATTTTTGGGAGTGCTAGAGGGCGCAAAATTTCGAAATAAACTAGATTTAGTTTGATATCGCAGGGGTCTACACACAAAATTTGTATGGTCTAGCTCTTACAGTTTCTGAGAATCAAGAGTCAAGCAAGACTTATGGTCAGACGGACGGAAATAAATACATACATACAATTTATTTTTAATTATTCGCATATATCCAAGCGAATCATTCTTTATCACGCCAAATTTACGTTTATCAATAACATTAAATCAATTTGAAACCGATCCACTGAAGCACATAACGCTGATCTGTGCGCTCTTACTTTTTTATGTTATATGTACACGGGACGAGTCTCGACACAACGGCAACCGTTATTACGAACACTTTGTCCTCGTAATTACTCGTATTTGCTCTGTGACGCCCAGCGCCATAGCCATCAGCGCCGGCGCCACAACAGGAATATATTCCTAACTTAGATTAAACAGACACTCATGTGTCCATAGAATAGGTGAAAACCATGAAGATCTTTATTTTTAGAAAAGATAAATACAAACCCCGGAACGCGTTACGAGCCGAGACACGAGGTAGCCCCAAATCCACGGGCCAACAGCTGACTTTCGGGGATAAAAGGAGCGTCGCCAGATGGAATCGTCCAACTCGGAACAGCCTGGGAGTAACATCCTACACATTTTTGCAGCAGTTAGCAGTGCTAGCAGTACAGCAGTTAGCAGTGCAGCAGTGCTAAATTTAGTTCCTCTACTTTTTCAATTGCCCGTTAATCATTTTCCCTGTCTAACATCCTACCCCCAGGGCGTGTTTTATCCCGGCAACAATCCCTCTCTTCAGGGCGAGTACTACAACGATTCTTCTCCGCAGGAGGTGTTTACTAATGCAACGATTCTTCTGCTCAGGGCGAGTTCTACCCCTGCAACGATTCTTCTCCACAGGGCGCGTTCTCCCCTGCAACATTTCGTCACCACAGAGTATGGGTGCACCTCTGGACTTCTACCCGTCCTCCAACCCAGAGACCGCTTATTATTCCGCTTAAACTACGCCTTCATCTTGATCCAGACGTTCCCTAATTATAGCTACCACATCCAGAAACCAACAAATTTCTGTGAACCCCGGCGCGGCGATCATACCCCGTCCGAAGCATCGTCACAGCAGGTTGTGGTAGCATGATAAAATCTCAAAAGTGGTCAAGATGGCAAAGCAGTGGATTAATAAAGCAACAAAAGCAGAGCTGCAAAGCTGATGCGAAGAATTCGGCTTGGAGAAACTGAAAAAAGTGGAAATATTAAGGAAGAAACTAGTGCAATTCATGGAGAGAAGAGACCTCCCATCACATATACAAGAGAGGCTGGAACAGCTATCATCAACTCAGATAGAAACCAAGAGGAGCCCAAAGCAACAATCACCACAGAAATGTTCCCAGATGCAAATCACATCGGAGGAAACTCAAGGGGAGACTAGATCGGGAAGGAAAAGAGCACTATTCCCGAAGCAGATACGGAAAAAAGCAGAAGCAGTGGCGATAATAGACAGAAAGATAATAAGAGAGATCTGCTGGAATTCGTGAGCAGGATGGAGGATTTGGTAGGGACAACAAGAAGAAGAAGAATGCAACTACCTAGTGTTCGCAATGCCTGTAATATTTGGAAGAAAGTGCACTGGACTGGTGGCATACAAAACCAGCACCAGTAACCACATGGGAAGAAATAAAAGATGTTCTCAAGGAAAACTTCATATCGCCCCGGTACCAGGAGGAACTAGCGAAGCTTGTGGCGGATCGTAGGCAAGCCGGGACGGAAACGATGAGGGATTACGTACAAGATCTAAGGAAATTGATGAGATTCGGAAAGTACATAGAGCAACAGAAACTGAAAATTACATACCAGAACTGCCGGCTGCCCATTAAACTCTACGTGTAAAACACTGACATTACTCATGATCACGGCAGAGGAGTTCGAGAAATTAGAAACGAAGGCAAGACTCCCAAAGGCTACAGGACGCCAATGGAACAATCAAGCATATTATAACACATCTGCGCATCGTCCGCAATGGAGATAAACTTGCCACAGATGCGGGCAGAATGGTCACGAAGCCAGAACAAGTAATAGAGAACCGGTCTTACACTGTTGTACCTGTAACATACAAGAGGTCCGTGCAGTAGACTGCTGCAGGAAGCTGCAGGAAAACACGACATACAGGTACTGCTGTACCTGTAACATACAAGAGGTCCGTGCAGTAGACTGCTGCAGGAAGCTACAGGAAAACGCGCAGGGCTCGGGAATGACCCGCTAAGCTCCCGGAGCCCAGAAAATGCGGGATAAAACCCATATAATATACAAGGACAACCAAATCGAAGGCTGGGCCAAGATTGGCAGGAAGATATTGGATGTGATCACCGACACAGGGGCCTCAAGATGCATGATCAACGAGGAGATAGCGAGGAAACTACAAACCGAAGGACCCAAGGGAGACGAAAGTAGATTAATAAGACTGGCGGATGGGAGCACACGCAGAGTATCACGTAGATTCAAAACCGCAGTGGAACTAGGAGGGCGAGCGTCCAAGCAAGCATTCCTAATAATGTCAAAAGTACCAGACACCCCGATACCAGGAATGGATTTTCTAGAAAGCACAGGCACAGCAATAAAGTGGGGAAAATCCTTAATAGACCCACCCCGATAAAGACGTAGAACGGAGAACATGTAAGGAGCACACAGCCTGGACCAGTGGACGAGGAACTGGAGGAATGGATTTCGACAAAAGTACAAAAATTCGAAGCACTGAAAGGAGTAAGCAATATAGAATGACTGCACCATCAAGTGGCCCAAGCGACATCAGCCGATGGATCCCAGGCAAGAAAGCAGCCCACCTCCCGCCCAACCGACCGAGGGGAGCAGCCGCTTAACTTGCGACTCGTTAACAGAACCGATCGCGGACATGCAGGAAAGATAGGTGTTAGACTAGTGTTCGAGGAAAAGTAGAACTAATCTAAGTAAAGAAACGAAGTAATTACTAATTACGGGAAAGATATAAGAGTATCAGTAATTTAAGACTAGGAAGGGAGTTATTGGTAGATATGAAATGATAGAGGGAATTATAATCCGAGCATAGGACCCTAAATGGTTCATGCAAGGAGTAATTCGACCTACAAAGCGGAAGAAACAAGGGTGTATAATTCCTAGTGCTTCTAATAGGGATCGTGAAGTTTATGCGGCTCAACAGGTCAGGGCTATCTACGTCACCCTTGATCAAGTTGTGCACAAAAATCACACCAAGCATTTTCCTACGATTGGTTAAGGTTGGAAGGTTTATTAAAAGCAATCTATTAGAGTAAGACGGCAGTCTCACACTTGCATCCCAGTTGAGGCCGCGAAGAGCAAAAAGTAAAACGTTTTTCTGAACTGATTCTATACGGTCCCGATGTACGTTGTACTGAGGGCACCATACACATGAGCGGTATTCTAAAATCGGACGAACTAGAAAGGTGTAGAGAGTCTTTGTTATATAGGGGTCCTCAAATTCCTTTGACCAGCTCTTTATAAACCCAAGCATGCCCATGGCCTTATTCACCATGGTAGAAATGTGTTCTGAAAACTTTAACTTGGGATCTAATAGAACATTAAGAGAACCACCACAAAGGGTGTAAGGAACCAGAAAGGCGCTGGAGCGATGAAAAGTCATTACTTTACATTTTGAAGCATTAAGGTTTAATAAATTTGCACAACACCAAGACTGAAATCTATCGAGATCGGATTGCAACTTGGATTGGAAAGAAATTTCCTTATACTGGACACAGAGCTTAACATCATCCGCATATATAAGTACTCGAGAGTATGTTAATACAGAAGGTAGGTCATTTATAAAGAGTGTAAAGAGTAAGGGGCCTAGATGGCTGCCCTGAGGTACACCCGAAGTCACCATAACTGGAGAGGACAGGGAGTTTTTGAAAAGGACTCTTTGAGACCTAGAACAAAGGTAGCTGGAGACCCATCTCAGGAGATTGGGCGGGAACCCTAGAAGGTCGAGCTTTTGTGCTAGGAGGGAATGGTTTACAAAGTCGAACGCTTTACTAAAATCGGTGTAAACAACATCCGTATGCGGATTGCTTTGAAAGCCTTTTATTATAAGGGAGGTAAACTCCAATAAATTTGTATCTGCATAGGTGCTGCAGGTGCGGAGTTAAAATTTTCTCAAACACTTTAGGAATAGCGGAAAACTTAGATATACCTCGATAGTTCATTACGTCAGACTTGCTAACTTTCTTATGGAGAGGAATTATAAAGGACTCCTTCCATATCGGGGGAAAGCATGAAGAATTTATGGATAGGTTGAATAGTTTAAGCAACGGCCCACACAGAGACTCGGCACAGTACCTGAGTACACAGCCGGGAACTCCGTCCGGACTCGGTGAGAACACCGGCTTTACTGTTCGTAGATCATGAAGCAACGAGCTTTCATTTAGCAAAGGACTGAAAATGCCGTTCAACCTCGGTAAACCGTATGGATACGGCTGACCAGAGTAAACGTCCTGCGATAGGTGGCTTGGAAAAAAGATCGGCAATTCCCTGATCATTATCTGCCGACGTATTAAGGAAGGATAGCAAGGATGGGTGTTTCCGAAGCTGTAGAACTGTTTGGGGTCCTTAGAAAAACGTATCCTGCATCGAGATAGGTAATTCTGATAGCATTGAGCGTTAAGAACTGAAAAGTTTGACCGAGCTATTACATAATGAGAAAGGGAAGAAGGAGAGCCAACTTCTTGAAATTTTTTATATCGTCTTGATTTTAAGTTTTTTAGATGGGATAACTCCTTGGTAAACCAAGGGGGTTTTCTTGATCTAATCGGTCAGGAAAGTAGGACACAAGAGACAAAAAGTGAGTCCAGTGCATCATAAAAAATGTTTGTGCCTGTCGTAACATCACTGCACAAATATAAAGCGGACCAATCAAAATTCCTAATGAGGTTATTAAGCTTCGTAAACTCGGCTTTACAGAAGCAGCGGACACATTTGGGTAGTTTACCCGACCGATCCCATACAGTTCGTCCTAGGTAGAGCGACACTTCGAAAGTAGGATGGTAGGCATCTTCAGGTATAGTGAGCGGGGGGACTCGAGTTAACAACGCTAAGGTCGGATCCGTTACAAAACACAGATCAAGAAATCGACCCAAGGAGTTTTTAACATGGTTAACTTGAGACAGAGACAGGTCAATCAAGCCGTCAACAAAGTCATGTCGTGCCATGGGTATCAGGCTATTAGACTCATTTGCCGAAGACCAAACAATTCCTGGCAAGTTGAAGTCACCAAGAACTATCATGTGATCTTTGTCAGATAGCGAGGAAGAAATAGCGGTTAAGGCGGACAAATGCTGCTCGTAAATTGCGATATCCGAAGAAGGTGGAATATACGAACAAGTTATGAAAACTGAGAAAGCGGGAAGAATCAGTCTTACACACAGAAATTCCAGTTCCTGCTGGATCTGGACTGTGAAAAGTTCCTACGTGAAGTTTGAGTCCACAGCAATCAGAACCCCTCCTGAACGTCGAGACGAACGATCCTTACTATAAGTTGTGTACCGACCTGCCAAAACTTCGGAACTAAGAATGTCCGGCTTTAACCAGGTCTCGGTAAACCCATTAACATGGGATGCAAATGCGACACTATCCTGGAAAAGAATGCTGAGCTTACTACGCAAGCCTCGAACATTCTGATAGGTCACTAAAAGAGAGTTTGTTAGTTTTTTGGACGGGTGGAGGTAGAGCGGGAAGATGACGAAGGAGCACTGGTCTGATTAGTTGGCAGAGTTATTGGGGGCCTAGTCTTCTTCTTTGCCTTAAACTCCTTCACCACCAAATGCTCCGGCCAAAATTTGGCAGAACAGATGGTGTTAAAGTGAGTTTGGTTTAAACAAGAAAATCGAGAAAGACGCATACCCAATTGTAATGTACTTCATACTGAACGAACTCATATTAGCACTCTGGACTTGACGTCAGGGTACTGGCAAATACCGATGGAAAGACGAAGCCGACCATACACCGCGTTCACCGCGCCGGGGCCAGGATTGTTTCAATGGAAAGTAATGCCATTCGGACTTACGACAGCTCCAGAAACTTTCCAGAGAGCCTTGGATGCAGCAATCGGATCAGATATGGAACTGTTTGCCTTCGCATCGTGATCGGGCGGACGAAGGAGGAACACCAACAAAAGCTATAAGAGCGGCCGAGAAGGGCGGATCAATGAGAAAAAATGCCACTTCTTCCAGAGGAAATTAAAGTATCTAGGGCACATGGTTAGTGAAGAAAGAATTCACACGGATCCGGATAAAATTGCGGCGGTACGAGAATTAGCAGCTCCAACGACACTTAAGCAAGTACACAGCTTCTTGGGGCTAGCAAATTGGTACCAAAGATTCGTACCGGCCTTCACCGATAGAGCAAAGGCGATACACAACTTGGTCAAGAAAGGCAAAACGTTTTCCTGGGACGAGACCTATCAAATCGCGTTTAACGACCTCAAACTGTGCCTAACCGAAGCACCAGTTCTGACATGCCCGGACTTCAGTAAACAGTTTATTCTGCAAACCGCAGCGAGTGACTGTGGAATCGGGGCAGTATTGACGCAAGAAGATGCGGACGGAGAGAACGTGATCGCATATGCAAGTCGCAAGCTGAAAAGCGAAGTAACACGATACTCCGCTACGGAAAAGGGATGCCTGACCATCTACTGGAGCATCCACAAGATGAGAATGTACCTGGAGGGGTATAAGTTCATAGTAGTCACAGACCACCAAGATCTGAGATGGCTCAATTCTATCGAAAGCCCATCCGGCCGAATAGCAAGATGGGCGTTGGGATTGCAACCATTTACATTCGAGATATTGTATCGAAAACAGAAGTTGAACGTAGTGGCGGCTTGTCCCGCTTACCACGCGAAGAGATCAGAATTTCGAAGGTCGTGAAATGCGCCTAGTATCAATGAAAGTGGAAACAAGTACAAACAACTCAAAAAAAACCCCCGACTACGTCATTAAGCACGAGCTACTAAATGACACGTACCAAACCAAGCAGACGAAGACAAACAGCCATGGAAGTTATGCCTACCAAAAGAAGAGCATAGCCGTGTGCTAGAGGTGAACCATTCAAACCCAACGGCCGGAAACCTACGCATGAGAAGAAAAAAATATCGGATACAGCAATAATATTTCTGGCCAGGGCCAAGTAAAGATGTGCCCAGATCGTACGATCATGCGATAATTGCTAATGGTACAAAATACCGGAACAAGCGGCAGCAGTATAGATGTTATCAAGGATAGGAAACGCACCGTGGGAAACGATGTGTATTGGTTTTTGTAGGACCACTGCCAATAACATCGCATAGCAACACGGTAATGATCGTGTTTATCGATAAATTCTCCAAGCTGATTCACTCATAAAAGCGTTCAGGGTTCTGGTGAGAGGAGAAGCACCACCACAGCTGATCTCGCACAACGCAGTGCATTTTAAAAGGCGGAAAATGAAACAGGTAATGGAAACTTGGACAATAAAACACATATTCACAGCACCATACTCGCCACAAGAAAATGGCAAGCAGGACACTGAAAACAATGATCGCGCAGCTCGCCGAAGGGAAACACAATAAATGGGACGACAAATTTGCCAGAATTAACTTTGGCAATAAACAGCAGCAAATCAGAATTAACAGGATTCAGTCCAGTATAGTTAGTATTTGGCAGAGAACTAAGACGACCAGGCAATCTATTCGACGAAGTAACAAGAGGGTTAAGCTTCAACAACTAAAATCAAGAAAACACGAAAGAGAGATAAGAGGCAAAGGCAATAGCGAGGCAGAATATGGAAGAAGCAGCAGCAAGCCAAACGCGACATTAAAACTTAAGAAGAAGATAATGGAAACCGAAAATAGAGGATACAATATGGAATAGAACGCACCCAATATAAAAAAAATATACAAAACACTAGACTAGCCAGTTGAACTAGACGAACTACTAACAAAAAGATACGAGTACACGTCACCCACCTGAAAACTGCAAACATAGAAACAGCAGACACAATAACGTGACAATCTCTCTATCTTTTCAGAGACATGGGGAAAAAATTCGAGTCGACGGCAAACAAATTCAAGGAGCTGATGCTGACAGGCCAGAACAAGGGACGGAAGACCCAAGTATTGAAATACACACCACCGATAGGAGCTCGAATGAGGGTGTCGGGTACGAAGGTAGCGGTACCAAGGAAAAACCTACAGAAAGAGACGGCGATCGACAGCGAGCCAAGCACGTCGCAGGCACCAGCACGACAACAAGACTTAGACGCGGCAGCAGAGAAATATGAAGGGCCGAAGAAGAAGTGTATAAGCCGAATGACCCAGAAAAGACCGATGGTAGCGCCAGCCATGCCAAAACCCGTAAAACCGACCTGGGAAAACCAATTTGAAGAGGAGGAATTGGACAATGACAATTGGATATCGGACGAGCACCAGCACCAGAAGAACGGCCTACACCAGAACCGGAAGAGCAACAAACACCAGAGCCAGAATATATGCAGAAAAACAGTAACAACATTCCAATCGATTGGAGCGTACCAGCCGCACACCAGATGTCGGCAGTGCTGGTCAAGATAGTACAAAACAACGCAAACGAATGAATAGCTCATATACAGCGCCGCTTCAGGATCTAGAACGAAAAGAAAGAGGCATGCTAGGTAAGGATCAGAGGAGCTGGGGACGTGTGATTCGGGGTCTGCTTCCAAGCCGCGAAGAAGAGGGACGATGCCCGCCTAGGAGAATAAGTGAAAACCATGAAGATCCTTATTTTTACGCTTAACGAGTCGATACGATCTAGCCCCAAATCCACGGGCCAACAGCTGACTTTTGGGGATAAAAGGATCGTCGCCAGATTGATTCGTCCAACTCGGAACAGTCTAGGAGTAACATCCTAAAAATTTTTTGCAGCGGTTATAGTGCTAAAGGAAGTTAGTCTTCTTTTTCAGTTGCCCGATAATCAATTTCCCTACCTTAACATCCTACCCCCAGGGCGTGTTTTACCCCGGCAACAATCCCTCTCCTCAGGGTAGTACTCAACGATTCTCCTCCACAGGGTGTGTTTACCCACGCAACGATTCTTCTGCTCAGGGCGAGTTTTACCCCTGCAACGATTCTTCTCCTCAGGGCGCGTTCTGCCCTGCAACACTGCATCACCTCTGAGGTGGGTACACCTCTGGACTACTACACGTCCTCCAACCCAGAGACCAACGAACAACGACCGACGACCGATGCCGACCAGCACGCAGCAAACAGCCACGTGCGGCCGAGTTGCCAGAAGGCAAGATCCAGAAGAAAGACCCATACGGAAGACCCGAGACCTAGTACAGCACATCTAACTACAATAACTAATATTAAGAACAATAAACATACAAACTTATTATACAGCATAATCTACGCATTCTTCTTGAATCCGATATTCCTTAATTATAGCTACCACATCCAGAAACCAACAAATTTTTGTGAAAACCGGTGCGTCGAGCATACCCCGTGCAACGAAGCAACGAAATACAAATGTACAAAGTATGAATATCCCTATTCGCACGTTGCACCTTAAATACCCTAATGGAGAATTCTTCAAATGAGAAAACAATTATACCGACATATATTATTCATATGTATTTACATACAGTGACTCACACCCTCGATGATGCAGTGTCAAATAAAAAGTTTAAGGTGCTACAGATTTTAAACTAGAGGAAAAACAAAAAATGTTTAAACGCCAATTTGTTTTTTGTTTTATCACATTTAAAACAGGAACTTTAAAACGGAACGTTTTAAAAATAAAATGAAAGCTTAAGATATATCTTAAATACAAGTCCTAGCTTGTAAGATACAGCCACAAAACAGTTTAATTGTAGTCGAATAACTTGCACCGAAGCTTCCAGAAATTAGGAAGAAATTAGGAATCCGACTTGATTTCCGGTTCTACCAGTATAAAGACCCGAAACGTTCGTTCGGAATAGTGCAGTCCTGGCTTATCTGGAACTAGAGATGACCTAGGATAATTATCGCACAGCTTTAGACATTCTAAAATCCAGATTTGCTAACAAACGTCTCATTTTGCAGGCACACATCAGAGCGGTATTTGGGCTGACTCGTGGCGACTCATCAGTGGGCAAGTTGCGGGCGTTTGTGGATGCCGCCACCTCACATCTTCGGGCGTTGCAAGAGCTGGGATCAAAGGAGGAGTTTGTAGACGCGATAATCGTCTATGCAATTTGGCGGAACTTGCACAGAGCAACGCAAACAAAATGGGAAGAAGTCTCGTCGAGTCAAGGCCTTCCATCCTGGTAGAAATTGTCCACATTTCTGGATAACCGATGCCGCACTCTTGAGGGCATTCAACACGCCATGCAAGGGCAAGATGGTCAGGTTGGCAAGGCTGAGAAAACCGTGAGTACGAAGCAGAGAAAGGCTTTCGTGGCATCGAGCGCTCCCGCTCCGGTTTCTTGGCGTTTTGTGATGGCTCGAGCCATACGATTGCAAGTTGCGAGCGCTTTAAAGGGCTATCGCCGGATTAGCGCCACAAAGAATCAAGGAGGATAGGCTTGTGCGTGAATTGCCTTCGAAGGGGCCATCACATGAAGGATTGCCGATCAGATCCCTGCTGTACCTGCCGACTGAAGCACC
Source organism: Drosophila algonquin (assembly GCA_035041765.1). NCBI lineage: Eukaryota > Metazoa > Arthropoda > Insecta > Diptera > Drosophilidae > Drosophila > Drosophila algonquin. The sequence goes on from JAWNKY010003223.1 coordinate 164,367, forward strand.
ACTCCCTTTTGCATTTCGGTCGTTCATCAGAGACCGTTCAATTTGGTTCCCCGAATGAAGCCTCGCAAGCACAGCCCAGCCATACCGCCATGGTTGCATTGTCACCCCCATTGTCGCAAGCCCTCATATCCCAAAATCCGTCTGATGCTGTGTTATTAGCCACTGTTGTCGTTCTCGTCAAAAACAGCTCTGGAACTTTTGGACTCTGGATCTCAATTGCATTTCGTAACAAGTCGTCTAGCCAATCAACTTAAACTTCGAAAACCTAAATCGCATACCGCAGTCTCTGGCATAGGCGATGCTAGCTTCTCAACAGAAGGTATCTCGGTGGATCTCGTTCTGAAGTCTCGGATTTCAGAGTTCACCACTAGCATCACAGCCGTCGTTGCCCAGAAGATCACGGATCATCAACCTCGATCGTCCATTAGCACAGCTAATTGGCGTATACCTTCGGATATCCAGCTTGCATTTTGGATGGATTTTATCTGGTGGCGGGCACTCGGCCCCCATTCTCTCGTCGTTCATCGCAACCCAATCTTCGGATGACATCAATCACAGCACTCGGCTCGATGACTTGGTTCGTCAATTTTGAGAAGTGGAGCACATCTTTGAGCCGATCGTTAGGGCAACAAAGGAGGAGCTTCATTGCGAGGAGCTTTTCGTTAGCACTCACACTCGCTTACCCTCTGGGGAATACTCAGTCTGATTGCCTTTAAAACGAAGTGTGGAGTCCTTGAGCGATTCCTATTTGCAGGCAAAGCGGCGTCTGGAAAACATGGAGCGCAAATTCGTCCGTAATCCAGCTCTCTACGCAAAATATTCGGCATTCATGAAGGAGTCCTGTCCCTCAATCATATGTCGCTGGTGCCAAACGAAGATAGGCACAAGTGCAAATATTTCGTGCCACATCACTGCGTCATCAAAGAAGACAGCTCCACCACAAAGCTGAGGGTCGTATTCGACGGCTCGGCAGCCACCACATCTGGTCTTTCGCTAAACGATCTGCTCATGTCAGGTCCCACCATTCAGGCCAAACTATTTCACACACTCATTCGTTTTCGTACATTTTCCATTGCTCTTACAGGTGATATCGGTAAAATGTATAGGTGCGTGCGTGTCTCCATGCCTGACACAATGCTCCAATGCATATTATGGCGGGACTCTCTTGACGATGACATACAGGTCTTCCAGCTAAACACAGTCACCTATGGGACTAAGCCTGCATCGTTTTTAGCTATTCGAGCTATGCATCAGCTGGCCATGGATGAGGCATCTTCGTATCCATTGGGGTCGGAAACCATTCTACAGAACTTCTACGTGGATGACATGATATCTGGAGGAAATTCGGTCGAGGACGTACTGGATATTATGCGTCAAACCACGGATCTTCTTGCTCGAGGCAATTTTCAACTGCGGAAATGGTGCTCCAACTCTCTCGACGTGCTTCGTACAGTCCCAGAGGCCGAAAGGGATAGCTTTCTGAAGCTGGATGATGGCAGAGATGTAACAAAGGCGCTTGGGCTCATTTGGGAGCCCCATAAGGACTGCTTTCTGTTCACATTTGTTCCACAAATCGGTGTTGGCAAGCACACTAAACGTTCGGTATTGTCGACCATTGCGCGCTGCTATGACCCTATGGGATTGATCGGACCTACTCTGACCAGAGCGAAAATCATCATGCAGCGCATGTGGAGAGACAAGCTGCATTGGGATGATAGCCTTCCTCAGTCGTTGGACTCAGCTTGGACTGAGTTTTGCAAGGACTTCGCCACTGTGGGTCACGCCACATTTCCTCGCTATGTACTTCAACCCAAGGCAAGGTTTGAATTGCATGCCTTTTGTGATGCCAGCCTTCAGGCCTATGGGGCTTGCATCTACGCTCGATCGTTTACAGATACAGCCGCTGAGGTTTACTTGCTTTGTTCGAAGGCAAGGGTTGCCCCACTAAAAACCCTCACGGTTCCCAAGCTTGAGCTATGCGCAGCGTTCCTATTGGCAAACTTACTTCGCGAAATCAGGAAAATGGATACCTTTGATTGCCCATTTCATTGTTGGTCGGATTCAACTGTGATCCTGTCTTGGTTGCAAGAGGAGCCATCCAAGTTCAACGTATTTGTCTCCAACAAAATCGCCGGAATTCAACAACTTACGAGGGGCATGGATTGGCGCTATGTGCCAACTGAGATGAACCCGGCTGACATTCTTTCGAAGGGAGCAGCGCCGCAGGATCTCTTGCATTCTAGGTTGTGGATGAATGGACCTACCTTCTTGCAAGGCGAACGAAGTTGCTGGCCTGAACGGTGCTCGCCAGAAATAAACCTTCCGGAAATTCGACACCGGGTATTGGTGTCATCTGAGCGTGCCGACATCTCGCTGTCGTTTAAGCACATCAACTCATTTGGAGTCATGCTGCGCATCTTCGGCTACGTTCAGAAGTTCATCAGTCGGATGAAGACACCGGACCTCTCGTCAGATGACCTTCGAAAAGGATCCCATTTGTTATGTCGCATCGTTCAACGGGCCCATCTGTATCCTGCGTACTGTACTCTGCAGAAAGGGAACTGCGTGCAGTCATCCAGCAGTATCGCATCGCTTTCGTCCTTCATAGATGACTTTGGTCTAATATGTGTTGGTGGTCGTCTGCGGCACTCAACTCTCAGCTTCGATGCACGCCACCCAATCATTCTGCCCAGGGATCATCCACTGACGTTCGCTATCATCACACACTTTCATCGGAAGCATCATCATGCGGATCCGCAGTCGTTGCTTGGAGCAATTCGCTTACAGTTCTGGCCCATCGGCGGTCTGAAGACTGTGGCTCGTGCCTTGAGGAAATGCGTCATCTGCTGCAGATCCCGACCTCGTCTTGCTGAACACATCATGGCTGACATACCGAAGGATCGAATACAGGATTCGCCTGCATTCAGTGTCACCGGAATTGACTATTGTGGTCCCTTCTACTACAAGCCAGATGGCCGCAATCGAACTCCCATGAAATGCTATATTAGCGTCTTCATCTGTTTTACCACAAAGGCAGTCTGGTTGGAATTGGTAAAGGATCTATCAACTGCAGCTTTCTTGAGTGCCCTCAAACGCTTCGTCGCGACTCGCGGCGTTCCCCGATGCATTTGGTCGGACAATGCCACTAATTTTGTGGGCGCTAGGAACGAGTTGGATGACCTTCATCGGCTATTCATGAGCGAGAAGCATCGCGCTGAAGTCCATAATCACTGCCTCAACAACGGCTTCGATTGGAAGTTCATACCGCCCCGCTCGCCTCACTTCGTGGGAGTCAGCAGTGAAGATGGCCAAACAGCTCTTCTATCGCTCCGTGGGATCGTCACTCTTTGGCTTCGACGAGCTGCGGACATTGGTCTGCCAAATCCAGGCGATAATCAACTCTCGTCCTTTTATTCCAATTTCAGAAAACCCTGAAGATCTTGGCGTCCTTACACCGGGACATTTCTTAATTGGTCGTCCTCTGATGGAGTTTCCCGAGCCAGACGTTACGGCTCTAAACTTCAATCGACTCGATCGTTGGCAACGAGTCACCTGTGCCCAGCAGATCTTTTGGAAGCGTTGGAGTGAGGAGTACTTGACCCTACTCCAAGAACGTGCCAATTGGCGCACGCCACAACCCCCGATCCAGATCAACGACGTCGTCTGCATCAAGGACGAAAACTTGCCGCCCCTGAAGTGGCCATTAGCACGAGTGATCGAGGTCATCACTGGAGCTGATGGGGCCGTGCGAGTTGCCATCCTGCGGACACCATCTGGAACCACACGTCGAGCTGTCAACAAGCTGCGCGTCCTTCCCGTTAAGGATTCTGTTAAGAGCCCTGGTGTTTCAACGGGTGGGAGTATGTTCGGAGCAGCAGCTGGTAGTAGCTCTTAAGAATAACAATTAGCTCAGTTATATCTCTTAAATTATCTAAGATAATTTGTTCGCATGCTCTCGGTGCATAAGCACACACCATCACACTCATGTTCACCGCGCGTACTGCTTATATGGCAGTGCGTCGGTCAGCTTGGGTTCACATTCGGTCAAATTCGTCGTCGAACGCAGCAGCGCCCATCATTACCTAGCGGCCGTCAAAATTGTGTAATCGCGCTACAACGGTTTCTTGATTTGCTAAATATCCATTTGTACACTGAAAAACACAAAGCTTACGGCCACGGCCTTTAAAAGTTGAAACTAAACATTGAAAATAAACACAAACCCTAAACCACAACAACGGAGTATAATTTTTGTAAATGTGGAGTCAGAGTTGCCGAAAAAGCTCGGCAGCTTCCAACATAGTTTGTGGCTGCATCTTTCAAGCTAGGACTTTTATTTAAGATATATTTTAAGTTTTTATTTTATTTTGATAATGGAGCAATATTTAAACAGCAAATAAAATTCCTTTTTCAAATGTGATAAAACATAAAACAAATTGGCGTTTAAAAATTTTTTGATTAGTTTAAAATCTGTAGCACCTAAAACTTTTTATTTGACACTGCATCATCGAGGGTGTGAGTCACTGTATGTACATATGTATGTATACATACATATGTATCTATTCATTATATTCGTATAACACTAGTCAACAGGACATTTCCGCTGTCGCCAAAATGACTTTTTCTGATGTGAAGTTTTGGTCAAACGGCTGCCACTTGGCCGTTTATTCATCGATTTTTATAAACGATACCTTAAACGACGCCTAATTAATGTGTCTATCTAAAACCAAAAATGTTGGACATCAAATATTTTTTTTTTACTTTTCCTGAAAGTTTTTTGAAAGTCAAAATTTCAAGAAAAAATACCGCAAAAAATTATGAAATTTGAATTTGAAATCTTAATATCTTTCAGACGTTAAGTTGCAGCTACAAAGCGTCTGGGTCGGCTTATATCTGTATTTGTCAGCTTTTCAGCAAAGTTCAATACAACCAGTTATTGGAAACTTAAGTTATGTGAAAAATGGAAGCACCACCTCTGAAAAAAAACGAGAGGGAATGTTCTGAGCCGCGGCAAAGGCCGCGGCCCGTGAAATTTAATTTGTTCCTTCTGTCCATAGAAATGATCCTACCTGATCCAGATTCGGCAATCTGTTAAACAATGTCATTTTCCATGATTCTGCGCTTTTCGTTTGATATCGCAAGAGTTTGGTGAAAAAGTTTGGTTGCTTTAGCTTTTATAGTCTCTGAAATGTAGGAGTCCAAAATACAAATGGGCCAATAAGATGGGGTCGCGTGTGAGAGAGAGCGAGAGGGAACGATGACTTTCGAAATGGTTTTCTTCATTGTAGCTATATTAATGATGCGAATTGATCCAGATTCAACACTCTGATAGAAATGATCATCATCTATGATTCTGCGTTTTTAGTTTTATCGTATCTTTAAAATTGTGTATGCCACAGACTTTCGTCCTTTGTGGGGGCGGAAAGGGGACGAAGAAGACGGACGGACAGACAGACAGACATGGCTATATCGACTCGGCTATTGATGCTGATCAAGAATATATATACTTTATGGGGTCGGAAACGCTTCCTTCTGGGCGTTACACACAACCGTTATCACCACAAATCTAATATACCCCTATATAATAACAATTTTGTAAAAAATTCTTTAAAAAAAACTAAACAAATCATATTTCTTTAAAGGATATGCGGATAAACTGCTCCTTATATTCTAAGAGGAAAAGCTTTTTTAAAAAGTGTACTACTCTAAAAAGTAAGAGTATGTCAGCCCAAAAATTTAAAATACTGAGAACCATTGTCGAAAAGGATAGTAGAACATGCAGCTGGGCGAATGACTGTATGAAAGAGCTAAAGAGATGTACATGCCGCCGCACTGTGGGACATTGGGGCACTGTAGAAATTTCAGCCAGAAAAAATTATAGCTTCTGAACGGATAAAGTTATTTTCCAGAAATATTGCAAAATTTAGTTGGTGCACGATAATACGGTGCAAAGCTTAACTTTGACTACGGTGCAAATTTGCCTATGAACTTTGGCTGAGGCCACACTGTGCGCCGGCTTGTAAATTCAGCTGAAGCTGAGAGCAGCCAGAGCAAAAGATCGCTGGACTCTCGCTGACGAATTTTGTGTTATTCCTGCAGTGATTTCCAGGAGCCAGTGGAAGTGGGTGGAAGCGGCACTGGCCGACCGCTGCTTCGAGCTGCTGGATACGCAACCCGGCCCTCCCCCAGTCTGTAAAGACATGGGGTGGTACCAGGGCTGCATTAAGATCATAGCCTGCGAAAACGAGCGCTCCGCCCAGCTGTATAAAGCAGCGGTAGCGCAAGTTGGAGAGGTCCACCCAGGAGCGAAGCTCGTAGCAGTCGACTGGAGCAAGGTGTCTAGTAGACCAAGGGCGTGGGTTCGGGTGCCCGCATCTATAAAGGAGCCGGATCGCACCCTTAAAATGCTGCAGCGATGCAACCCAGGGCTACCCACCTCCGATTGGAGGGTAGTCGAAGTTAAGGCGACACAAGGTCCTATGAACCAGTCGGTGCTCGTGCTCAACAAAGAGTCATTGAGGCTACAAAAGGGGAGCTAAATTTCAGTGCGGTGAGCATCAGATTATACAAGTCGGATGCCGCGGCCGAGGCACGTCTTGTCGACAACCCAGTCGAACAGGACGTTGCCTCGGAGATCGAAGCACCCGATGACGACTTCGAGCCACCCCATGACGGCTACTCCTCCGACACGACTCTGATGCACAAGTTCGAGGCGATGTGTCGCGATGACACCATCTCGAACGCCGACAACACAGTGGTGGAGAACTCTGTCGATGTCTCTAAGACTCCAACAGATCAATCTCCACCATTATAAAGCTGCATCAGCTGCCCTTATACTCCGCTTGGATATGAGCGGAGCAGATGTAGTCCTGATCCAAGAGCCTTGGGTAGTAGGAAACAAGGTCTGGGGATTAGCGACGAAAGAGCACAAGCTTATTGTAGCTCAGAAAGAAGGTAGAATCCGAACCTGCATTCTTGCAAGGAAGCACTTAAATATCTTTCTGCTCCACAATTTTAGCAATGGCGACAACAAAAGGATCACACATAAGGCGGAAAGCGATCCTCCCGGTGACCTAGTTCGCAAGTTCACCAGAAATAGCGAAAGGTCGGATATAGGCCTTATAATAGACTGCGACGCCAACGCCCACCAAACCCAATGGGGGAGCTCGGACACAAATGTAAGGGGTGAGTCTCTTTTCAGCTTCATCCTAAACTCGAATCTTCTTATCTGCAATCGGGGCAATGATCCCACGTTTATAATTAAGAATAGACAAGAGGTAATTGACCTAACATTAGTGTCTCACAAACTGTCAGACATAGTTAAGAGCTGGAAAGTTCTGGGGGACCATTCCTTTTCAGACCACAGGTTCATCGAGACTATATTATATCTCGAGAGCCCGAAACCTACTGTTTTTGTTAACCCTAAGAAAGCGAACTGGGAAAAATATAGCACAGTAATAGAGGGACTACTTCCCTCCAAGGCACCAATATGCCTGAACACAGAGGACGACCTAAATCGTCTAGTGGACAGGTTCACTAAAGCATGCAACACGGCTTTCACGGAAGCATGCCCATTAAATAAACACAAGGGGAAAAAGAAACCCCCCCTGGTGGTCAAAACATATAGAGATCCTACGGAAAAGCTGGAGGACCCTCTTCAACAGGGCCAAAAGCGCTAATGAGGAAGAACACTGGGCAGATTACAAGACTAGTCTGGCCCTATACAAAAAAGAAATTACATAGACAAAAAGGGCCTCATGGCAAAAATTTTGTTCTGAAATCGAGGAAACGTCGGAGTCTGATAGACTACGCAAGATCCTCTCCAAAACGGCCCCCTCGGTGGGTTACCTAAAGAGAAGCGATGGTACGTGGACTAACTCCAGTGAAGAGTCCCTACACATTCTACTAGACACTCATTTTCCAGGGTGCTCCATCAATGGACCGACTCACTTCCCTAGTGAGGGTTCGATCACCTCAATGGAGCATATCTTCTCAAAACGGAACATAAGCTGGGCAATAAACAGTTTCGATCCGTTCAAATCACCTGGTCCGGACCAGATCATTCCGGTCTAATTAAAAAAGGCCGGACACACGGCCATCAACTAGCTGCAATGTATCTTTAAGAAGATACTAGTAGTAGGGAAAATACCACACGCTGGGCTTAAGGCAAAAATAGTCTTCATCCCCAAAGCAGGTAAAGCCTCGCATTCAACTCCAAAGAACTTTAGACCCCCCATTAGGGGAAAATACCTTCAAACACTCTGCGACTTATAACCGCAAAGCTCGCAAAACTGTCAAGATGAACAGAATCCCGAGGTTTTGGAGTTAATCCCTCAAAGACTGAACGTGCTATTCACAAATAAATACAAGATTCCGACTCTAAGCCCCCCCATATTAAATGGATGCATGCTCTCCTTTAGCGACAGTTCCAGTTACTTAGGGTTGGTAATTGACAAGAAGCTAAATTGGAACCTGAACACAAAAGACAGAGTGAAGAAGGCCACGATAGCCCTCTACACATGCAAAAAAGATATTGGCTAGTCCAATAGTCCTATAGTTAGACCGGGTTTGCAACAAATCGGTACTCTTCACGAGCAACGGGTTTTTTGGCCTCAGGTACCTTTGCAATTTAAATTTTCTCTTTCACTTCAATAGCAGTATTTTTACTCGTGTTCAAAACATCGATCACTGTCACATCATCAAGCAAACTATCCTGTGTAGTTGATAATTTATGAAGCAAATTTGCTTCTAGTTCTTTAATTTTTTTCATATTTCCAGTAACAGTCTCAACCAATTGTACGAGTTCATCTTCGATTTCCTTTCTTTCTGTGAGAATAACTCTACCCAGGAGTTGGTCCTCCAAGCCACGCATGGTTACTGTAAAGTCGATAATTGATGTTCGAGCGAATATTTCGGGTGTATATGCTGGGTTTGGTAGTTTTGTGGTAATGAACCACTTAAATGCGGGATTCCAGTCCGCTTCTTTGTCGAATATTTTAATTTTATACTGAGTACCGACTTTAAGAAGATTACGATCTAATAGATTATCCAAACAAGGATTCAACTCTTCGGCCACATCTTCAACAATAATTGGCATTCCCATGCTTACCGAATCTTCTAAATGGTTCCTAAAATACTATCGAGTTACAGTGTGGTGGCCGGCCTTATCAAAAAGGACGATCACCAGACTACTCGACAAAGTTTAACGAACAGCCGCCCTTTGCATCAGCGGAGCTCTTCGCACTACTCCAAATGATGCGCTTGATGCCATTCTATGCCTAAAAAGCCTTGCCCTTGCAGGAAAAGAAAGGGCAGAGAGAGCAATACGTCTGAGAGACTCCGACCAATGGGCACCTCAGCACACAGATCACTGTTCAATATTAAACAGCAGTTCCGTCCCCATTAAAACGGACTACTGTGTCCCAAGGGAATACACAGACACCCCTTTCGATGAAATTATCCCTCACAGAGACGAGTGGAGTGAGGGACCCCCAGGCCCAGAAGGAGCCTTAAACATCTTCACAAATGGGTCAAAGCTGAACAACAGGGTCAGAGGAGGTATATACTCCGAACAGCTAAACATTAGGCACTCCTTTAGGCTCCTGATCACTGCAGCGTCTTCCAAGCGGAGGTCATTGCAATCAAGGAAGCCCTAAACTGCCTTCAGGAAACTACCGCCATGGTAACCCGCATAAAAATTTATAGTGATAGCCAAGCTGCAATCAAATCGCCTAATGCGATCTCTGCAAACTCGGCCACCGTTGCAGATTGCCGCAAATCTCTTCACGAGATGGCTCAGCAATTGGCTATCAGCCTTATATGGGTCCCGTGCCACCGGAACATCGAAGGCAACTGTATTGCAATGTGCAAGCTCGGCAGACGAAAGTGCAGCGCAGTCATACGCTCCCTAACGGGATACTGGCTAATAGGTACCCACGCAAACAGACTGGGGCGCCAGTCTACAATGATTTTTGCCAAAGCTGTAAGCAATGGCTTAGTATTTTAGTTTTATTTTAACGTCATATGATATGAAAAACATATAACAATGACACTTGATTAATGTGTCTATCTAAAACCAAAAATCATTTTTATTTTCGACTTTTCCTGAGCTTTCAAAGTCAAAATTTCGGGGGAAAATACCGAAAAAAATTATGAAATTTTAATTTGAAATCTTATAACCTTTTTACACTACAGTGACTTACCACATTTATCGATAGGTAACTCAATAACTCAGAATTTGGATTTACACTATGGCAAAGTTGAGTTATTGAGTTTCGGCTGCTGGCACGTGCGTGTCTGCGAAAATTTGGTTTTTTTAATTTTTATTAATATGAATACCGAGGAATTATTGATGCTCTATGTGGCAGAGCAAGACACGGTAATGAAGCTGCACTGTATGGAGTTGACGACGTTGTCTGCAGCAACTGTCGAGTATATCAAATTTCCAAGAAACGCATTTGGCCATTGCAAATAACCTTGAAATCCATTTTTGAAGGAAAATTTCCGCAGGGAAATTGCACGGCTGCTATTGCAAATATGTTGAATTTTGGCTATATGTATATGTACATTACATATGTACCAAAATTAAAAATTTGTAAATTGGCAATTGTTTATAATAATTTAATTTATATTTATTTATAATAATTCAATTTAGCGTTTGGCTAAGTTTTTCCGAATTAATTTTAGAAATCGACCACATAGTTTATATGGTTTTTAATAATAAAATTGGTTTAAAGTGTTAGTTTTAACAATTGTTTGTATCTTTTTCCCCAGCCATATTGCTTACGCGCCAAAATTTAAATTTTGAGCTGCCAATTTTTGTTGTAACTAGTGGTGATAATTCCACGACAGGCATATCAGGGTAGAAATATTCGGAAAATCGGACAAACTCAACTAAACGCAACCAAAACGCAACTTTTTTGCCACCTCTAGGTCCCCTATGCTTCCCCATGTAAACGAAACTCGAGTTTTGCCCGAAACTCAATAACTCAACTTGTCAACTTTTCAAGACTGCAAAGTTCAATTCAACGAGTTGTAGCAAACTTAAGTTATGTGAAAAATAGAAGCACTACCTATAACAAAAAATACCACATTTTTTAAAAATTTGGCGACAGCAGAAAAGTCGTGTCGACTAGTGTAATCTTCTGGCGTATTTCTCCGTGTTCAGCTTTCCCAACGAATCTGTTCATTTTCGATGTCAACTTAGATAAAGGCTTCATCTGTTCAGACAACTGTGGGACAAACAAAACAAATTGTCCCACCTGCGTAACAGTCTTTGGTTCAGATAATCACGCTAGAGCTTGTATTCTTCGCGGATTTGGTTCAATACTACACCTGCTGTCATGGTGCACTTGTCATGGATTGAATTCATTTGTTCAATATTGGCATGTTGGTGTTGTCTATATCCTTACGCTAAAACTAAGATTAACTGACATCAATTGAAAAAATTGCATATAGTACGCTAATAGCCTTTTTACACTACAGTGAGTTACCACATTTATCGATAGGTAACTCAATAACTCAGAATTTGGATTTACACTATGCCAAAGTTGAGTTATTGAGCTATCGAGTGTCAGCTGCTGGCACGTGTTGTCTACGAAAATGTGTTTTATTTCATTTTATTAATATGAATACCCAAGAACTAATGATGCTCTATGTGGCAGAGCAAGAGACAATAACGACGCTGAGGTTTATATTATTTTATTTTTAATTTCGGCATGCGAGGGACCGAAATCTTTCATTTTTTCAGCTAGTTCCTTATAAATATGAGAATTTTTGCGTACTCCGCGGAACCCGTCGTTATTCTCGTGCCATAACTCTAATAGCATCTCCAAAGCCTCAGACGACCAAACGTATCTAGTTTCTAGTAAAAAAATTGGATATTAAGTAATTTTTATCAATTTTTGTTTGTTTACCTTTTTATACCCGGTACTCGAAGAGTATAGGGGTATATTCGATTTGTGGGGATAACGGTTGTGTGTAACGCCCAGAAGGAAGCGTTTCCGACCCCATAAAGTATATATATTCTTGATCAGCATCAATAGCCGAGTCGATATAGCCATGTCTGTCTGTCCGTCCGTCCGTCTGTCCGTCTTCATTTGCGCCTATATCTCAGAGACCATTTAAGCTAGAGCAACCAAGTTTTGAATCCAGTCTCCTGTGTGCTCACACTACTCCAAATGTGTTGCAAAATTTCGCCCCGCCCCTTTCCGCCCGCACAAAGGACAAAAGTCTGTGGCGTACACAATTTTGAAGATACAAGAAAACTAAAAACGCAGAATCATAGAGAATGACCATTTCTATCAGAGTGTTGAATCTGGATCAGATCGGATCATTATTATAGCTACAATGAAGAAAACCATTTCGAAAGTCATCATTCCCTCTCGCTCTCTCTCACACGTGACCCCATCTGCTTTGCTTATTCGTATAAATGAGCGCCTAGTTCTCAGAGACTATAAGGGCTAGAGCAACCAAACTTTCTATCCAAGCTCCTGTGATACCGAAGCAGCACGAGTTTGTTTCAAAATTTTGCCACGCCCCTTTCCGCCCCCACAAAAGACGAAAATCTGTGGAATCCACAATTTTTAAGATAAATGAAAACCAAAAACGTAGAATTATGGGAAGTTACCATATCTACCAGATTGCCAAGTATGGATCAGGTCGGATCAATATTATGGCCAGAAGAAACTAATTAAATTTCAGTGGCTACGCAACGCCTGCCAAGCGCTGACTCATGCCCCCTCCCTCTCTCTCTCTGTCCTAAACACTTGTACGTCTCAAATACATATGTAGTTACACATGTCATGTAGAAATTTAGAAGCAGATGTACAAATCATATGCAAACAAAATCGGAAACATGTATAATATTCCAAAAATGTACTTCATTTTTTGAAATATTATTTTTTGCCCATTTTTTTTAATTTGCCCCATTTGCGAACATATAAGAAATTGCATAAATCGCAAGCTCATAAATGTATGTACATATGTATATACTGACTGAGTACCGGGTATAAGGTAGAGCCGCGGCCTTTGCCGCGGCTCACAACGTTCCCTCTCGTTTTTCATATGTTTTTTGTTGTTTTTCTAGTGGTGATAATTACACGATAGGCAGATCAGGATTGAAATATTCAAAAAATCGGACAAACTCAACTAAACGCAACCAAAACTCAACCAACTCTAGGTCCCCTATGCTTCCCCATGTAAACGAAACTCGAATTTTGCCCGAAACTCAATAACTCAACCGTAGTGTAAAAAGGCTATAAGTCACCCAGGGCTCGTGCTATTGCTCGCTGTTCTACAGATTCTGCGTCTATTGGAATTTGATGAAAACCGCTGGCCATGTCTAATACGTTTTTTACATAAGGGCGCATCATTGGATTTTTCCGTTAAACGAAACATGCGACAATGATGCCCATAAGGACCTTGTGGGTAGACGAAGACAAACATGCGAGCCGCAGGATAATACATTGTTAGGTGTTACCGTATTGTGAAAAAATTGTTTACAAAATACTGAAATTATACGGGGTTTCGACGCGGTATCGGGGTATTTTTGTCGAATCAAACAATAAATTCAATTTAAAGTTGAGCGGCCAAACCATTTGTAAACATTTCAATTAAAATAATTTGTAGAGGACGGATCACCAGATAAAGACAACGCTTTGTTTTCCTTCACTGTTTATTAAGTCTATTTTATTCTCCAGTTCGAGTAGATGTATGTGGGTATATGTGTTTTTAGGAACATCGTAGTTAGAGCGAGAGTATGCATGAATTGAAATCGTTGCAAACGGGGGTGGAAGCGCGACTAAACAGCCCAGCTCAAGCTAGTGGCCGCCAGAGCGCCGGGTGGATCTCCAGAGCGTCGTGTGCAAGAGCGCGCGAGAGCGAGTCGGGCGCGGAGCGCAGTGCGCTGTGGCAGTCTGCGGCTGCCCTGAACAATAAGTATGATTTCAAGCAACAAAATACTAACACAAAGACTTGCAAGGTCTTTGTAATTTTGGTTCGGTGGAGCCAACAATAGCTGACAGAATGTTGCGGAAATTGTTGTGACGGAGTACGGAGAAAACGTTGTGTTCATGATGAGAACTAGCTTAGAACTGACTTTAGTTAAGAGAGAGAAGGCATTCATACATTCGGGTGTAATAGTGTTAGTGTGTGTGTTTATACACGACAAATGGCTGATTTTGCTTATTGCTTATTTCTTTAATACAGTGTGAACGCCTCGCATCATTTTTCCACACCTTCTACAATGATGCGGTAGTGTAAAAAGGCTATAAGCAAGAGAGGATTTACCCCCACGTGATCTATCAATATTAGGGGCAAAGGGTATTTATCACCTACAGTATTTTAATTCAGTTCTCGATAATCGACGCAAAAGCGATATCATAACATCTTTCTTCTAAATTAATAGTTTTAGACTAGCGAATGGTAAATTAATTGGGCGTATTACATAAGTTGACAACATTTTCTTGATTTTATCTGTCACTTTTTCTTTTTTTACACCAAGCCATTACGGACACATCTGTGCAGTCTTATTGACATATACTAAGCGAATTTTTCATTCCCCAGTCGTGACACGTCTACTCAGCATATCAACAATGAAGTTTTCAGATTATAGATCAAGAATATTCTTAATTTTACACTTATTACTAACATTTAACTCTACATCATCGTCAAATAAATTGTTATAATTTGTAATAGTTTCATCGGTAAATATATTTCTCTCTTTAGTTTTAAAAACGTAGTAAAGTTCGCCATATTATGTCTAAAATAATAGTACTTGATTAGAGTGTCTGCATTTGGCCTCTACTTGTCAGGTCCGAACGAATATTCAGGATCATGCTTGCATCGCTTGCTGCATGCATACACCTTAAACTGGTTCTGTAGTTCATTTCTATTCATTACTTTGTTAGTGAACCGTAAACGTTGCAGTCTTAAGTCGATCTGCTTCATGTGTGCCAACACGAGAGACACAGATATTTTTTTTACGCTCATCGACTTCAATTACGTGACTAGTCGGCTGGAATAGCACTCTCCTGTTTTTCGCCGTCCGTTAAGAATGTTCATCAAGATAGCGGCTGGCGTCTCACCGTCGTCGCGGACAGAATGGCTGTTTCACGAAAGCCATTGCGACGCGCTCTCTTTGCTTTGCTTTGCTCAGCGAAATAAGCAGCGCACTGTCCTCCAGACTATGCTCTGACACTATAATGTCGGCATTTTGGCACCATGCACTAGCGTCAGCATCTGGATTGAACTTCGGCAGCCTCGTGGATTTTTACTCGCTGTGTCGCTGCAGCAGTCTTCTGTATTGTCGTTTTGTAATTCGAATATAACTCTACCACGGGACAGAGGCTCTTCTTCCTCTTGCATCTTTTCTAGCCTCGAGCGGTGATGTGTTACTCGTTCAAAACTCATGAGCAATAAGAATTGCTCTCTTTCGTACCAGCCCCTCTTCAGTCATGCAATACCCGACACAGTGTTGCCAAAGACAATATAAATACTTACATTAACTCGATTTTTCTGCGTGAAATGTATATACATAAATTGAGAAAAAGAGAGACAGATCGAGAGAGAGCGCTCTAGATGCAACCGCTCTTTACGTGAAGCTGAGCTTTAACTCTATGTACACATATTTTAGGTCTGCTTATTTTTATACACCCATTATTTTAGAATTTATTGGAGATTATGATTTAATAATTACGCTTGCCTACAACAAACAAAAAGTCAAATTTTGTATATCCTTTATATGCTAATTTTGTTTAATGTTCTATAAACGAATTAAATTGATCGTAAAAATACATAATGTATGTCATACATGACTTCACATTAGATTAATTGTCTGTAGGGTATTTGTGCGTCGCGTCTAACTAACTAACTATATGCAACACTCAGTAAATATGTACACTTGTGGTTCAAGAAATCTCATAGGAATATCTTTGTTTCGAAAATTTGGCAGCACTGCATAAGTACGCACACATACATACGTATGTACTTGCAGCTCTGTGCTCACACATGCAAGATCATTATATTTATAGAACCGTGACCCTTCTCGACCTCGTTCGAGCGAGACTTTGTGTGTATGGATGTTCTACATCCTAGTCTGATGAGCTCGTGAAGTGGCTCAGAGGGAGCCTAGTTGAGGCCACGGGACGGGTCGTAGGTTGCGGACAGCGAACGACCTACCTCTGAAGGTAGGTCAGCTGCGAATAAGCGGGCATCCCTAGGAAGACTACCGAAAATAAGCAGTCCTGGAGAGCAAGCGGATTTTCGCAAAGTAGCAACACTGACGCTGCGCTTGTGGTGCCGTCTCTAATGTTCAGTTTCAGTGCAGTTAACAATAAGGTATTAAAGTCAGATGCAGCGGCCGAGGCAAGTCCTGTCGACAACCCGAACACGACACTGATGCGCGTATTTGAGGTGATGGGTCGCGTCGACACTATCGATGACGATTCCGACGCTGACAACACAGTGGTGAAGAATTCGGACGATGTCTGTAAGACTCCTACAGATCAATAACCACCACTGTAACGCAGCATCCGCTGCCCTAATACTCCGCTTTAATGTGAGCAGAGCCTTGGGTAGTAGGAGGCAAGGTCTGTATAACCTTATTATAGCTCAAAAAGAAGGTCTATTCGAAACCTGCATTTTTGCAAGAAAGCACTTATCTTTCTGCTCTCTAGGTGGCAAGCCTAGAGCTCCAAGGAGCTCATATAAGACTGATTCCAATATGGCTCATGAGCAAAGCGATCCTCCCAATGACCTCGTTCGCAAGCTTACCAGCGGTAGCGAAAGGTCAGACACAGGCCTAGTAATGAGTTGCGACGTCAACGCTCAACACACCCAATGGGGGAGCTCGGACACAAATGTAAGGGGTGAGCCACTTTTCAGCTTCCGAAACCCACCATCTTTGTATTTCCAGGAAAGCCAACCGTGAAAAATATAGTACAGCAATGGAGTGACTACTTCTCTCCAAGGCACCAATATGCCCGAACACAGAGGTGCTCTGTCAAGTGGACAGGTTCACTAAAGCATGCAATACGGCCTTCACGGCAGCATGCTCCTCAAACAAACACAGGGGAAAAAAAAAAACCCTGGTGGTCAAAACAAATATATATTCTACTGAAAAGCTGCAGGACCCTCTTTAACAGGGGCAATAGCGCTAACAGTGAGAACAACTGGACAGACCACAAGACCAGTCTACAAAAATTAAAAAAAAAGAAATCGGACAGGCAAAAATGGCCTCTTGGCAAAAATTTTGCTCTAAAATCGAGGAAACGTCATAGGCTGCAAGGCTACGCAAGATCCTCTCCAAAACGGTACTCTCGGTGGTGGTGGTACCTTCAGAAAAGTAATGGTACGAGGACTAACTCCAGGAGGAGTCCCTACACATTCTACTCAGCACTCATTTCCCAGGGTGCTCAATTAGCGAGCCGGTTCACCTCCCTTGTGAAGGTTCAGCAACCTCGATGGCACATATCCTTACAAAATGAAACATTACCTGAGCAATAAACAGTTTCGACCCGTTCAAATCCTCTGGTCTGGACCAGGTCATTCCGACCCATAACTGAGAACAACTATAAGTTCCCAAATGCTGTCAGGCGCATGCCTATTAACATGCCTATTTCATGAAGTAGTTTCGGTGATAGAGATCTCTACAACTCAAAAAAAAGTCTTTTCCTTATATAGCCTTCAACAACGTCGTGCCGGTGCCAAGCGCTGCACAATGTGGCATACGCGGATGACGTTGCAATCATCTTCTCGGGAAAATAACTTCAAACACACTGCGACTTAATGGCCGTATAGCTGGCGAGACTTTCAGGATGGACAGAATGGCGAGGACTGGGAGTTAATCCCTCAAAAAAGGAACTTGTGTTATTTACAAATAAATACATGATTCCGCTTCTCAACTCCCCAAAATCCCCAACAAACGAATGCAGGATCTCCATCAGCGACAGTACCAGTTACTTAAGGTCGGTAATTGACAAGAAGTTAAATTGGAACCTAAATATCAAAGACACATGCAAAAAAGCACCGGTTTGCCATCATAGGCTAGTTAGGCTAGACATAAAACACTGAATTACAATCGTCGTTGAAACCTGATTGAGCGCAAACGTGTTAACACGTTATCCCGTCACCTATAAATATAAATATAAATCTTAATTTTCGGTTTTTTGTTTTGTATTTTGAAAAACTATTCTAATATATATATAATAGTATATTCAGGCTCCCTAATCACTGTAGCGTCTTCCAACCAGAAGTCATTGAACTGCCTTCAAGAAGTTACCACCATGGTAATTCGCGTAAATATATATAGTGACAGCCAATCTGCGATCAAATCGCTTAATGCGATTTCCGCGAATTCGGCCACCGTGACAGACTTCCGCAAATCTTTTCACGAGATGGCTCAGCAATTTGTTGTTAGCCTTTTATGTGTCTCGGGACACCGGGACATCGAAGGCAACTGCATAGCAGACGAGCTGGCCAGGTCTGGACATAAGATAAGAAGGATACTGGTATGCCATTGGCCACATGTAAGCTCATAATAAAGGAGCAACTAAAGCAACTATAAGCGACTAATAGATAACAAGTGGCAATCAGTACCACGATGTCGAATAATTCGGCAAACGTGGCCAACCATAGATAGAAAGAATTTTAAAATTAGAAATGTTACGTTTTATCTTGAAGTAAAATTTAGTTACAACTAAATCAGAAGAATTATCAATATTGAGTTAAAAAAAAATATACCCTCTAACAAAAACATCAGTAGCCGATGCCATTAGACGAGAAACGAAAATATTTAAGAGAATCAACATCAGTAAGAAGTTGGAGAATTATTAGGTGATGTAGAGCTGTTTGTAGAGCCAGCGATGGATGCCGAGATTGAAGTAGCCTCATCAGTTGAAGGCACAGAAACGTTAACGACGGGATCGTTAACTTCCAGCCGGAAATCGTGGTTAGCTATGGGCGCAACTGAAACGAACGCACCTTAAAGCAACTGTAGGGCGCAACGTACGAAAACTGAAGAGTGAGCGAAATATCTTGGCTTGAAAGATGGTATGTACTTGACACAAGCAGATAATTTTTAACGAAAGACTAGATGGGATAGCTGCATAACCGTTGAACACGATGTGGCCAGCAACATTGCTACTTGTGCATATATTCTTTGGGCACCAGAGACATATATTCCAGCTTGACACATGATTCAGCAGAGACATATGCTCGAGGCACAGGCAGATTCTCCTTTGTTGCTCTAGCGATCGGTTCAAAGATGTGCTCCTCTTTCCAAAATTGGCGAACCATGTCATCGAGCCGAGTGCTGTGATTGGTGTCATCCAAAGATTATGTTGCGATAAATGACAAAGATAGTATTCATTTAAAATGTGTCTTCTATAGCAAAGTTAATCCAGACGGCAGCTGAATTAGTCCCACACACTGCAACTAAAGAAAAGTCCGGCTCCGATGAGTAGGTGGCTTATGGAACGAGCATTAGCAGTGCTAATTCTGGGCAACAACGGCAGTGATTCTATTGGTGAAATCTGAAATCCGCGATTTCAGCTAAGAGATTAGCTAAGACGCTAGCATCTCCGATATCAGAGACTACGATGAGCGATTTGGCTTTGCGAAGTTGAAGATGATTTTTCAGACGACTAGTTACAAAATGCAAATGAAATCCCAAGTCTAAAGGCCCTGCTGTTTGACGAGAACGAAGATGGTACGACGGCGAATACAGCCATAAATTGTGCGAAACAGATTAGACTGTCTGACATTTCCTCTGTGGTTCCCAGCGCTTGCAATGCACGAAGACGTGAGGTGAGGTGACGTGAGGTGAGGCGTCCATAAACGCCCGCAACTTGTTAACCAATGTGTGCCTGTAAAATGAAACCTTTATTATCAAATCGGTCCCGGCTGAGGTAAAAGACGAAAGAAGAGGCGAAGAAAGCTAACGGATTACGCTTAGAGTTCTATGCAGCCGGTTTCGAAAATCCGTTGCGCAACGACTTCTGGTTCGATTTAACAAATGTTTCAAACGATAAGACCACGGGGTCGGGGTTACCAAAATATTTTATGGTACTGTATAGATTTTTAGTAAGCGAAAACAAGAACCGTTATTGCGCTCTTTGGAAAATTCCGGTGGCCTGTTAGTAATGATTCGCGATACTTTGCGTTTGACAAATGTTTTTGACAGAGCGAAGAATTAGCAAGACAAAACTTAAGAGCATAAGAGATATTCGATACGATAATTTTAATTTCTGAAGAGCTACTGACGGCTGCTGCTATTATATAATAATATAGACAATAATGAAAACATTTTTGTGAAGGTCCCTGTTGAGACAACGAGCTTTTTCGATGACTGTAACACATAGTTTAATATTTTCACAACTTATTGTACGTATAATGTACAATATGAAATTAGCAAGTAATACACTTAGTTGAGGCAAGGCAAACGAGCCATTCTCGTGTTAAAAGAATAGATTGAGGACAAAAAGGCACTGTACTTAAACTACATTTACCAAGCAGTAACCAACAAAGTAGGCATAGCTGCTGTCGGCGTAGCGACGCACTATGAACGCAAAGATAATAAAAGCGAGCATAAATAAATAAAAGATAATAAAGTGAGGGCATTACACGGAGGCGATCAAGAGCATTAATCCCTATTGGAAAATAATCCCATTCTCGACCAAAGCTATCTACGCTATTAAACACCATCGACTAACAGTAAACAAATTTAAAGATTATAATCAGTTCTCAACGTGCGATTACACATTTGGTACACTTAGTATTTGGCTTAAAAAAAAGAAGTGTTAAAAGAAAAACGTTTGATAATAACTGAAATAAGATATTAAATTTATGACCGTTCAGTTACGCCCTGTCCCATGCCACGTTTACTTTTACTTTCTTTGGAGTCTTACGTGTATATATGTATGTACATACATATATGTTCAATTTCAGACCAATACCTCACTACGTTAAATAGTAATAGACTTTTGGCTCCCACTTCTTAAATGAATGGTTC
Organism: Drosophila algonquin; assembly: GCA_035041765.1. Classification (NCBI taxonomy): domain Eukaryota; kingdom Metazoa; phylum Arthropoda; class Insecta; order Diptera; family Drosophilidae; genus Drosophila; species Drosophila algonquin. The sequence continues at coordinate 185,374 of JAWNKY010003223.1, forward strand.
CGCTCATTTCATCAAATAAAAAAAATTAGTTACTGTTTGGTTAATTACAACAACGAAATATAGGGGGAAAATGCCAGCTGTAGGCACTCTCTAGTTATATAATATGTACATATGTCCCCCACATATGCTTGGAAAGCAACCAGAAGCTACTGATCTGAGTGTGGCGGCGAGTCGTGTTAGTTAATAGAAAAAACTTTTTGTATTGCTAATGAAACACATACATATGCATATGCTTTATGTAGAATCTGTGAGCACCGTTGCAACGGTGCCCATAACTGGCATGTTTCCCCTACATACGATTTCTTGTAAAAAGATGAATAAGAATTGAGCCCAACATGATTGGCAAATGTGCTACTTATTCTGGCAGACACTTTTTGCGAAAAAAATTTACTCGCCGTAGTGTAGTAGATATGTATGTTTACATATGTGATTAGATTCAAATATAATATAACAGATCTAATGTTTTTACACCAGACCGCAATGCAACCCATGCACTGTAGATTCTTTATACATATATACATATGTACATATATACACTATACAAAGATACATACTACTGTATGTAGATACTATATTTACATATGTACATATATTAGCTATGTAGCACTTACCATCATAATTGTATTCAGCAAAATGTAGCTATTCTTATAAATTACGGATGTGATATCAAAAAGCATATAAAAGAATTGTTCCAGCATTGATGGTTGAGCATTAGGTGATGCTATTTCATTATTTTCATGTACTGTTTGGTTTTGAGATGATATATCATTGGGCTTTGGTCCTAAATTCATACGTATACTGTTAAAAGTAAGCTCATATTGCGCACGGTGAATGAGGCTGAGGGTTGTTACAAAATAGGCCAGCATCAAAGCTACAGGGCTAAGATATGAATCTACATTCAGTTTCTGATTAAGCTCGATTATTTTTCCATTATTGTTATGCTCAGAAAGGCGAAGTAAAATCTCCATACCCATAATGCTGCTGGCTTAAAGTTAATATTAAAATCATCTTTCCCCTTATAGTACTTACCGAGACCAAATTGTATCGGTGTCAATAGATTTTTGTACTATTGGGAATTGACAGCCCATAATAAATGTTATATGAAGTGAAAGCGCAATAACCATAAATATAAGAGGGTAATGCATTCCGCTATAGGTTAAATAGTCAAGATAAAATATAATACATAAATTGTTTCGATATAAAAGTACCGGTGCAATTGACGGTAAACTGCCCAATAGGTCCCAGCTATAATGAACATCAGAAAATATAGGCTTCCGGGTAGGGATGGTCTTAAAGTAGCGGCAAAGTAGAGTACAATGAGAGAAAAAATTGGAGCTGTTAATGTACATATATTATTATTTATCTGCTTATGAAGGAGATGTATTATATTTACATGTTTTAAGTATAGATCGAATATAAACAATGATTAAAAGTCGATTCATTTCAGCCATTTTTAAACTATCGCTGGTTTTTCCATTTTTCCAAATAGTTTCATCGTTTTCATCTTGAAAATTCATTTTCTGTTTCTTAGCAGAAATTTTTGCAAAAATGAGTACAGCCATAGTACCTATACAGATAAATATGTCTGGAAGTATCCAGTGCATAACGGTGGAGTACCATTTGTGTCTATGGAGTGCTATTTAGCTTTAATATGAAAAATGTTGAAACCATCTTACCGCAGTTCTTTAAAATTAATAAAGCCAACCTGGCGCAAAATTAAAAGTTGTTCTGTATTCAAATCCAAGTGAATATAAGAAATATTGACCAAATTAATAATAATATGGCCAGTTATAAATATAACACTTAAAACGCACAAAATTATTAGATATGCATGTAACATTGTACGCTGTGTACGACTCTTTGTTTTTAATAGCCACGGCGATATAAAGAACATAAAGAGGTAGACAAATGACAAAGCAACTGGGCGAACCAGTGATACTATTTTTGAAAGGGCTATCAGTTTTACTCCATTACTAACTTTATTTAACTTACCAATGATTAAAGTCACCGGTAACAAAACACGTACTAACATAAGTAATACAAATTCCGCCATTTCCTAGAATTAGTAAAATTATTCCACAGCAGAATTAAAAAAAAGTCAAATCGATTGACAGTTTTTGAATGGTCATCTGTAATTTATTTTACAAAGTTGAAAATAAATATAATATATACGGGGGTGTTACAAATTGTCAAACCAACCGAATTCGAACTGAGTCAACTGGGTCAGCCACGTGAAATTATTAACCTAGTGTAAAAAGGAGCTTCTTTGTCAATGGTGTAAGCGTAGAGTTTCACATAGCAAAGCTCCATCAAATTCCATGTGGGGTTTTAGTTAGTATTTAGTATTTAGTATTCTTCTGTCCCTGTACACCACTAATTTATTGGGGAGAATAATTTCGTAGGTCAAAAAGATTACAATTATCACGATTCCATTTATTTTATTTATTTTTATTCATTGTATATTATTTCATGTCATTTCTAAGTTACTCTGTTCGTTTGGAACTACCTGTAGGTTATCCGTAGGTTCAATGAAGAGCATGCCTCACAATTGTACTGATTTTGTACTGTCGCTAGTACGTTTGGAACTGATAACCTATAGGTAGTTCCAAACGGACAGAGTAGGTGCAAGACTATAATCTGTTAGACTTAAGCCTTTATTACAACATGTATTTATTTCTTCTTTCAGATAACACATTTTGAGATCTTTGTCTATGGAGAAATAGAAATGACCATGCATCGCAATGTTTCTGGATGGTAATCTTAATATTCGAGTTAATGTTACTACTGTTTGAGATCGATATCTTGATCAAGAAATTATGTATATATTTTATACATGTACATTAGAGTGGGTCAATTTTTTTCGATACCAAGCGGTTGTCAAAATCATACATACTTACAATGAAAACACCCATAAAACCCTCAAGCTTGAATTGTCAATAGTTGGAACTAAAACTTGTGGCAACAGCGTTTGGGAAGCAAATTACGTCCAATTGAATTTACATAAGTAGATATGTTTACACCTTATGGTATCGAAGATTATTTCGACTTCTTGGCAAATTATACATAATATCCCCTTCTGGGGTACAAAAGTACACATATTGTCGCAGGTTTTTATTTCGCACTATAGTCTTTGCAATGAACTAAGGCTGCTAAATGGGACTAATTTTTTGAAGTGATAAGGCATTTTTAATAATTCTGATTAGTTTTAAATGGGTTGAAGTTAAAAAAACACAAGAATATAATAATTCACCCTTATTGACGCATATTATGCCTTCAATTCCACATATTTGTTGCATCTTATTGTTCACTCCTTAAAAGGGATGATTATTTATGCTGCTGATTGCTCTTTCTGCCCACTTTAATTTGCAAACGTCTTTTATAATGTAATTTTCTTTTTTATTAGGATCGAACTTACGTAATCGTTCAACTGAAAACTAAAACCCTGCTGAGATCACAAAATGAATTTCTTACGTGCGACTGGGTGGGAACTTATTGTATCGGTTCCTCAAAGGTTCTGCGCTTGGGTATTCAGTGAAGCGAAAAACGTCAGACCTTTTGTAATCGCTGCACGATACTTAAATATTGTTAGTCCTTCCAGTCCTTAAAACGTATAACCGTTAATATAACACAGGAATCTATAGAATATAGCCAGTAGTAAGTAAATCTCTTATATTATTGTTCGTTATTTGCACTGCCCACTGTACCACATTGTCATACATACATACATATATATATATATATATAGCGGGGCGATATATATATATATATATATATATATGTATGTATGTATATATATGTATATATATATATTTGCTCCCGCACCGCAGCAGCCTATGCCATCCTCTCTTACGATGCCATCCTCTCTTGTCTTTCGATCTGTCGCACTATAGCTTGCATTAGAGCACGGCTGTTCGGCCCGCCTGCCCTTGAAGAGTCTGGATCACTTATTGCACATCGACTAAGATTGAACATCGAATAGCTCTTCAACCGACACTGTCTTGTCGCTTTTGCTATTGTATGTATAATGAACTAAATATTTCATCCCTGACAATAAAAACCATATAAAACCAAACATTCGTCGACTCTTATTAAACATATTAAAAACATACGCTGCTTAAAACACGGTATTCGACGAGTATACGGGTATATTAGATATGTGGTAATAGTGAATGTATGTAACACCCAGAAGGAAGCATTTCCGACCCCATAACGTTCATATATTCTTGATCAGCATCAATAGCCGAGTCGATATAGCCATGTCTGTCTGTCCGTATGTTCGTCCGTCCGTCTTCATTAGCGCCTATTTCTCAGAGAATATTAAAGCTAGAGCAACCAAATTTTGTATCCAGTCTCCTGTGCTATTACGCTATTCCAAGTGTATTTCAAAATTTCGCCCCGCCCTCACAAAGGACGAAAGTCTGTGGCATACACAATTTTGAAGAAACGAGAAAACTAAATACGTGGAATCATAGAGGATGACCATTTCTATCAGAGTTTTGAATCTGAATCAGATCGGATTATTAATATTGCCACAATGAAGTAAACCATTTCGAAAATCATCGTTCCCTCTCGCTCTATCTCACACGCGACCCTGTCTGTTTTGCCTATTCGTCCAAATGAGCGCCTAGATCTCATAGACTATAAAAGCGAGAGCAACCAAACTTTCTATCCAAGCTCCTGTGATATCACTTCAATACAAGCGTATTTAAAAAATTTGACAAGCCTCCTTCCGCCCCCACAAAGGACGAAAATATGTGGAATGCACAATTTTTAAGATAAAAGAAAACCAAAAACGCAGAATAATGGAAAATAAACGTATCTACCAGATTACCAAATCTGAATTCGTTTTTTTTCGACTTTTCCTGAGCTTTAAAAGTCAAAATTTCGGGAAAAAATATCGAAAAAAGTATGAAATTTCAATTTGAAAGCTTTATATCTTCCAGACGTTAAGTTGCAGCTACAAAGTGCCTGAGTCGGATCTATAGCTGCATTTGTGAGCTTTTTTTAACTGCAAAGTTCAATATAACCAGTTGTAGGAAACTTAAGTTATGTGAAAAATAAAATCACTACCTATGACGAAAAATACCAAATTTATTAAAAATTCTTTAAAAAAAAAACCAGGAAAAACAATCATAGTTTTTTAAATAATTTTAAATTTCCAAATCTATCAGAAAAAGTCATTTTTGTCCTGTCGACTAGTGTAATCCTCAATGCAACATTTCAAAAGGATCTGCAATAGCGAGAGTGCTGCAGCAATGCTTTCTTATTGTATGGGATGAGTGTACTATGGCAAGCACGTAATAATTATTATATTTGTGGAGATAATCGATTGTTTGGTGGTGCATTGATATTGTTAGCAGGTGATTTCAGATAAACATTGCCTGTAGTCAAACTAGGAAGTGCTGCTGATGTAATTAATACTTGTTTGAAAACATCTAATTTGTGGCGCTCTGTGAAAACAATTTCAAAACGTTGATTCAGCAGATGTGTTTTCCAGACAACTGTCAGCCATTGGATTTGTAATGGTATACTTCCCGTTGACAATTCTGGGGCTTCACAAAGCTTGAAAAGATGTCAATGAAATCAACGCGGGATAAAGCTTCTGTGCTACTGAGCTTCTTGAGCAGCGTATTTTTGAGAAATTTAATTAAAACGCAACTGGCTCGATTTTAATGTACGAATATATGTACGTGTATGTTCGATTTATTTTTCTTGTACTTTGTAATGCGAGAGATGCAACAATAATACACAGGTCACAGTGCCAACGAAACGAAATTAACGAAACGATGTTTGCTCACGAAGACGATCAATTCTGCTGACTTCTGCTCTGCTGATGAGTCTCCCTCACAGCTCTTGTCGGACGACGAACTTAGGGAAAGGGCGATGTAGCAATTGAGAGCGTAGGTCGTAGGGCAGCAGCAGCAACGATGCATTGAGAGTAATGTGTAGTAAAGAGAGTAAGCTATGCCTATCTTTGTGCTGCCATGGGCAGGCGCTTAGCCGAACAATGGTGTTGTAAATTATCCAGTCGAATTTCTGAATTCAAAAGCCGCCAAAATTAGTTATGACTATTTTGTGGTGTATACGTTTTAATTCAGATAATTCCGATGATTACAAACGACTACAATTTCCCAATCGTCTTGCTTTTGCTATGACTATTAATAGATCACAAGGTCAGTCATTGCTAATTTGTTGTTTAAATTTGGAGCATCCTTAGCCTCAGCGCAGTACCTGAGTACACTCCGTGACGTTAATCCTACATCGAGCGACACTTCCAAAGAAGGATGGTAAGCGACTTCAGGAACAGTGAGTCCTGACATCGGCACTAGATTATTAGACTTGTTTACCGAAAATCAAACAGTACGTGTCAGGTTTAAGTCACAAAGAACTATCATATGATCTTTATCTAATAGCGAAGAAGAAACAGAAACTTCACGTAAATTGATATATCCAAAGATGGTGGAGTTCACGAGCAAGTAATGAAGATATCAAAGGCGGTAACCTATTGAACCTGGATTGTGAAATGTTCGGACGGGGAGTTGCAGTCAGATCCACACAGCAATTAGTGGGGCCCAAGTGTCGAAACGAACAGTTACTTTTAAAAGCTGTGTACCGACCTTCCAAAACTTTGGAGCTTATGAAGTCCGGTTTTAATCAGGACTCGGTAAGCACAATAACGTGGAATGAAAATGCGACACTATTCTGAAAAGAAGTGCAGAGCTTACTACGTAAGCCTGTAACATTCTGATAGGTTTATAAGAAGGAAGTTCGATTTTTCAATGGGTGAAAACAGATCGGGAGGATGGCACATTGTGCTGATTTTTATAAGGGAGAGTTATGCGGGCCTATTCATCTTCTTAGCTTCAACTCTTTCACAACCAAATGCTCAGGCCAAAATTTTGGCAAAACAAATGTTATCGAAATTGAGTTGGGTAGACGGTTATCTTAAAATAAGCTCCCTGGCCGTAAAAAAAGTTAAACCTCTCATAAATATAGCCATGTCACTCTCAACCGTATGCCATGCCTCACAACTGTAATGCAGACTATTACAAGGCCTATTGCAGACTATTGGCGTGCACTACGTCATTGCAGAGCCAGCCGGGTGTACACGTCTGGTCATGGGTGATCTGCTTCTTGCAGGTTTTTATTAGCGCAGTGTAATGAGGAGCTTAAACTAAGTCAGCCACAGTCCCGTCCACAAGAAATTTTTAATCTCTGTAAAATGTTGAGACGGGTAGGAGGTCACCCCGGTCACTTCACACTGCACTCCGATCCCCTTTCTTTGGTAGCTACGCCTCTGTATTTCTGCCAGTGGCGAGGAGGAGGCGTAGGGGTTTCAAGCAAAAGCTGGAAGTGCTGCGAGGAAAAAGCCGTGGCGTCTTTACACGTTTCCTTTATTCCTCTTGCTCTCTTGTTCCTCTCCTTCCTTTCTTCTTTGCGTTTACTTCACTATTCTTTTTACTCCACTTGTGCGTGGCACGTCTGTCTCGGTTTTTCTCCTCTTACTAATTGACTCCTTGTTCTCTCGGCGCCGCTCCTGAGGGCTGGCCTTCGGGTTACGATCCGCCGTCGCTCTCACCTAAAGCTGCTATTCTTCGAATGCCTCTGTCGGCAACTTTCTGTTTCCCTTCGTGTGCTTATAATCTATAACTTATCATAAAACCTTTACTATCTAATACCAATAATCATAATACAAAGTTAATAATGTGATAATAAATGTGAACTTTAAAAATTCAAGAAAAGTCGAAAATGAAGTTCTTTTTGTTGTTGTTGTACCTATCTACATTATTTAGGCGTTGTTTAAGGTATCGTTTTCTACAGAACGGTAAACACTACGATATAATTGCGGTAACGATATAATGTATCGTTATCGGCAAAGGCCGCGGCTCTACTTTATACCCGGTACTCAGTTAGAATATATGTGATCTTACGATTTATGTAATTTATTATATGTTCGCAAAAGGGACGAATTAAATTTTGGGCAAAATGGAACATTTAAAAAAATTAGTTTGAACCCAATGCTAGATTTTTAAATATTAAAAGATATTTGTTTCCATTTTTGTTTACATATAATTTTTACATCAACTTTTACATTTCTACATGTACATGTAAAACTACTCATACGAGACGTGGAAGTGTGTGCGAGAGAAAGAGAGGGAATGAGTAAGTGCTTGGCAGGCGTTGCGTAGCGACTGAAATTAAATTTGTTCCTTCTGGCTATAACAATAGTTCGACCTGATCAAGATTCGGCATTCTGGTAGACATGGTCATTTCCCATGATTCTGCGTTTTTGGTTTTCTCGTACCTTACAAATTGTGGATTCCACAGATTTTTGTCCTTTGTGGGGGCGGAAGGGGAGAAAATAAAGAAAAGAAATAAAATAGATGATGTTCGGCTAAGCGACGGCTCCTGCCAGCATAAAGAGAAGCACACATTTCTATTAATGAATTGTTGATTGCTGCTGCTCTACGCTTTCAATCGCTACATCGCCCCTTTCTCTTAGTTCGTTGTTCGACAAGAGCTGTGAGGGAGGCTCATCAGCAGAACAGAAGACTCAGCAAAATCGATCATCGTCGCAAGCAAACGTTTCGTAGGTCGGCACAGTGACCTGGGTGCCACCTATTTCTACATAACTACTGTAAACCTAATCATCATAGCCGTTATTCAAATAAAAACGGGCCAATTTGTGTCCTATTTTTATTCGCACCACATCGCTCCAATCGCCTTATATGGAAAATAAAGCAAACTTACACACATACATATATGTGTAGAAAAATTCAATCAATTGTATTTTATTTAAATAATTACGCTGCTGAAAATGCTCAGTAACTAAACAGATGACTAATTGCCTTTTTGCACTCCCGCATCATTGTTTACAGCTGAGCCGCATTATTTCCGGATCATTTCCGTATCATTTTCTCAGCTGTTCGGCCTGCAAATGTAAACAAACGCATTGAATAAGAAGAAGAAAGCACACGCATTTTTATTAAAATTAAAAGAAATTACCAATATAATGAGCGATCTATTTTTAAATTTGGAATACGGTGCATTTGGGAGTTACATACCACGAGCACCCAATTATTTATGGAGCTTGTTTAGAAGGAGTCAAATGTGTGTAAATCTATGTATCTACCGAACAAAAATTACGTGCAGTTGGAATCAGTGCGTCCCAAAAGATCTTTGTGAACCCTGCAAGTACTTGTGTTACTATTTTGCAATGAGACGACTTATTTTAATTTAAATGTTCAGGAACGGTTTGGCCGCTCAACTTTAAATTTAATTTTTTATTTGTTTCGACAAAAATACCCCGATACCGCGTCGATACCCCGAATTGTTTCCGTATTTTGTGAAAATATTTGACAGAACACGGTAACACTTGAAAATGATTCGGCGCATGATTAATCACTCTTATTTTCTTACTGAATATTAACGTAACAGTCAACTCGTTCTTTAAAATTATAAACTCTGCCCTTAATACATATGTTCCAGAGATTATTGTACCATTATCGTCTCAGGCCATCTGCTTCTCCAGGAATTTGACCTATTTAGAGAATAGGAAATCCAGACTCTTTAAAAAGTACGAGAAAACTGGCTCCTTTTCTTGCTTGTCTTTGTACAATATTCTTGCGCCCGTTCTCAATTCCTAACTGCTAATATTCTGTGCTGTGATCTTTACCTCTCTTCTTGTAGTAGAAACTTCCGCAATGATCCTAAATAATTCTTTTCTTCTGTCAACTCTAAACTTCAGTCCAATGCATTTCCTCCGTTCCTTCATTATCTAAACAATTCTAAATCTTCTGCTGCTGGCATTACAAACTTATTTGCCACCTTTTTCCAGTCATCTTACTCCTCTCATATCTGTAACGCATCCACTCCGTATCCATACCATTTGCCTCACTCTAACAGCATTTTTCTACCTTATTTTGAGGAAAGTGTTGTGCTTGAAGTCGTTGAAAGTTTCATTTTCTGCAGGTCCTGATAAAGTGCAAAGTTGCACTTTAAAACATCGTGCCCAGTCCTTATGCCAACCCTTAACCTTTCTTTTCAATCTATCTTTGCAACAGTCTTGTCTCTCCATCATTCTGCTTGACAAGAAAGGCTCCAGATCCAACATAGAAAATTACCGAGGTATTGCAAAGCTTTCCGCCATTCCTAAGCTCCTTGAGTTCCTGGTTACCCGGCAATAGCAACATCTTTGTTCTAGCTTGATATCTCCTTCACAATATGGTTTTTTTAAACATCGGTCAACAACTACCAATCTGCTCGAGTTTTTCTCCATAATCAAATGTGGATTTCAAGCGGCTTGCAAAACCGACGTAATTTTTACAGATTTTAGCAATTTATTTGATTCGGTTAACTATACTCTACTAATTCAGAAGCTGTTTTTATTAGGTTTCCCTAGTAATATTCTAAGTTAAATTTCGTCGTATCTTTCCAATCGTACACAACGGGTCTTATTTACTAATGTTTTGTCAGAGATCGTTAACGTTACATCTGGTGTGCCACAAGGAAGTCATTTGCGTCTGCTCCTCTTCATTATACCCGGTACTCGTAGGGTATACGGGTATATTAGATTTGTGGTGATAACGGATGTGTGCAACGCTCAGATGGAAGCATTTCTGACCCCATAAAGTAGATATATTCTTGATCAGCATCAATAGCCGAGTCGATATAGCCATGTCTGTCTGTCCGTCCGTCCGTCTTCATTAGCGCCTATATGTCAGAGACTATTAAAGCTAGAGCAACCTAATTTTGTATCCAGTCTCCTGTGTTGTCACGCTATTCCAAGTGTATTTCAAAATTTCGCCCCGCCCTCTTCCGCGCCCACAAAGAACGAAAGTCTGTGGCATACACAATTTTGAAGAAACGAGAAAACTAAATACGTGGAATCATAGAGGATGACCATTTCTATCAGAGTGTTGAATCTGAATCAGATCACAATGAAGTAAACCATTTCGAAAATCATCGTTCCCTCTCGCTCTCTCTCACACGCGACCCTGTCTGTTTTGCCTATTCGTCCAAATGAGCGCCTAGATCTCAGAGACTATAAAAGCGAGAGCAACCAAACTTTCTATCCAAGCTCCTGTGATATCACTTTAATACAAGTGTATTTCAAAATTTCGCCCGCCCTCCTCCGCCCCCACAAAAGCCGAAAGTCTGTGGCATACACAATTTTGAAGAAACGAGAAAACTAAATACGTGGAATCATGGGAAATGACCATGTCTACCAGATTGCCGAATCTGGATCAGGTCGGATCACAGAAGGAACAATTAAATTTCCGTGGCTACGCAACGCCTGCCAATCGCTTACTCATTCCCTCTCTTTCTCTCGCACACACTTCCACGTCTCGTATGAGTAGTTTTACATGTACATGTAGAAATGTAAAAGTTGATGTAAAAATTATATGTAAACAAAAATGGAAACAAATAACTTTTAATATTTAAAAATCTAGCATTGGGTTCAAACTAATTTTTTTAAATGTTCTATTTTGGCCAAAATTTAATTCGTTCCTTTTGCGAACATATAATAAATTACATAAATCGTAAGATCACATATATTCGCGGCTCACAACGTTCCCTATCGTTTTATTTGTGAATGACCTACCCCAAGTTATAACATGATACATTAATGTGTACGGCTGACGTTAAAATCTGTCTGCCCTACTCCGACTAGTACTTGCACACACACCTTCAGCTGGACCTAAATGAATTGCTATTGTGGTGCTCAAGTAAACTTCTATTTTTGAACCTCTCGAAATGCAAGCTTATGACATTCTACCGTCGTGCTCCACATTTTGTATCTTTTTCTCTTGGCAATCATGTCTTGGATCGAATTTCGAGTTAAAATGATCTTGAAGTATTATTTGGTCATAAACTAATAGTCATATAGCGACGGCATCTAATAAAGCTAAGGGTGTTCCAGCGTTCATCAAGCGTTGGTCCAAGGAGTTTGACGACCCGTATGTAACCACACAATTGTACATTTCGTTAGCCCACAGTATAAGGAGCAACAAACTATTCTGAAATCAGTGCAACAAACATTTTTAATTTTCGCTCTTCGTAATTTACACTGGAACTCTGGTAGAATCCTTCCATCTTACCAATCGAGGCTATAACTTATAGACCTACCTTCGTTATACCATCGCAGAATATGAAATGGGGTACATTATCGAGCACAAGGTCCTTCTCGGGATAATGAACTCCCTACCTCTCTTGAGTTAGATTGATTTTATAGTTTCCTCTCGTTCCACCCGTACTTTTAGGCCTATCAGATTACACTAGTCAACACTACCTTTCCGCTGTCGCCTAAAATGACTTTTTCTGATAGATTTGGAGATTGAAAATTTTTTTAAAGAATCTATTTTAGATATGAAGTTTTGGTCAAACTGTTGTAACTTAGCTCAATTAATGTGTCCATCTAAAACTAAAAATGTTAGATATATAATTTTTTTTTCGACTTTTCCTGAGTTTTTGATGTCAAAATTTTGGAGAAAAATTCCTAAAAAAAATTATGAAATTTGAATTTGAAAGCTTAATATGTTCCAGACGTTAAGCTGCAGCTACAAAGTGTATGTGTCGGATTTATTTTATGGCACAAATCACTTTTTAGGTTCTTGGTCACACTATTTCAGTTAAGTTCCACACAACCGAAATAAAGAGCAGATTCCTGTCAGTAAATTTCAGCGGTGCTGGATACAGGCCTTAAAAAAAAAATTTCTATTATTGTCTTCTTCTATCTACAGGACTCTTATGGGTATCATTGTCGCATGTTCTATTTAACGAAAAATCCAATGATGCGGCCTAATGTAAAAAGGTTATAATATGCGCTTAAAAAATAACTGGCTAAAGACTTCCCTTAAAGACACTCCTTTTTGTTAAAGCCAAATAGGTCAACCAAATATATATTCGCACGTTGAGAACTGATTATAATCTGTAAATTTGTTTACTGCTAGTCGATGGTGTTTAATAGCGTAGATAGCTATTGTCGTGAATGTGATTATTTTCTAATGCTCTTGATCGCCCCCATATAGTGCCCTCACTTTATTATCTATTATTTATTTATGCTCGCTCTTATAATCTTTGGTTTCATAGTGCGTCGCTACGAGGACAGCAGCAACGCCTGCTCTGTTAGTTACTGCTTGATATATGTAGTTTATTTATTGTGCATTGTACATATTATACATTGTACATATTGTACATTGTACATATTGTACATTGTACATATTGTACATTGTACATATTGTACATTGTACATATTGTACATTGTACATATTGTACATTGTACATATTGTACATTGTACATATTGTACATTGTACATATTGTACATTGTACATATTGTACATTGTACATATTGTACATTGTACATATTGTACATTGTACATATTGTACATTGTAGATTTTGTATCTCTTATGCTCTTAAGTTATCTATTGTCATGCTGATTCTTCGTTCTGTCAAAAACATTCGTCAAATGCGAAGTATCGCGTATCATTACAATCAGGCCATCGGAATTATCCAAAGAGCGCAATAACGGTTCTTGTTTTCGCTTACTAAAAATCTATACAGTACAATAAAACATTTTGGTAGCCCCGACCCCGTGGTCTTATCGTTTGAAAAATTTTTTAAATCGAACTAGAAGTCGTTGGGCACGTGACAGTTTCTATTAGTCCGCTATTCGTTTTCTCTTTCAACGTTTGCTCCAGCCTGGGCAATGGATTTTCGAAACCAGCTGCATAGAGCTCTAAGCGTAATCCGTTAGCTTTCTTCGCCTCTTCTTTCGTCGCTTATCTAAGCCGAGACCGATTTGATAATAAACGTTTCATTTTACAGGAACAAATTGGTTAACAAGTTGCGGGCGTTCAGGACGCCTTCACCTCACGTCTTCGTGCATTGCAAGCGCTGGGAGCCACGGAGGAAATGTCAGATTGTATAATCATCCATGCGTTAATTACCTACGAAAGGGCCATCACGGGGAAGACTGTAAATCAGTTCCCTGCCATGCTTGCCAATCGACGCACCACACACTTTTGCCTTTCCATCGTCCAGCAGAGACAGTCTAATCTGTTTCGCACAATTTATGGCTGTTTTCGCCGTCGTACCATCTTCGTTCTCGTCACAAGCAGCAGGGCCTTTAGACTCGGGATCTCCCTTGCATTTTGTAACTAGTCGTCTGAAAAATCATCTTCAACTTCGTAAAGCCAAATCGCTCATCGCAGTCTCTGGTATCGGAGATGCTAGCGTCTTAGCTAATCTCTTAGCTGAAATCGCGGATTTCAGATTTCACCAATAGAATCACTGCCGTTGTTGCCCAGAAGATTACAGACAACTAAGCACTCGCCTTAATTAGCACTGCTAATTGGTATATACCTTCGCATATCCAGCTTGCTAGATGCTCGTTCCTACTCCTACTCCAGCTACTCATCGGAGCCGGACTTTTCTTTAGTTGCTGTGTGTGGGACTAATTCACCGGCCGTCTGGATTAACTTTGCTATAAAAGACACATTTTAAATGAATTCTATCTTCGTCATTTATCGCATCATAATCTTTGGATGACACAAATCACAGCACTCGGCTCGATGACTTTGAACAGATCGCTAGAGCAACAAAGGAGGTACTTCACTGCGAGGAACGTTTCGTCATACATAATACCCGTTTACCCTTAGGTTAAGTTCGTGCGTAGTCCAGCTCCTTATGCTAAATACACTTCTCAAGAAAATTCAACATTTTATTTTCGCTGTCGCCCAAAATGACTTTTTCTGATAGATTTGGAAATTTACAAATTTTTAAGAAATTTTAGTTTTTTTTTCTAGTTCTAATTTTTTTTTAAAGAATTTTTTACAAATTTTGTATTTTTCTTCAGAGGTAGGGCTTTTATTTTTCAAATAACTTTAGTTTCTTATAGCTAGTTGTATTGTACTTTGCAGTTCTGAAAAGCTAAAAAATTCAGCTTTAAATCCAACCCTGACATTTTGTAGCTGCTGCTTAAAGTCTGAAAGATACAGAGCCTTTAAATTGCTTATTTTTTCGTTATTTTTTTCCGAAATTTTGACTTTGAAAACTCAGGGAAAGTTGAACAAAAATAACAATTTGTATTTTAAATAGACACATTTATTGGGCGTCGTTTAAGGTATCGTTGTTAAAAATCGATGGATAAACAGCCAAGTTGCAGCTGTTTGACCAAAACATCAGTCGGCGAATTGCGCTATCTTGTTTTTCTGTATCATGATATTTATCCAGGTTTTCGGATGTGAAAACAAGACAGTTACTTGCAGTGCCTAATACGTGTGGTTCGAACATCCATCGCAAAATATCCAAGTAAGCTTGACTAGTCACTTATGAAACAAACCTATGCTGTTCCGAGTAGTTGGCTGTAATTTCCCATCGGACCGAAAGTATTCTTGCATGATGAACTCAACATACGAGTTGAGTCAACGTCAGTATAGGACATTTTCGAGATTAGGCCTCACACGACCAGTTTGCTTGATCAAAAAAATTACATGCTGCGAAAATGGTGCTGGAACGATGGTTAAACACATTGTTACACAGTGTAACCTGATAACGAAGAACAATATTGATCAAAACTATTGTGGCACGAGATCGTTTCAACTCTTATGTGCCGTTTACACTTGATTCCTTGCGTCTTCCTAGAAACGCAGTTTTTTTACATAGGTTTAGCATAGGGCTCTCGTGGTGGCAAAGAGTTGCGTCGTTTTCCGACGCAGGTGCGTTTATTTGTTATACTCGATTGGTTTTGGTTTTTCTTTGCGCATAAAGCTAGGTATCCAGCACCGCGGCAACTAAAAATGATTGCCAAACTTTATATATAGTCATAAAATAGCCTATTTATTTGGCGTTTACACTAAGGCTGCATCTTGATTCTTTGCGTCTTCCCAGAAACGCAGTTTTTTTTACATTGGTTTAGCATAGGGCCCTAGCGATGGCAAAAAAATGGGTCGTTTTCCGACCAGGCCTTAAAGGCCTGTATCCAGCACCGCGGAAAATTACTGCCAGGTATCTGCTCTATATTTCGTTTGTGTGGAACATA
This sequence comes from Drosophila algonquin, assembly GCA_035041765.1. Taxonomy (NCBI): domain Eukaryota; kingdom Metazoa; phylum Arthropoda; class Insecta; order Diptera; family Drosophilidae; genus Drosophila; species Drosophila algonquin. Next base: position 201,418 of record JAWNKY010003223.1, read on the forward strand.
AATAAACTAGTGTGACCAAATACCTAAAAAGTGATTTGGCCTTAAATGCCTGTATCCAGCACCCCCGAAAATTACTGCCAGGTATCTTCTCTATATTTCGTTTCTGTGGAACATAAATAAACTAGTGTGACCAAGAACCTAAAAAGTAATTTGCCACTCTAATGAATCAGCTGTGTTTTGTAAACAGCGCCAATTTTGAAAATTAAACTAAAATTAAAAAAATAAAGAAAAGTAATTCTGACGATGAAGTGATTGTGTTGGTGGTAGCATAAATTGTTACCAAAAAATAGGAAGGAGAAGTACAGCACAGTCGGAGGCGCCAAATTGTCAAAATTATCAAAATGCTTATTTTCCATGATCCGCCAACGACATGGTCTTGCCTTAACTGCTTTTATAAAGCATTCTTCTCCTCACTTTAAAAATTTGCATATCTCTTTTTGGTTTTGAGCAAAGATTTTGCCCCCACCTTTCACTTTTACTTCAGTAATAATGGGCACATTTTCCTGGCACCCATATCAGCTCTTCTCACAGTCCACATTCGTGTGGATATCGATACTATCGATAAGAATTCGTGGATTTCGTTTACGTTGCTGGATACTGACTCCAGGAAAACACAAACGAAAAATTACTGGCCCCGTTTTTTTTATATGAAGTTTGGCAGTAATTTTTAGTTTCCGCGGTGCTGGATACCCAGCATTAATAAAGAAAGTAGTGCAGAGGAAATTGTTATAAAATTTATTGAATTTGTGTTTCGTAAGAACTGACTTTTATCGGTGCTTTATCCAAGTCGGCGCCACAACGCCAACAAATAATACTTTAAATTTAACTAACTTTATTTGTGAACAAATAACACATAGCAGTGTAACTGTAGAGCATGCACACCAAGTCACACTCGGACGCGGAATATACAAGGGTAGTGTTTGCCATCAAACTGTTTTCGGATCTGCTAGGCTTTAACTAGATGTGACGAGTGGCAGAGGGAGGAAGAGAAAACTTACCTTTAATTGCCAAACCTAACTGGAAAAGAGCGAGTAAGTCGAATTGCTTAATTGCAGTTCCCGTTTAGTCTATGCTTGAAATATCAATACCAGGTATTTAAATACTTTACATATCTTGACGGTGGACAGCATTGGAAAATTTTAATGAGCTCTGTGGGATTGCAAAAAAGATACTTGTTGAAGCTTTTATAAATTATAAAATTAGTAAAATGAATTGCTCATTTATGTTTGTTTATTGTATACATTGGCCTATTTATTTACACTTATTTTAAGCCATTATGTTATTGAGATTTTTGGAGACATTATATTAAAATATTTTTACTATTGCTGTTACAGTTAGGTATAATTTAAACATATGTATATTTCATTTCATGAAACTGATATCCAATATAACACTTTCAACTTCATGACTAAACACTTTTTTCATTAATTCATACATAAATACATACAGTATAACCGAATGGAATACACTACCGAAAGAATCGTACTTATGTATAAAGATTTACCATGCTCTACCTTGTAATGGCAAATAGCCTCCACACTGCTGCTGATGTCCATTAGAAATAAAATTATTTTGGTTTCGATATGCCATAGCTAAACTGTTTGACATGAGAGTATTATTGCAGGGCTGCTGTAACATAGCAACATTAGAACCTCCAACAGTTCCGTAGCTTGCAAGTAGAGATGAAGATGTATCAGGTGAGTGTGAATTAGGTGCATCTCCTGATATAAGATTGAGGCCACTCGTTACATTAGAAGATACTGCTACTGCTCCACTATTGGCATTACCGCTATTACTAGCACTGCTATTGTTACCCGAGGGTGTCGAGCTATTACCATGTGTTTGTGACTGGGTTGTATTGTTACTTGCGGAACACGGTTTCCCATCCTTAACTAAGACTGGAACCGCAACACGTCTTGGTGAGCTTGCAGACTAAAAGAATAAATACATTTAAAAGTAGTATAGTCAAATTAACAGAATATGCAGTTAATCAATCTTATTTAACTTTCGTAATAAATCTATAATATTTTATAATGCAAAATAATATTACTGTATAACTGTCCTATTAAATTATCCGATTGTCATTTAAATTAAGAGCTCGCTACTTAACAAGTCTCATCAATAAAATGTTAAGCTCCTTGGTGTTTTTCAACTTGTTTTCTTCATTCTGGCTGTACAAATCATCCGATCATACTATATTTAGAGAATTAAGTCAATAACACTACTCGGACAAAATTTAACTTTTTTTTCCGCTGTGGCCCAAAATGACTTTTTTCAGAATCAAAAATTCTGTCAGTAAAAAGTTATTTTGAGCCACAGCGGAAATGTCGTGGCGACTAGTGAAAGATTCCTCAAACTTATGATCATTACATTTCAACTTTGTATTTATAAGGAACTGTTACTTAAAAAGTGATCAAAGTCGTTGACTGTACAACGCAAAGCTTCCTCGAGACTCATTTTCTATAAGTAATTTTATTTGAACATACTGCAGTATGACATCCTTATTATGGGCTGATTTTTGGCAAAATTGTGCGGTTTGGAATATAAACGAGAGGGACCGTTGTGAGCCGTGGCTAAGACCGCGGATCTACTTCATACCCGGGCTCAGTCAGTGTTAAAAAAAATTTCAATCGAACCCCTTGGGTGATTTTTATATATTACAAGTAATATATATCCATTTTTGTTCACATATATTTTTTACATCTGTCATCTACATTTCTATGTCTACCTATGTATAAATCGTCTCGTGAGCGAGCGAGGAAAATTTTCTCGTATCTTAAAAATTGATTTTCACACAGAATTTCGTCCTTTGTGGAGGGAGCGTGGCAAAAATTTGAAATACACTTGTGTTGAATTGATGTCACAATTGAATGTTTGGTTTTCAATTGATGTTTGGTTTCTCTAGTCTCTGGCTCCCTAGTCTAGGCTCTAGTCTCTGAGAACTAGGCGCCAAAAAAGACGAAAAAGCAAACCAGACGGGTTGGCGTGTGAGAGATAGCGAGAGGGAACAATGCCCTTTGAAATGCCGTTTTCTTTATTGTGACTATACTAATGATTCTATCTGATCCAGATTCAGCACTCTGATAGATATGGTCCTTCTTTATGATTCTAATTTAGTTTTCCCGCAACTTAAACATTGTGCATGCCGCAAGTCTGGATACAAAACCCAAAAATCAATCATAATCACTTTAGCCCTATACATAAAATTATGGATGTCAAACGATTGAGGAATTGATAAATTTCAGACAAAAATGATACAGTGTGATCACATCACATGCCTATTTTACGCGAAGTATTTTTACTTTAATTCGTATGTATAGTTCGGATGTATGTATATATTCGGATGAAGTATACTGCTATGAATTCTACTATACTACTACTATACAGTAAAACAAAATTCATCGGTGTTAGCTAACATTTTTTGATATAGGATGAGTATGTTTATTTTGAGTCATTCTGTAGAACGGAACATTGTATGATAGATTTTGTTTATAGACCTTTCGTATCCTGACAAATCGTTTTCTGACAAAATTGCAATTTTCTTGAGTAAATTTGTTGCTTTTGAAAATGTGTGAGTTTTAAATCAACCTGTGATTTAAAGTTAAATGTCCAGACAATTAAAAAAATACTGTTTATCAGAAAGCATTGCATTAAATAAAATATGTCATTACATCAAAATTAGCATTGTTTAATTTCAATGTATTCCTAAACATTAAATTCATTTAGTAAGCAGCGAAGCGCGCAGGTCTGCTAATATACTTATTAATATGTATACTCATACTAAACGTTAAACTTATACAAAACGAGTTTACAAAAAGATACACTAGCGGATACAAAAACCTTGCACTACGAGTTTACAAGCGTTGCGATTAAAAATTACAGCCAGTAAGTATTATTAAAAGTATGATCATTTACCTGATTGTGTTGATTTTGTTCCGCCATTGCCTTTTCTTTTGCTTGCCTCTTACATTTATACCTGTGGTTCTGGAACCAAATTTTTACCTAGAATATCAATAGTAATACGCCTATTAGTTAAAAACTTATATGCATATAAAACCACGGAAAGAAAATAGAATTATAATCCAATTATAAATAATTATTTTTGGCACTTAATGATCATAGTAAAATGGCAAATGGACATAATAATTGTAATTTTACACTTTTGCTGAGTTTAAATAATCACAAGTAATCACAGAAATAACGAACTGGCCCATAAAGTATATGATTTATTTTTTATCAGCAATACACACTAGTCTATATAAATTATTTAATTAGGTTTAAAGCTATCTCGAATCAAAGCCATTTTGCACTACAGTCAGTCAAGATGTAGCAGTCGGGTAATATCGGTGAAAACAAAGTCAATAAACCATTTTTATTAGGTCGCTTCCTTGATAATATTTAGTCTATTTTTATTTCTCATGTAGGTTTACGGCAACTGTAGATTAGATTATTGTAGATTATTTATTTTTTAATTACAAATAATTTAAAAATAAACATCATCAATGTCAATGTGATTGAGTCAACAATAGATTTCTAAAGAGTATGTTATGGAAATCAATTTTTATCAACTGCTTCGATTGCAAAATATCTATTAAGACTAGTTAATAAATATCAATAATGGTCGTAAGTATTCCACTATACTTCAAGTTAAGGCAGGCCAACTTTGAAATAACAATATGGCTAAGCTAATCAGCTTTACATGTTGGAAAACATAATTTTTGCACATATATTGTCGTTGTAGCACCGCACAGTGGGGCCTCTGCCGAACAGCTTATCAAAAATCATTTTTTTCATGAAAAATAAAATATGTAATCGATAGAGAATACTTCAAATATTATGGACAGATTTTTTTAATCGGTTAATATTTATGGGGGCTAGGGCTCCTCAAAGTTGAGAAATTATTTGTGAACACGAATTAATTACAATTTTTTACGAAAATTCACCACTTTCAAACTGAATATTGGGCGATGTAAGCAACCGATCTTCGATCTTTTTACTTAATCTGAAAAGTATGTTCAATCTTAATGTTTTGTTGTATAAATTTTAAATATAACTAAATACCTATACAATTAGAAACGTTTAAAAAATACACTACATTTTGGTATTTTTCGAACTTTCGTGGAATAGAACTCGAAAGTATCTCACAGACTCAACGCGGGACCACATACACGTGATAGCTATATTATACACCTCTCATATTTATATAGTCTAAATCTACGAAAATCTCTATTTTGGAAACGTAAGCCAAACAACTAGTGATACCTCGCGTTAAAAACACCCGACAGGTATAAGGAAGAAGAGCGCATACAAGAGCGCTGTAGCGTGTGTGTTGGTTAATTGATAAAATTTCTAAATGTTGTATTATAAATACTACCTGACTATATATTGTATATCTCTTTAAGAAATGTTGAATTTCCAACTACCTTTTTGGAAAAGGTCTGAGGAGGCAGGTAAATAAATTTTAGTTGATGGAAAGTTTCGTCACCAAACTCAGCAGAAATTAAGTACACTGATAAAGAAGCGTTTCCCTATTTTTTGACTTGGGATTGACTAAAGAGAAATGTGATATTTTACGCAGCTCCTTAAAAAAACATAACGTCAACGTTCTTCCCGGCTTAAAAAATGTTATTTGCCAAAAAGCAAGCAGTGCCAGTAAAATTCCAGGATTTAATGGATCACACTGCTATGCGTCTAGTTAAAAGTTTGCCTGATGAAGAGGTTGAGCTTCTTCCTGAAAATCTGACTCTACTCAATACGTGGGGATGTGATGGATCGTCTAGACAAAGCGCATACAAACAAATTATAAACACAGATGTTGAAACTATTTCTGATGAAAATCTGTATTTTATTATGGCTTCTGTAGTTCCCTTACGACTAAGGAGTGAAACTACTGAACATTGGAGAAAACATCGACCATCATCGATTCATTATTGTCGCCCTATTTTCTTCAAATATGCGAATGAGTCCTCTGAAATTATTAGATCAACTGTAAGCGACATAAAAAATCAAATTAGCCAACTGAAACCTACTGATTTTAAAACCAACAGTGGAAAAACATTAATGGTTAAGTTTAATTTCTTCCTGACAATGATTGATGGAAAAGTCTTAAATGTCCCAAATTTAAAAAACTCAAAGACTTTCACAGTTTAGAAGACTCAACGCGTGAGGAGAACTGCTACGAATATGGAACTTCTCCGTTGCATTGCAGACATTTTTTCTGAAGCTAGCATAAACACTTCCCCGGCCAGGAGAAATAAAAACAGATAATACACCTGGTGAGGATATACAGAGTAGAAAGGAATTTATACAAGCTGAATTCTCTCAGAAACTAGGATTAAAAGTGGACTGTTGAAAATGATAAAATTACATCTTTTATCACAGATGTTAATCATGAGATCATTAAAAGGTTCGCTGTTATCCTAAATGTTATAAACTGCAAAGAAATGATAAATGGGGCAACATTTGTCGAATACGCATCAAAAACAGCTCAACTTTTGACTGAATTGTATCCTCAGAAAAAACGTACATAGGATTTTGGCTCATGGAAAGGACTTAATAGAGTATCAGGGCTTACCCAGCTTAGAGAGCTGTCCGAAGAAGCACAGGAATGTAAAAACAAGGACTACAAAAGGTTTTGATACACTAATACGTGCAAAATTTCTTGTGTTCGACAAAATGAAGACCTTTTTAATGTACTGGCAGCCTCATCGGATCCACTTCTTGCATCGCTGAGACATGTGCGATCACGAAAGGATTTGGAAGATTGCAACTATAGTTCCGAAATGTTAAGTTTATTAGATATTAACCATATTAACCTTAATGTCGATGATTATTTTGTTGAAAATCAGCCATCAATAGAAAATATTACAAATTAACCTAAAAAAGCACCCAAAAATAGGAATTTAAATTGTATGTAATCGAATAAAAACAACTAAAAATGCCATGAAGTCATTGAAATTATAGAAAAATTTCAGTTATGATTAAAAACAAAAGTTTTTAATTTGAATTTTACACGTAAAATATGTTCGAAAATATTTCTTAAATTTGACCTTCAATATTAAAGCACTACTGATACCTGGCACCTTTGACGAACATTCATTATAAAGCTTAAGAAGTTTTCTATTAATTGCTTTTACATTTTTGAAATCGCTTCATTAGTTTAGAAGTTATGATTTGATTTAGTTTTAAAGGTTAGAAAAATTATGATGGAGCAAATCTTACCTTAGATTTGTGTTAATTTTTTTTTTTGCTCTGTTTTCTGACTGATTTGTTCTTCTAGGAACAACCAAAGGACGGACATCGATTGATCGACTCGAATTTTTATTCCATTACTCAATCATTCTCGGACCCCATAAAGTTTATTACACGCAAGTATACACATATATTTTTTTTTAGGCTATTTTAACAGACTTCAAGTTAAAGCAGCAAGACCAGGGATAAAAGTCTTATGGGAAAAGCAGGCAGTGTGAGCGAGATAAACATATGATCTACATAGTTTGCCTTTGTTGCTGAACTGATACTGGTAGCAACAGATAAGCGGCAGAATTATGATTAGAAATTATAATTAATCTAGATTTTGTATTGCTTTGTTGTTCTGGTGAACGCGCCCATCGTACACATAATTTTCACGAATAGGTAAATGCCAATTTAACACGCCGCTTCGCTCTTGTTCCCTACTCTCTGTATATACATATTCCACACCAATGAAAATTGTACATACATACATATGAACGCACTAGTACACACTTCACCTTGTATATGTAAATGCAGCTTGCTTGAACTACCCTTATTACCAAGCCTTCGCTCTCTTTCAGCCTTTACCTACCCTTTATTAGTTAAGAACTATTTTACTTTTTATCCAAATAGTTAACCTTTAAAATTATTTTAAGAGTTGGATTGCCGATATATGTTATTATTCCACACTGTTAGATGGAAACATGTAGAAATGCGAACATGTAGAAAGAGCATTTTGAGCACGGCCAGGTCCAGTGTATATATTACACTAGGTATAATATAAACTGGCCTTGGTCGTGCTCAAAATGAACTGACCATGAACCACTGCTCTTCCTCATTCGCTCAGAATGCTATATTCCAACTGCGCATTTTGTTTCAGTTCGTGGAATTTCGTGGAATTCGGAGTAACCACGATAATCAAATCGTATTGACAAAAATAACGTCCCCGAAAGAGAGGAGACAACACCACCTGTATATACTATATCACCATGCTAATTTCCAGCTTTAAAGTCGGATATCATACAGCTATGATAACTGACTTATATGTAGAATAAATACTTTTGTAGTCAGTCCCAAAATAGCAAAAGACATTAAATATGGTCAATCCAAAGCAGCCAAAATAATACAAAGACTTGGCACAATATGAATGCAACTCTTTAAGAAGTTCCGAACTTTCGTTAATTATCGATGACGCGACTGTTGTTACAAGCTTGTGAAAGTAGCCCGCTGTTTACCCGCGCTATTAGATATGGTAAATTATAAGTAAATATGGTAAATATCCTCATTGAGTTGAAAAAATGTGACGCGGAGTCGATCTATCAAGCCGTCAAATCGTTCCTTTAAACGAATGACATACCATTAAAAAAGTTAATTTGCGTTGCAACTGACGGCGCAAACATAATGGATGGAGGCTTAAATATCCTTAAAACAAAGCTAAGTGGAGGCACTAGCTTATTTTCTTTAAAATGTACACGCATGAAAAAATTGCCATAAGACATTGAATAACTGTGCCCTAACATATGTATATTCCTATTTAGCATGAAGTCCCAAGAGAACGCAAGAAACCTCATTCGAATTTGGGAAAATCCACTCTCGAGCAATGAGAAGCTCTGGAATTATTTTTTTTCTTGACGCACTGTATTGAAGTAAATAATGCAAAGAGCAAATATGTAGCCAACATAATGAAGAAACGAGAAATAAAAACATTGTATTTTTATACCCGGTACTCGAAGAGTATAGGGGTATATTAGATTTGTGGTGATAACGGTTGTGTGTAATGCCCAGAAGGAAGCGTTTCCGACCCCATAAAGTATATAAATATATTCTTGATCAGCATCAATAGCCTAGTCGATATAGCCATTTCTGTCTGTCCGTCCGTCCGTCTTCATTAGCCACTATATCTCAGAGACTATTAAAGTTAGAGCAACCAAATTTTGTATCCAGTCTCCTGTGTTATCACACTACTCCAAGTGTATTTCAAAATTTCGCCCCGCCCTTCTCCGCCCCCACAAAGGACGAAAGTCTGTGGCGTACTCAATTTTGAAGATACGAGAAAACTAAAAACGCAGAATCATAGAGAATGACCATTTCTATCAGAGTGTTGAATCTGGATCAGATCGGATTATTATTTTAGCTACAATGAAGAAGCTCACTCTCACACGAGACCCCATCTGCTTTGCTCATTCGTATTTTTTGACGCCTAGTTCTGAGAGACTATAAGAGCTAGAGCAACCAAACTTTCTATCCAAACTCCTGTGATATCAAACCAGCACGAGTTTATTTCAAAATTTTGGTGGAGAAGATATTGAGTCGCTTATTTTAATAAGGTCAGCCAAACGTAAGGCATATTAAAATTGCTCTATGCACCAAAATTTAATTTTTTATTTCCGCAGTGAACCAAACTGGCTTATTTTTGTAGAGCCTTGTTGTCGTTGAGTCGTTGAGACCATTGTGCTGTGGGACAGGTTCTTTAAAAATAACTTTCTGCTACCTGATAAATTCTTCTTTAAATTCGTTCTATACGTAAAGAGGGCAAAATATAATTATATAGCTCCAGAATAGAGCTAGCGAAAAGATAGAAGAAAGAAAGAGTTTTAATGCACTCTCCCCAAGTGCATGATAAGCATGTGGACTTACTCTTTACTGCCCCTGTAAAACCAAAGTGATCAAAGACTCTTCTCGAACTAGTTCCTCGCCGTTTATCCCGGAACTCACTACGCAACTGGTTATGCAAGATGAAAACGCCGACCAGTCTAAACATATCCGAAATACGAAGCTAGCTTCGGTTTGTTTTTGAAGCCGACACATAACCGTAATCCCGTGGGACATTACGACTTTCTCATATTTTCATCATCACAGGTGGCTGAACACAAAGCCCTTGTTGATCTGACTTTCATAGTCTCTAATATCTAGGCAATAAAGAATATAGACAGATGGACGGGAAAAATGTCCATCTCAACTCGGCAATTGATGGTGATCTTGTACATGCATACATATGTACATATGTATGTATGAATGTAAATACCCTGCAGTACCAGCCGAGAGCGATGACGAATGTCAACGACAATGTCATCTAGGCGTTGACGCCCGATAAAGCGAACCCTTTATTTTCTCTCTGTTTCCTTCTTTTCCGCGCGATCGTAATAAATCGGCTCTGCCGATCGTGTGCAGTAGAAGAGAATTTAGTTTTTAATTTCCTTCGTCTCTTTTGCGCATGCGTTGACAGAGAATTATTGCTTTGTTCGCCCGGTATTTTCTTATAGGTGACATTGTTACAATTGTGCGGAAAGAGTAGAAAGCGAAACTGCAGTGATTTTGTGAAAAATATCTATATTATTTATTATTACCAGCTAATTAACAGTTCCTCATCTTTGCCCTCCGGGGACTCAATTGGGACCCTTCGATCCATCTCCCTTCTTATGAAAGTAGGTTGCGCCTAATTAACCTCCACTCTCTTAAATCCCGTAGAACCTGCCAAGGAGTTCTCTTCCTCCATAAGCTTCGCTCTGGTGAGGTCGAATCGACTGTCCTTATCAACCTTATTAGTATTGCTGTTCCTTTCCGCCCTACTAGGCATTACTCTCCTCTTCATCTCCAACTCTGTCTTTCTAACTACTCGGATTATGAATCTTTCCGTAGCCTTTGCCGTAACTATAACCAATTTTTTCATCTGTTCTCCTTTGATACTAGTTCTAATATGGGCAAAATTATCTTAATCAATAACTTAATTTAATTTAACTAGCTTTAATTTGGAAATGTTCGGCTACCGGCTCTTCTCTTACCTAAATTTGGCTATTGGTGGGATCTTATCGGCTACTGGGCCGATAATCAGCCCCACCGGGTCTGAGTATTGGCTTTGGCCCTTTAGTTTAATTATTTGATATGTAATTTTACCCTTACAGTTTAACTGTACATTGTTAAACTTTAAACAAAATAAACAATAAACAATAAAGTGCATTGTTTAAATAACCAAAATGTGATGTACGCGTGGTAAATAATGAAAATATCAATTGTATATAATGTTCAATTTGTGAAATTATGAGAAAACTGAGTTCAATGTGTCGCTGCATTCACATTGTATTTATTTATTTTTCTTTTATGCTCTTTTTTTTGTATCCTTATGCTCCGACTAATATGTATAGTATGGATTAAAAGAATAATATAGAAATATAATGTGAATGCATAATCTGCGGTGGGCTCGAAATTTCAATTTTAAGCAGTCCAGCAACAAAAACAAAAAAGCAACCCTTATATGCGAGGCCTGAGTCAAGCAGGTACATATTTTGGCGCGTGTTTTGTTTTTGTTGTAGGAGTAAATGCACAGACCACCGCTGATCTACAGTGAGCATTACGTTTTGTCCAAACAACTCTTTTACAAATCGAACATATTTCTGGAATTTTGATCTTTCCCAAAACTATCATATGTACATATTTGTAATTTTTAATAAAATCAAAAGAAAATAAATGAATATACTCCTTACTTATACTGCCTTACTTTTTCATTTAAAATCTTCACTTATTATATCCCTTACATTTTCAAACAAACCATCGCTTATAAAATGCATGATTTTTCGGATAAAATCGTCACTTATTATATGCCTTATTTTTGTTGAGAAAATCATCACTTATAGTATGCTTTATTTTTCCGCACTTCTCGATGACCATGTCATTGCCTATGCCCCTACGACATCTCAATGTTAACGTGAGCAGTTCATCGTTCCGCGCGACATGAGAGAGTCACTACTTTTTATTTAAGTGAAGAAGAAGAACACGAAAAAATCGTCCACGAAGATGCGTCGTTCACAACTGCACAACTGAAATTTAAGAAGGAAGCAAAGACGGAGAGAGAGCAAGTGCGGCTACCTTGTTTGTGTGTGAGCACATTTGTAAGCGATGGCCCGTACTGCAGGGTATAGTATGCTATAGTTTATGTGGTCGGGAATGCTTGCATCTTGCTGTTGCATCTAAAACTTTTACATTTGAGTACCGCTTATGAAATTCACATACAAGTCTTTAAGAATAATGTTAGCTTAGTCTTCTTTTAGAACTCAATTTACATAGATTTTGGTTTGTAAAGTTGCCTTGCAATGATCGGTAAAAATAAAACATACATGTTAGTTTAAACAATCAGCTATCTGATATCTAACACAAAGCACCAACAACGATTGGTCGATAAAAACGACATCATAACAATCTACAATATATTTATCTTGGTTTAAAACAAAAAAAACTATTATATTTCATTTAAATTAAATTTAATAGAATGACATTATCCATTGCCGTCTGATTCACCCAATAGGCTTGATATATAGCGCATTCGTGATGAACCAAGTACAATAAAGCCCAAGTTATTGATATAACGCCGTTAAGGAGCGCAGGCACTAACTAATATTTACATCAGTGAACAAATATAAGGGCGTGATAACAACAATGTCTACCACTTAACACATAATTGTCATTAGGTTAAGCAATTACTTTTGCGGTCCGCACAATAGGTTTAGGATGCGACGTGTTATAACAATAAAAACATTTGAATTGTATTGTCACCCTTCAGTTGAGTTTTTTGAAAATTTTCTACAATGCCTACCCACATAAAGATGGATGCTGATTACCTTTGAATAAAGCAGATCCAGAGCAAATAAAATTGTATGTGCTCTCAACAGTGGCTGTTTTTGAAAGATAAAAATGCATTAAGGAACAATGAGGAAATAATACATTTTAAACTCACCCTCAAAGTGTATTGAAAGTGGTCATTGTTTGATCATGTTCTTTACAATTAAAGGGCATGGCCATTGTGTTTATAAAAAGGTAGTAAAGCATCTAAATTATTAAACTATACGTACAAACGCATGTATGTATGTACATGTGTAAACAGCAAATCCTGAACACTCGTTATACCTACAATTTGATGTGCATTCGCCCATTATCATATGTATGTATGCATATATGTGTGTACCATTCATTACAAATAGAAGGTAATGTAAATTATACCGGCATCGTTAAAAATTTCAAAAATAGGATACGGTGATCAATCAGTATTCCATCATTCTAATTTTACTTATACATATTCGGCGAATATAAATACATATGTACATATATATAATGACACACACATAATTATGTACATATGTACATATATATCAATATTTCAAAGACTGTCTGTTTAATAATCTGGTTCTATCAGCGTGGAACAAGCCAATTTTTGCCGCTTTCCATTACACAGACTAGATTTGTTTTGCAATTTTTTCTTACTATAGTATCGCCAATTTTAAAATGAGTTCGACTTATATGAGCGATAGAGCTTAATCATTTTAAATTCCTTTTCTTTTAAATCAGAAATCTATAATTAAGTTTTTGTTTTATATTTGTACTATATTGGATATTCTTCATTGATAACATTTAACAACTACAAAAAAAACTACTAAATTAAAACAATAAGAGTTTGGGAATTTATTTCTGAGATCTTATAAAAATGAAAGGAACAATGAAAAATTGTAGCGAGTTGAGTAAAAATGTATACCTATGTACATATGTATATATGTACCTATTTATACATATCCTCCCTGATTGAGCCAAGATTGACGAAATTTGTTTTCAACCGATTTAACATACACATATTCACATTGTATATACTAGTCACATCCGATATCGACCAATTTATACCAATATATACCAATTTTTAAAACAAGACTGTCCACAAAATGTCGAGATAGCTTTCAAACTGGAGAGATATTGTTGTGATGACAGCTTCATACGTATAGGAAATATGAATGTGCATATGTAGTTGCCTGACTAGGCCGAAAATGTTTTTGTTTTTATTTGTAAAAATATTCCAACGAAACGTTCACATTTGAGTAAATATTTGTTTCACATAACTCAAGATACAGTTTTTTTTTCTTGGGGATAGTTCTGTTCGCAGCCTTTTTGAAAACGCCTTTTCGAAAAATCACGATTAACTTCGAGGGTATGTACAGATATCCACTTCGGCTCCTCGAAATTCGTATTTTTAGTAATGCAAAATTTTAAAGAAACATATGTACTTGTCTATATACATATGTACATATGTATTTGTGTAGGAAGATCCCCGCTAATGGAAACGTTTTCGACTGTTGCTTTTAATCAAATATGTACATATGTAAGTAGGCATCCATTATTTAGTGTGTACTAAAAATATGCATTAAGTAAAACAAGACTCCTATGAAGCTTAAATGACCTGTTATTCTTTAGAAAATACCAACAAGATAGCAAAGAAAAAGCATAGGCTTACCTGTGTTGGTGTTAAGTGAATTAGACTGGCCAAGTGTTCTCGTTCCGGTGCAGATAGATAGCGCTGCTGTTTAAATCTTCTTTCAAGTTCATAGACCTATAATAATATATGTAAGAACAATAAAAATAAATATATATTCTGTGTGTAATACATATATCTCGACAATACTTCAAATATATATTTTTAAAAAAATACAAGTTCGGTAAGCTACTTATTTTAATTTACATATTACAGAGAAAAGTGATGCGCTGCTTTGATTTTGAATGAAACTAGATCTTGAAAGTTCCCCATTAATAATACCCTGGCTACTTTATTGAACCGTTTATTATTTCTTTTATGTTGTTGCAGTTGTCGTTGTTGTTGTAGCTTGGTTGCCAAGTAAAATCCATTTCGAATATTGTGAATGTTATAATGAAAAACGAATTTTATATTTACCGTACACTTGAAGTCTTGAAGGCTTAAATAAATACAAATATTTTTATGAGTTTATGTTTACTTTGTGCAAATGCCTGTTTGCACATGCCGTACGTTACTTACTACCGTTGGATATACATACATACATACAATGTATGTAAGTATGGATATATGCACATACATACATTCTCGTAAATATAAATGTATGTAAGTGTTCCTACGCGTCATTTGTAGTACATATGTATGTACCTCCATATGTGTATGTAAGAACATCTTTACAATTAAACAAAAAGGGAAAAATGGAAAATTTCATCATTTTCTTATCTCTAAGAGGTTATATCCAACAGTCCTTTCGATCATTTAATGGTAAATGAATTACATTTTCTATTGTAAATAAGTAATTGAACCTACTTTCATCGAGAAATTATACAAATTTTTGACAAGAAAAAAACAAACATTTCAATAAATATTTTGCATATTTTGATGTGGACCATTGGTACTAAAAGTATTCAATGTACATATGTATGTATGTACATACTATTTTGTTGGTTAATTCTAGCATTGCTTTCGGATCACGATAAATATAGATTTTTTGTATGCCATAACAACGGTCGGTAAAAAATCAAGTTTATATTAGAAAATGTTCTTTTTTCTGATAATATTCCAAAAACTTAATTCAAAAATTCAAATTCAAGATATCGATATTTATCCCGTATAGGCTTTGAGATGTTTCCTTATGGGCATGAAGTGAGGAAGACACATGCGGATTAGTGAACGGACATTTCAACCAACACCCATCTTGTGCAAAGGATTATTCACTTTATTTCGTAGTCGCCATGGGAAAGATTATTTAGATTGTAATTATGTTTTACTAACCTGAGCCTGAGTAAATAAAACTCTTCGTTTTCTTCTCTGTGCCAAAGGAAACTGTAGTGGTTTTGTATCACTAACACTACATGCTGCTAATCCACTCATATTTCCCATGTGACTCATTGATCCACTGGCTGTCGTACTCATAAGACGTGATACTGAAAAAAATGTTTATATTTAAATATATAAAACGCTTTTAAATAAAAATGCTTCTAAGCTAATTTCGGCGTAATTCCATTTACACTACTGGTAAAAATAATGAGTACATATTTGCTTAGCGAGAAAATTATAAACGTTATGGCCAATTCAGTTACCTGGCTTTAACCGATTTGAAATCAAATGGGGAGACTTAAGACGTTGAATTGGTACGTCTACGACTCAAAAGCCCAAAAATGGTTGGAATTTGGAAACAAAGAAATGTTGTATGAGATTTCAGTGGAAACTTGCCGCGAACTTATTGCTAGTATGCCCAAAAAGAACCGCCAAAGTCTTACAAAATAAGTCTATATCGTATACTAGCATACGATTACTAAAAATAAGAAAATAATGAGAAAAATGAGGCACGCTTAGAGTTTTTGGCAATTTAGAATTGCTGTACTTATAAGTTTAACCATCCCTTGTCTGTGTTTTCAGATTTAACCGATCACTACCTACACATGTATTTGAAGTGAAAAATGCTTATGTTAAATATTTTTAAAATCTACTGTAGGTTAGATAACTAAAAGTGAATTTAATTTTTTGACTTGAAAGAAAGCTAATAAGCGTCTAATTATTATTATGCCCAATGGTGTACATATACATACATACATGTATGTATATGGACATATGTATATTGCAATACTAATATATACATATGTAATAAAATGAAAATATAAACTAAAAAGACTCAACACATACATACTTAAATGTGATACCTTCATATTATAATTATCAATAAAACGCCTATTAGAATTGGCAGATCAGATCCCTACCAATATTCAATCTTATGCTTATGTATACATATGTATGTACAATTAATGTGTATATGGATGTGTGCTGAACGCTTATGCATACAGAAGCATACATACATACATACATACAAGAAAAACATTCAAAAAATTGAAGGGCCGTAAATTGAAAAGTCCACAATCATCTTTCCATTTCTTAAATAAACAATGACAACCAAATAATTTAAAAATCAATTATTTTCACACATGCCTTTTCGTACCTGAAATACATAGGGTAGTTTCTGGGTATTTTAGTTTACATTTTAAGCATCGTTGCAGGTTTGAATTTGATCCGAAGATTTGCGGTTTGTGTGAACGTATGTAAATGTAATGTACGAGAAGTATTCACAAATCATTAGGGATACCAAAAAAAAGAACGATTTACATAAATTCTATGTATGTATGTACATATGTAGGTGTTGGGTAGAACAGGGTAAGTCGTGGTCGAGCATTACGCACAGCAGCATTAGTACTTAATTATTTTTGAATAAACATAGAATTAATAAGAATCTACATTGATTGCATGACAAGGCAGTTATGAATGTCTTTAAGTGAAAAATAAATCCAAAAAATGTCAAGTACTTTCGGGGGAACCTTTGTTGGTTTTTTATTTTTCCTTTGATAGAATGTTTTGTGAACAGTTTTTTAAATATGTATGTATGTACATACTCGTACAAATGTACGTTGGTATGGGCATATATTGATATTTTTCTGGAATTGCATAGTCACAAAGGCACAATTTTTTAAAGAGCGCGGTGATTATTTAGAATTGACGTATCTACAAATGAGATCGGTAAAAAGTTTGATTCTGTTAACTATGTACAATTATTTGAACCAGAAACTTTCAATGTCCTGAACACAGTTACAAGATCGGGTAAAATCTGTCCCAAGCTTGCTTGGAATCTAATTTAAGATTATTGATAAGAATATTAGACATGAATACAAATTATCTATCAAAAATACCTTTTGTATACACCCTTTAAAAGGAATTATCTTCGATCTATTCTATCTTTGCGATATATCTGCATATCTAACTATCTGAACGAAATTCCGTCAATCGACGGAACTAGCCGGATCTGATTGCTATAAAATGTGTAACATTTAGTAAAATCGAGGGGGAACGTTGGCAGCCGCGGCAAGAGACTCGACTCTACTTTATACCCGGTACTCAGTCCGTATATACATATATGAGCTTACGATTTAGGTAATTTATTATATGTTCGCAAAATGGACGAATTAAATTTTGACCAAAAAAATAAAGATTTCAAAAAAAGTAGTCGAACCCAACGGGACATTTTTATATATTAGATGTTATGTTTCCATTTTTGTTTACATATGCTTTTTACATATTCTTCAAAATTGCTACATGTACATGTATAACTACATATATGAGACGTGGAAGTGTTTGCGAGAGAGAGAGAGAGAGAGAGAGCGAATGAGTATGCGCTTGGCAGGCGTTGTGTTGCCACTGAAATTTAATTTGTTCCTTCTGGCCATAACAATAATCCAACCTCATCCAGATTCCACTAGATACGGTAATTTTCAATGATTCTCTGTTTTTGGTTTTCTCGTATCTTAAAAATTGTGGATTCCACTGATTTTGTTCTTTGTGGGGGCGGAAGGGGGCGTGGCAAAATTTTGAAATGCACTTGTGTTGAATTGATATCACAGGAACTTGAATAAAAAGTAGAGCACGAAACGAAGATTTGGTCGAAATCGGAAGTCTAAGCAATATATCCAACAAAATAAAGAAATACATACATATGTATGTATGTATGTACATACAGTCATGTAAAAAATAATAAGAACACTTGGCTTTATTTCAGAAAAATGTCTATAAAATGGCTATTTAAAGTTATTTTTAAGTGAACTTAATTTTTTTAGGTTGTTTTTCATTTGAACTTCCTAATGTAAAAAGAAAAAACCTAAGAGTAGTGGTAAAAAAATTTAAAAATAATTTTGTTCGATACTTTAAGCTGTGAAAAATAATAGGGACACACACATAAAACATATCATATTTCATAAAAAAAACCGGTTTGCTAAGAGTTAAGCCTAAGAGGCTTTAAACTATTGCGAATAATTAGTGTTAGTTATTTTAGATGTAAAAACATCCATAAAATAAAGTTCAGATGCTTAGGATGGTAAAGGACATGCACTGCAGCGCCCTGGCACGTATGGACATGAAAAACGTCCAGAATAAAGAATTTTTGTTCCGGCAACTTGCCGATACATTGAAGTGTTCCAAGGTTCTGATGGATAATGTAATAAAACATAAAACTCTAGAGGAAACACCTCGAAAAAATCTAATATTAAAAAAACTGGAGAAAAATATGCTGAGAATCGAGAGACAAGTGTCATTTAAATATTCTAGTAATTAAAATAAAATGTTTTACGCAGATGAAACCTTCTAAATTACGAGTAATACTAATATCTAACTATCTAAAGTCTAAAAGAACCAAGTGAAAATTTTTTCCTGGCGAACAGGGATGTACGATGGATGATGATACCATACCATAATTGATCCGCCTTTGTGTTTAATAGTTTTAACTGCTTCAGATTTTTGTTTTTTGGACTTCACACAAACTGAGTGTCATAATCAGGGTACAAAATATATAATTTGGCCTCATCCGGTCACAGGTTATTGCGCTATTTGTTCGCAGGCCATGTGAATATGCTCTATAGCAACTATCATTGCTATTGTATGTATAATGAACTAAATATTTCATCCCTGACAATAAAAACCATATAAAACCAAACATTCGTCGACTATATTATTAAACATATTAAAAACATACGCTGCTTAAAACACGGTATTCGAGTGTATACGGGTATATTAGATTTGTGGTAATAGTGAACACCCAGTATGTAACACCCAGAAGGAAGCGTTTCCGACCCCATAAAGTATACATTCTTGGTAAGCATGAATAGACGACTCGATATAGCCATCTCTGTCTATTCGTCCGTCTATCTGTCTCCATGAGCGCCTACTACTGCCAGACTCCTGTGATATCACACTGTTACAAGTGTATTTTAAACGTTCGCTTCGACCCTTCTCCCCACATAAGGGACGAAAATCTACGGCATGCAAAATTGTTAAGATACGAAAAAAACAAAAACGCCGATTCAAAGGGAAAATCAGTGTCTACCAAATTGCTGGATCAGGTCGGATGATTATTATAGCCAGAAGTAACAAATGAATTTCAGTGGCTACGCAACACCTTCGACGTTCTAACACATTCCCTCTGTCCCGCAAACATCTCTCTCGAATACATGTAGATGTTGAGTAGACAGATGTAAAAAACATATAAATATAAATAAAAATTTAAACAGATATCATCTAATACATATGGGCATTTCTCTCAAGAGGTATACCGAGGCTAAAAAGTTAAAGATTTTAAAAGATATTGAAAATCCGCCAATTTAATTAATTGACATATAATTTCATCAACTTTGATCTGAAAACCTTTTAAAATTAGGAAAAGTTCATTTTTTTGGTATTTTTTTGTCATGTTTGCCATTATTATTTTCGCTTATAAGAAAGATAATTCTTGATAAAAGTTTTTCCTCAAAGTCTCCCTTACATATTAAACTAAGTAAAAAAAATCCCAGAGAATCGACAGAAGTTTAAATTCAATTTAAAAAAAACTACAAGCCATACATACTTAAAAACATAACCATTTTAAAGAGTCATCATTGCAGAACATTAATCTGAAATTCGCATCAATATATCGCCTCAACTTTCACTGAAATCTGAGTTTAAATTGGTCGCCGCGAAAACCACTTCGATAATTTGTCCCGTAAGAATACCATGGTTTTTTGCTTTAGCACCAGCTATACGGCTAGTCAAGTGGTGAATCATAACGGTAAAACAATTTTGAAAATCGGTTTTATTTTGACATTTTTACAACTTGAAATGCGTAAGAGTCCAGTTCGACAAAGGAAGTGATATGGCTGTTTTTGGAGCAGTTGCTAATGTTACCGATGAAATCACTCAATTTCAAATGTACATCAGTTCCAATTAACCAGTATGGTATGGCGTATATTAAACTAGCCAGATTAGATTTGAAGATTTAAAATTTTTTAAAAAATTTTGTTTTTTTTTCTAGGTTTAATTTAAAAAAATTTTTTTTTTAAAGGTAGTGCTTCTGTTTGTCATATAGCTTAAGTTTCTTATAACTGGTTGTATTGAACTTTGCAGTTCTGAAAAGCTGACAAATGCAACTATAAGCCCGCCCAGACACTTTGTAGCTGCAGCTTAACGTCTGAAAGATATTAAGCTTTCAAATTCAAATTTTATAATTTTTTTGGATTTTTCCCCGCTTTTTAAAACTGCAAAGTTCAATACAACCAGTTGTAGGAAACTTAAGTTATGTGAAAAATAGAAGCACTATCTCTGAAGAAAAATACCAAATTTTTAAAAATTCTTAACAAAAAAAATAAACCTGGAAAAAAAAACATTCTTAAAAAACTTTTAATCATCCAAATCTGTCAGAAAAAGTCTGCGGAAAAGTCGTGTCGACTAGTGATACCGCCGCACCACAGTTATCTTCTTTATTGGTTATGGGATTAGTGTGATGGCTAGAATCACTTATCCGATGGCAATAAAAGTATGTGCTGTTTACAACATATACATATTTATACATTTATATGTACTTACTTGCAAATCTAGGATCATTAGCCGTTGATCCGTACCATGATGCAGAGCTTCTCATGTCTGTGTAGTGGCCGGCTAGAGATAAATTATCTGTTGGTCCACAATAGCTTTGAACTCCCGGACTATGATATAGGGATCCCATAGCGTACGGATTGGCCATAGTTGAAGCACTTAATGTTCCGGGGGAATTTATACTACTACCACTTGAATTGGATCTATAAAGACATATTCATTTGAAATTAATAACTACTTATACATTACATTTACTGATTTTATTAAATTTTATTTGATATACATATAGCATTCTGTAGAACTTACTGTTATTCTACAATAATTAATTACAATAATTAGATCTTACAGTTAGATCTATAGTCGACATTCCAATCATAAGATTTGCGCCAACCAGAAATTACTACATTGCAACACATTTTAGATCTAAAATATACATATACACAAGAAAGCTACCGAAGTGAATTTTGGTTGCACATCGGCAACCTATGGGAGATTACCTATGTACATACATATGTTAAATAATTATAAAATCGCCTATTCGCATTTATATCTTCAAAATTGTGGCAGCTTCAATTTTTGTCTGAGTTTGAAGGTACAAACAACAGAGTACAAAAAGTTTATGATTCCCACGGAAAACTTTTTATTCATACTAACTGATGCAATAAATAGGGTATATCAAACGGAAAAATTTTCCAATCCTACTTATATTTTTGATTAGCATTAGAAAATGATTTTACGTTCATATTTCCCTGCACGGCCACGTCTCTAATGCCCCGAACCACAAATCAGATTCGACAATTATATTCTATTCTAAGAAAAAAAATTTAAATAAAAACATGCATAAAACGGGTTGGTAGATAAAAATATCTATTGAATTGGATTTTTGACACTAATCAATAACTAGAATTAATATGAAGTAGTATAATAGTATATATCTTTTCATATCACATATCACATACATATGTATGTATGTACATATGTATATCAGGAAGCTGATATAATGACGAGTGTTCGAAAAACAAAAAGCCACTGATGGTATGCCCATCTCCTATCTCATCATTCCAATCTTAACGCTGTTGATAACCTTCGTATTAGTTTCTATGTAGCTTAAGAGAAGGGTATACAATGAGAAACCTCGAAATTGTGACATTAATTAATTTTAGTTTTTTAATTAATTAAAATTATTTGTAAAGGTGTTATGACATTAGAATTTGCTACATTTTCTGCGAAGAGAGAGATAGCATGATAGACAAAACCCAAAACTAGTGTTGATCGTCTCTAAACACGTCTCCCGGCAATAAGTCGAATAAATAAGGCAGTTTTTGTGATAAAATGTTGTCTGTGGTTTTGGCTCTCTCTGTTTTTGCAGCTAGTCAACTTCAAAGTCTTATGTCATTCGGCTATAAAGCATATCTGACCACAGAAAGCATATGTACTATGTACATACGTATATGTACATATATATATTTCATCATTTGCTTCAATTCATATTTTTTCGAATCTACGGAATATCGACTTCCTTTTTTTAAAATTAATTGTAAATATTTTAAATAAACTATATAATCTATATTATAAGCTTTTAAATTATTTTATTATAAGAATTTATTTTGTAAGGATGGTAATTTTAGTATACAATCTACCAAACGGCATTTTATTCAATGTCAGCTTAGCTTATTATATTTACGAAACGGAGATGGTGGATTTCCGTTTAGTTCCAGTTTGCGATATGATTCCTCTATTGGACTTAAAATATCGGTGACACTAAATGGTGTTGAGGATTATTATTAAATAAAGAACTCTGATGCTGACTGTGTAGGCTCTGGAGGTGGTGAATATTTGAAATATTCTGATGGTGATGTGCAACCGCTACAGCGGCTGCTGTTGAAATTTGGTTCTGTGCCGATGTTTCGTTTGTATTTAATTTGGTAGGAGGCTCCAGTTGGTGATGCTGGGAAATGGCTAAAGGTATAAGTATGTCTTTTGGAGATAAACTCATAACCAAATCCGATTCATTTAATGCAGTTAAATTTGGCTCTCCATTTATAGATATTTCTCTATAGCATTTTTTTTCATTTATTGATACATCAATAAGGTTTGAGGCTGACATACGAACTTATTTATCACCAGCTTGCAAATCCACGTAATTTTATAACTCTAGAATTAAAATATAAACTGTTATTATTTTCAAATATTTTTAAAAGACATTTCTTATTATACGGTCTCATATAAAAATATGCTTTCCGATTAGTCCTATTTTAGGACATACTATACAATTTTTACGCTTATGCGTATCATTATGCGTCAAACTTATGTTTTGTAATATCAATAAAACAGCTTATTTTTTGCCAAACAGAAACGGGAATTTTTTTATTAAAGTTTTTTTACCAATCCCTCAAAGTAAATGAGTTTTTCATAACATCAGTTCAGTTATATTAATTTTTTATTGACATCGTAACATTGATTTTACTGCAAGTTCCAAGAATTATAGTATTATGTACAACTTGTGATATTTTTTTTATTTTGAAAAAATCTTAGCAAGACACAAAAGGGAGCATCTTCAACCTTATAAAGTATATATATGTACATATGAACCTACATAGTATTAAGCAGAATGACTGAGTACAACTTTACGGCAGTCTGGAAAATTAATGTTTTAATGAAAAATAGTCTCTTAGTTTCAAAGCTGTCTGGCTTAAACTTCTGCAATTTCTTTTCATTGGGCTATAAATTAATTTAGTTTTTCAATTGCAACTAGACAACTTTAGACTATTCAGTTGATAATCGGATCGGATATATATTTTTACATAAGCGCAGCTATCCAGTTTAATATACTGAACACGCTATTTAAAATAATTTGGTAGCTTAATACCCTTTATATAGAGCTAGGTATGTATTTTTAATAGTTTTTAAACAATACTGTGCCAATTTTATTGTTAAATTTCAATTTTTATGATTTAATTTTTTATTTAGCTCGTATTTAATAAAAACAAAAAACAATATACATTCATATTGTGGTTCAATCGTGATAGCAATATAGATTTTCCTGTTGGCTCTTTCCACTTATATATGAATGTATGTACTATATACATATGTACATAAGTATATAACTATACATATATATATATCCTCCTTTAGCAGAAAGTTATAGCCAGATCGCCCTAAAACGAGAGACGGTCTTATCGGCGGAGCACTTCATATGTACATATGTATTCATATGTTTTATAAGTTTGAGAACATTTTATATCAGGTCAGAGATGCTTTAATCTGTGCGTTACAAAATCCTGCAAAAATTTTAATATATGGTATGGTTTTCAATAAATTATTTATTTATAATTATAGGTATTTCATTATTTTTAAATTATACATATGTGTATGTAATCATTAGATTTTCGAGCAATAAAATTTTAAAATTATATATGTACATACACGCGTACATACATCAGCAATAACAGTATACATTCTTAGATTTTGGAATCGCGTATACCCAGGGTACTTAAGGAAGATGTACATATGTATACAAGAAAATTTTCAAAAAATGTTCAGGTATATATATGTATGTACATATGCAAACAACACTAAATGTAAGTAGGAGTGGTAATTATCAGTCGGCAAATATAGAAGACGACTTCCACGCATAAAATTAACGTCTTCTAACAGTAGCTTAATCAATAATAAGCATATAATTAATGGGTTGGAATGTGGTATCCCTACTAGAAAAGTAATTAAAAACGATGATAGTATTGTAAATATGAGTTCCATCTAACGACACACCCCAAAGTGTATTCAGATTGCTTTCGAGATAGGGGGAACTGAGCTCTATGCAAAAATAGGTTTCGCGGGCAAAAATCTCACAGGATAATAACCATTTACGAATTGTAGAGTTTGATTTAAATTATGAAACTTGATATTGAATGAAATATGGAATTTTATCAATAACGTTAAACATTAGATCATATTACCAATCGAGGATGATTTTTAGTTTTCCATAATTTTAATGTTTATATTGAATATAACATGTATTGTGAACTTGTGATTTGTTGATTTGGTCTCCGAATACACATATGTATGAACATATGAAATTAACGTATACTTTTAATCGCACATGTAAATTTGCATGTGTTTGATGTACACATGTAGGTTCAAAACATGTTTTATTAGCTTATTTAATTTGTTTTTTTTACTGTAGCAGTAAATACTACAGTATGAATTATTTTCACTTTTAGTTGCATAGCACGAAGCCCAAGTACACACATCTGATGTTCATGTAAATACTATGCTCTTTTTATGTCCATATGTCTGTATGTACAAGCCTAACAGTCTCGATGTGGAAACTTTGATTCAAAGGAGCAAAGTAGCGTTAAATTCCATTTTTTGAAGCCACTTGTACTTTGTAATTGGATTCACAGTTTTCACGGTTAAAATATAGTTAAATTAACTGAACTCACTCAATTTTGTACATATGTATACATATAGCAGAGTATATACCCGAATGTAATAAATTTATAAATAGCGACTTGTTGTTGAACTATTTTAGCTGGTGATTTTAAGCTTTATTTTGAAGATGAAATGTTTACTGCCAAATCACTTAGAATATGTAACACCTGATTTTTGTTTCTTCAGCACAATATAAGTATGTATGTAAATTTCAACACATATAAGCCCACGTCAGTGAATTTATTATGAATATCCACTCGACACGATTCCGTCAAATGAAATAAGAGGTCTGAACAGTACTGACGAGTACTCCTCAGATGGCTTCTGGATAGCCCTCGAATAAGTTTTTCCTATTAACGATGACTTTGTGCTGTGTTTGGTACTGGCTATACACTTCGTTGAACAAAACAAACATGAAATATTGCTTATTCATTTTTCTTTAGCCAGCCAATACCAGCTCGAGAAATATTAAGGGGCTGGGCTGGAAGCAAATTCGCTGTGAGGTTACTGCTGCTCGTTGTAACAGAGGTACCGTACCTACTGCATCTGCCTTCGTTTCGCGTTACTCGTTTCGTTTCGCTCGCACCAACAATGGCATGTCGATTTAAGTACGCCAGAAAGAGATGGCTACTTCTCATATATCGTTAAATGTATGTATATATACATTTGAATGGTTATTCTGACAAAAGCAGTCCACCAATAGCGACAAAGATGTCATTTCAACCCCGGTTGAGCCTATGGATTTCAAAATAGTTCAGGAATGCTGCAGATTTCCTTCTTCTCAAATTGTTGAATTTGCTGCTAACAATGGAACTTCTTGCTAAGCCGGTATTTTCACACAATATAACAATGCCGTCCCGAACGCTCTCATACTCTCAAGAACCAGCCTCAAATTTTTTGACGAGCTCTCCACCCTTCACATATCTTAAATTAATATAGTCTGATCTATTTATCCATTATCTAGATATCAATCACAATTTTAATAAGCGCTAGAGAATGCTAATGCAGTTAATAATATAGTTGCAGTATATGTATCTATTATGTTAGGTTATTTAATCCCACCTCAAAAATAAGGTTTTAGCAAATAACGCGTTAAACGTGCCGGAGTACATCAAACTAAAATGTATTATAAACTAAACTAAAACTAAACTAAAATTATTATAAAACTTTAAATACTTGTTTAGTTCCCAATAAAGTTTCGGATTTTCATATTCGGAAGGTGAAAACTATAATTCAACCACTTTTGCTTACCTCGAAAATATCATAGGTAGATCAGAAGAATGCTCAATAAAAGTCGTGTACTTTCGATTCACCCATTAACCTTGTCAAAAATAACATGACGAAGCTTGGTTTTTACTTAAATAAGTACAAATAAAACTTGAACCGATAATTTCTAAATTTCGTTTGTTCATTCAATAGTCTGACCAATTTAAAAATGTTTATAATATATACCCCTAGAGGAGAAACCATTTACCACTTTACAGCAATCACTAAATTTGTATCGTGCAAAGCAGATATACATACATACAAATAAATGTATATGCAGATATACATACAAATGTATGTATGTATATGTTTCTTCGATGAACAATTAATTTAGATGGCCCCGACGGCTGCGTACTAACGGAATAATAAAATAGTATAAAGAGAACCAGAATGTAGCACTGATATTGTGGTACCGCTACAAGCTTAACAAAATCGAACTTTCTTGAAAATGTTCTATTACATTTCATCTATGAATCTATGCTATTCATCTATGTTATTCAATCATACTCTTGCTTCTCATGGAATTGTTTTATTCCTTTAAACAGTGTGAAGTGTTGCTGATAAAAAATAGAATCCATTTAACATATCCATACACATATGTAAATTGCTTTATTAATAATTGAAGAATATTATTTATCATATTATATTATTATATTATATTAAAAATAAACATCAGTATTTTGTTGGTATTTTAATCATTATTATGAGGTAACTATTCTCTTCATAAGACGAAAAAATGGTGCAAATGAGCGCTGATAACTGTTAAGTTTAGTTGAAAATACAATACAGGAAACAGCTTCGTAATCTGTAGCTCTTAAAGTCTTAGAGATATATTTTTCCTTTTTATAGAGATCGGAATTATGCTTCAGTGCATGTACATATGTACATATATAATATTTGCGAGTATGTACTATTGACCGCTACTATTGCATGTGTACAAGGAAGCATTTTTAATGCTTCCTATGTAAACTAGTACACACATCAGATTTGACATTATCTGGCTATTCATTTGCCATCAAAGCCTTTAACAGCTCAACATTTTTGTTTATATAGATTATCTAACCAAACGGTCAAATGATGTATTTATCATATATTTAAATAACGTGGTAAGATATGGTGCAAATTTGTGAAAAGCAATATAGCGTACATTCTACATATCATAGGATCAATGGGCGCGTTCAGAAATTTTGGCAAAATTCTGGATCACATGTAGCATACAAATAGTACGCTCTATGCTATGTAAGGTAAGGCATGTGTCATTTGCGTTCACCAGCACTCAAAACATAATCAATGCGATACATCAGTATAGCTTCCCTCCGAAAGCTATTATTTTTATATGTATAAATCGGATGACGTGCAACATCAGTTGCCTATAGGATTTTTTCATCTTCAAAAAAACCTAACCAAACAGAATCTGATATAAAATATCTGTCGTTATTTGTCGTTTATATTTTTTGAAAATTTACTTGAATTACCTAAACGTTCACTCCAGATCACGTCTATATTTTAAAGTACAAAAAGACATCATAGTTTAATAAAACACGATTCTGTCATTCTGTATTGACAGCCAAATAGTGCTTTAAATGTCTATTTAATTCACAATCATCTAATCACAGTAAGATTCTTACATTCATTACTTTTAGTAAACATACATACGAGTATGCACAAACAAACACAATACATACATTCATATATGTGAGTAAGGGCGTTGCCCGCATGTGCCCGTGGGAGGAGCAAGACGGTGGACGGTACTAAAATGTGCCATGCTATTGGTTATCTAAGGGTAACGCCCTCTTATGATTTATTATATTTGAACCAAGCAGATGGTCTGAAATAGAAATGTGCTAATCAGAATATAATATGGATATAAGTAAGAAACAGAAAACGCGCACGACTGTTATTTATTTGTATTTATGGAATAAACCAAAACAAATTATTTACAGAAAAGTGAATATATTTTTTTCTTCTCATATTTTTGGAAGAAGACTTTAAATAAAATTAAAAACCCGTTGCTTACACATACATATGAACATTTGCAATGGACATGATATACATACATACATATATCATTTCCATTCACTCCGTCTTCATTTAAAAACATTCTAAATAAATGCTCCACTCAATAGGCAAATGGATAGTCATAATTTTTTTGTTATTTTGTTATTATAATCTATCCTGTACACTAGAGGCACTGTAGAGATCTTATGTGATAAATTAAAAAATGTGGTATTTGTGTAAGTAATCGGATCTCATCACTCAATACGAATTAGGTAGTAATGATAGTGTTATTTATGAAAGGACAAATGTATGTTTGTATATTTTTACATATGTATGTATGTATGTACATAGCAGCCATCGGAAAACAATGTTTTGAAACCAAACATTTGAAATTACTTACAAGTAATATATAGGAAATAGTCGTAAATCTTGTTCCAAGGCCAAACCTTATACGATGAATCCATCGAAATTACATACATATCTACGAATTTGTCTTGTATCCATAACATAAAACAACACCTTCCAACATTATAGAAATAGTTTTTGAAAACAAACACATTTGTATGGGTCCATCGACTCTTCCGCTTACTGATGCTGAGCAAGAATGTATGTATATGGAATCGGAAATACTTTCTTTTGGATGTTAAATATGTACATATGTGCACACATTTTAACGACTACTCAGTATTTATATGTATGTATACCTTATAAGAACGAATTTTATGTTAAAGTACTAAAAGTATTTCCTGCATTCAGAAACGAAGCCGTGGTCAAAAAGTCAGATTTCTATGATTATACGTTTGGCTGTCATTAGATGCGTCCCTCCAGCATAAATATACATAGGTTTGTACACATAAACCTGCATCAGCTTTAAGTGTATGTACAAACGTAAATTTTAATGTAACTTAGAAAAAAAAACTTTCATATTATGGCATTGGAAAACAAATGTAAGCAAACACTTTTTATACTATTGAATAAGATATTATGAAATGGGTCACAAAAACGCACAGAAATCAAGTCCATCTAGCGATGTCCTTCTGTTTCTATTCAAATAATTCTGGTCCTTCAGAAAAAACGGGGGCAAAAGTTAATCGGATCATATATGTGTACATACAATACATATTGCTTCCTTGTTCCAATGGCGGGACTTAAACATTTTTTTAACATAGTTAAATAAGATTTTTTTTCTGTCAGTAGGAAACAAAGAACTGGTTAAAAGAAACATTGCGCAACACAAATAAAGAAATCTACAATACATTAAAACACAATCACTTAATTTATCTCCTGTATTATAAATACTTAGTCCTGTATTTTCTATAAAAAATATATACTCATCGTAATAAAAACAAAGAAAACTGTTTATAAAACAGGTAAGTCTCAGGACTGAGCCGATTGACAATGTTATTTGGTTCCGTGTACATTAGGAACCATCGCGATGCATTAGTCGTAAAATAATTATTGGTGAGGAAAACTTCAGCGGTATCTTTAAAGAGAGAGTCCAAACTTTCTGTAAAAATATTTTGCTATAATGGAACAGGTCTAAAATGATAAATCTCGTAGACAGGATTAAGCGATATGTTTAAAATACGATTGAACGCAATCAATTAAAACAGAAAAACACACCCTTTAATGCATTAAATTGCCTCAAGGCATTTGGATATGAACTTAAAGGTGATAGAGTGGTATCCGTTTCTTCAGAATACTTCTGAGGAAATTAAAGAGTTTTTCTAAAAACTATAATTGGAAAACCATTGTCCATCATATCTCAAAAGGCACGGACCGATGAAAGCAAAAATTTATCAGAGGTAATAACTTTTACACTTCAATATTTTTATATCCGATACTCAAAGAGTATAGGGGTATAACTATTAGGTTTGTGTAGGTGTCGATTTAGTTCACATCGTATCGGATCTTTATTATCCCCAGAATAAGGAAAACAATTTATTCATCCCAAACGAGCTGCTCGGTTTTTCCCATTTTTTTTTCTCTCTCTCTCTTTCATACTCTGCTTTGTCTTTGACCTGCCACAAAAATGATTGGCCCATCTTATATAAAAGTATAAAAGTATAAATGTTTTAGTTGAGCCTCCAATATTTTTAGAATAGAGTGCAACATTTTTTGCTAGTATCTTTTATAAGTACAATGAAATTCCCTTCAAAATAATAACGTAAATATTTTTGCCAAAAATGCACTTAATCAATAGCATCTCGCACTCAACTGCAGCGGACATTCATCCTACACCTTGAGCACACCTGCAGCAAAATGTTGCACAGCTCAATGCTGCATTTCTTCAAACCGTTTTGTGGCTATCCAAATGAAATAGATATTAAAAAATCGTCAGAAAAGAGTGCATGGTTTCAAAAGTAAATTTAGATCTCGGATTTCTTGGCGTATGCTTCTTTTGAAGATTAAAGACTATTTATACTTTCTCCAACGCCCATTTGAATGAAAAGATACAGTTTTTCACAACATGGTCTAAAAATGAAAACAGTTTTAGAGAATACAGTAAGTGTTCTTTCATTTTTGGTTGAAAAGTTTAGTTGATGGTGTCATGACTGCCTTTCCGTCAAGAACACGTCTTTATGAGAACACACTTTGTTTCTGATAACATTTCAACCAAAAGCGTTAAAGGCGTCGGCTACCGACGTTATACCGTCTTCCTTGATTCTGGTGTGCTCGTCAGAAAGCAAAATAGCCGTCGCAACGGATGCAACTACTGTATTATACTTTGTTCTTACGGTTTTCTCTCAAGCAATTAAAATTGTTCTTCCTTCTGTTGCATTACAATATCTAATAATAACTATTCAAACTCGGATAGCCAACAATCATGAGTTGAGGCTCTAAAAAAGCTTTATCTTCTAAAAAAATTAATTTCTTGTTGTGGTTTTCCAAACATTTGAACAACTTTAAAACTCTATTGATTAAAATCAACTACAAATTAAATACCAATAAACAAATAAATAACAATAACATATAAATAATATATAAATTTAGTAAACTAATGTGTTTTTTAATGTTTTTTTCCTATTCTGGGAAATCAATTTTTGAAGAATCGAATATTTCTTGTTGTTTTCTGCTAACACCTTTTCCTTTCTATGAATTTTTTTTTTTAAATTTATACACAGGAATGACGCTTGGAGGAGCCGGGGTAAAACTTTGCAATAAAGTGAACTTCATACAAATAAGAAGTTGGCTATAAAACGAAAGAATTACCATTGCAGTTAGCAAATAAAGAAGCTCCCGCAAAGATTTACACATTTCTATAGAGCATATAGAGCAACGTATGTACGTTGAAAATTTGTAAATTTCTTAGTTGCTTGTGTTTGTTTATTATATTGAGCATTTTATATTTCCTTTGTAATATTGTCCGTAACTAATCAGCGATTAATTTAATCGTGGGCTTAACCTGAATTGTGTGCACGTGTCTTTCGCCACGTGCATCAATTTGAGGGTAAGTATATTTATTTAAGCGTAGCGTTGCCAACGCTTCTGATTTTAATACATACATTGTTGTTGCTGCCCAATCATTTTACCTAATGCTTAACGACACCACCAGACATCGAGAATAAATTTTACTGCAAGGGATGATAATGTGTGAAAAAATATTTGCTTAATAACTCGAATCACAGTTCAGAGCAATAGTCAAGAAAATCGAGAAAAATGCACGTGCGCGTAAATCAAACTTTTACTAAAGGTGTGATAGACTGACTGCTTATAAATCCCAATTTTTCTGAAGGTGTGATTGAATACCTTTTTATCTCCAATCATTTTCGAAGTCCTAGACCAATATACACAATGTAATTTTAATTCAATGTCTGGCCTATCTTCGTGTTATGTTAAATATATTGAGTTTGGTATGCCCAAGCTATTTATCTTTACTTGGAGTCTCAGCTCGAAATTTAGCCTTTTACACATATGTACATACATAGGTGATCACAGTAATTGAGAAAAAACGTAAAAGTAAAAACCAAATTGCATCCGTCGCGACGGCTTTTTTTATTTCTGCTTTTGCAAAGCAAAATCGAAAACGATTGGAGACTGCGGGTCAACCAAAAAATAAAAAACTGTTAAATAATGAGATATATGATGGGCCAATTGATTTTGCGGTAGGACAAAGCATGCCACGCGTCTTTATCAATTTTTCTTCCACTTTTTCTTGCACTTCTTTCATAGAAGACGCAACTGGGATGGGGGTGTGCGACCGGTAGTTATGTCATAATGTTGGTTCTTGCATCTATCCTAATTATTTTCCATTAACCATTATCCTTAATGCACCTATTGACCTATTTGATTTGAATGTTACAATATTTATATCTCGCAGTGGGCGCACGCTGACACAGTGGGTCAAACGGCCTATCTAGGTTATGTAAACTTATAGCATCGAAAGTATAAAAGATAGCGGCTTCTTTTTTTTCTACGTACATATATAACGTAACCCTTATAATTTTGTTACAGTGTTTTTTGTATTTTGCTATTTATTTTAAATTAATTTTTATATAGACTTCTAAATTAAAAAAAATAAAATTATCTGTTAAATTATTTCTAATGACTACTGACTACAAAATATACAATTGATCAAAATCAGACTCTGGTCGGATCCAGGTTCTAAAGCAGTTTCTGAATTCTAGGAAAAAGTTAAAGTTTTGAGTCAAACTTTAAGCTTTAAACATGCATAAAAAAAAAAATCAAACAAAAACCATTGTTATACATATTACTATGTTTAAATCAGAACGAACCAAATCACAAACTGATACTAGTTTTAGACAAGCCAAGTCTAGACATGTTTAGATAAAAACTGTAAGCCTACAAAATATTTTAGGTTATACTTTACACATAATTTGCATGCAAACTATTATTTTTATTTTAGTTTGCCTACTTTCGACTAAATAGAAAGCTGTTTATTTGAACAATTTTAGTTTATTTGGAAAATTTACAGACTTTTTCGCACGGGGTGAAAATTTTTACCAAAATTAGTTTTTGCTCTAGCGAAAATTATGCAACTCCATAACATCGATGGTAAAACTATGAAAAATTATCGACAAGGTACATTATATACTGTTAATTGAATGGATTAAGATAACGAGGGGAAACGTTCTGAGCCGCGACAAAGGTCGCGACTCTACTTTATACCCGGTATTCAGTCAGTATATATGTGAGCGAGATTTGTAATTTATTATATGTTCGCAAAGAAAAAATTGAAGTTTTTGCTAAAATACAATTTCAAATGGAAATTTTCTTATATTTATTGTTACCTGCTTCCATTTTTGTTAACATATGTTTTTTACATCTGTCTACTCTACATTTAACATCTACTTATTCATCTTTACATATATACGGTTCATAGAAGTGTGTGCGAGAGAGAGAGAGAGAGGGAATGAGTACGTACTAAAAAGGCGTTGCGTAGCCACTGAAATTTAATTTGTTCCTTCTGGCCATAATAAGGATCCGAACTGATACCGTAATTTTACATGATTCAGCGTTTTTGGTTGTCTTGTATCTTAAAAATAGTGGATTCCACAGATTTTCGTTCTTTGTGGGGGCGGAAAGAAGCGTTGCAAAATTTTGAAATACACTTTTATTGAAGTGGTAACACAGGAGTTTGCGCAAAAAGTAGAGCAACCAACTTTTTTATAGTCCCTGAGAACTAGGCACTAAACTGCAGGAATAGAAAGAGCGTGTGAGCGAGAGCGAGACGGAACAATGCCTTTCGAAATGGTTTTCTTCATTGTGGCTATACTATAGATCCGATCTTATCCAGATTCCACAATCCTTTACGATTCTGCGTTTTTAGTTTTCTCGTATCTTTAAAATTGTGCATGCCAGAGATTTTCGTGCTTTGCGTGGGCGGCACTTGTATGCACTTGTAAAAGTGTGAAATTACAGAAGTCTGAATACAGTCTCTGAGATCTAGGCACTCATCGGGACGGCAGAAGGGACGGCCAGATTCGGCTATTGATTCTGATCATGAATTTTTATACAATATGGTTTCGAAAACGATTCCTTCTTGGTGTTACACAGAATCACCCCAATTTGATTTTTCTTTCGATCAATTTAGTCCATTTTATTTAATTCGAAAATTTTGATGTGGCTTTTTGGATGGTGTCTTCATTAAAGCAACCTTCTTTGGGCGACGTTTAATAGTTCGACACAAAATATCATTTCCAAAACGTTGCTGCACTTCTCATGCTATCTGAACATAGTTTTTACACCGGTCCTGAGGCTTGTGATATAAGCACACGATCTTTCCTTATTGTATTGCCAAGTTGGCATCACCATATATTAAATAATTACAAATTAAGAAAAAAAATGTGTCATTAGTTTACAGAATATTAATGAACTTATTGAAAATTAGTTCCTTTTGGTTTAAATGTTCGTTTTTCTATTTAAAAGTCAGTTTTGTCAACAAAACTCAAAATGAACAGAAAAGTTACAGACGTGTGTTTTAAATAAAATTTGTTTCTTAGTACATAGCTATGATATAAAAAGAAATTAGCATGGAATTTTTGTTTAAATTTAATAGCGATAGCAAAATGATAACTAGACAAATAGGATACAGTTTACGAAAGCCATCGAATAGGAATGTCACAAGGCATGCAATTTCAGAATGCGGGTTTTTTCTCGCTGGATGTTTAGAGAAAAAAACGTATACATACATATGACATCTGGGACGAAACCACTAAGTTCTAATAGTTGCCCAACATAATATTTTTTTGCAATCCGACAAAATACGTGTTATCCAAATTAAATCAAATGCAAAAAATATTGAACACAATTGTAATAATTGAAAACAGAAAAACAGATCAGAAGATGTTGATGGCACTGATAACGCCAAAAACGACTTTTTCTAATAGATTTGGATGTTTAAAAATTTTTTAAGAATTTTTTTTTTCATGGAGTAGTTTTTTTTAAAAAAAAAACGATAATTCTAAAAAAAAATTAAAATCTCCAAATCTATCAGAAAAAGCGGAAAAAAAGTTGAATTTTGTCGAGTAGTGTAATTACTGCAGAGTAATGGGTCTGACTAAATTGTTCTTCCAAAGTTATTACCTTGTACAAATTTGTTCTTCGCAAGGTTTGTACTAAATAATGAAAAAAATAAATAATAAATATTTTTTAAATATTAAAAATTTTGAAAACTTAAATTTAAAAAAAAAACGACGATTTGTCTTGTACCAAAATTTCTTGCTCCGTGATTCTTTTAGTTATTAATTTTAGCTCGAATGATCCAGGGTAAGGGTGATTACATTATGGAACGGCCAACTTTTTTGGATTCAATGCTAAAGTCTTTATTCGAAAAATAATTTGTCTTTATTTATTTTAATTTATTTTATTAGTTATTATTTTTGGCAAATTTTTTATTTGGCAAAATTATAATATATTACGCTTTCCTTTGGCCAGACCGTCTGCCGCCTCGTTTCCTTCGATAACTTAGTGCCTGGGAACCCAGTAGAGGTGCACCGACTTAGTCGGCCTTCGGTTACACTAGTCAACACGACATTTCCGTCGTTACCAAAAGCGATATTTTCTGATAGATTTGGGGATTTAAAATTTTTAAAGAAAATCTGTTACAAACACATATTAGTGATATTTTTATGTTTATGTCGAAAAATTAAACGGAAAAATTGGGCATACGAAGGTTTGGTAAAACGGCTGGAACCTCTGGAAAAAACGTATTTCTGGAAAATATTCTGCAAAATTATCAAATTAGCATTTTACAGCTTTATAATTTACAGACTGTTAGCTAAAGTTGTTGAGCGTTTGGGTCTGATATATAGCTGCACTGTTCAGCTTTTAAAAGTTTTACAAAGTTCTATACTCTTCCTGAGGCATATTGTGGATATTCCTAAAATGTCTGCTATGAAGGGCGAGCCATCCTGCTGAGAGCTGGACTTGAGCAGAACAAGTGTTCCACAATCTCCTTCTTTTCCTCTTCTCTACAGCTCGGTAAAAATCAGCAGTCTATTTACGTCGGTACTTATCCGGCAATGTCCCGTGAGGGAATGGATGACTGTGATGCATCTTCTTCTGCCGAGCTTCCATAGCTCAGAGGTGCGTCTATGTTCGGCCACGTCTGCCGAGTTATTCCTCCTCAGACTTGGTTGCGCAGCTTAGATCCATCTGTGAAGATGTTTATGGCCTCTTCTGGAGCTGGGTTCCCTCGAGCCATTCGTCTCTGTAAGTAATAATTATATTGAAGATGGTGTCCGTGTATTAGTTGGGACAATACTGCTATTTAGTATCAAGGAGAGACCCATTGGTCGCAACCCATTGTTAAACCCATTGGTTTAACTATTGATAGATGTAACCGTTGGATTATACTTGGGTTCATGGCCCATTGTAAGCCAGTAGCTTTTTTGCATGTGAAGAGGGCCCTTCTTCACTCTTCTATTACAAGTTCAATTTTTGAGGGATTAAGAAGTATTGAGAAGAAAGGACGACAGACTGATTAGTCGAGTACGAGGCTTTTCCCGCTTTGGGGATGAGCTTTGAGCCACGCTTATAGTATTTTCCCCACTACTCGTTTCTTCTTGAAGATACATTGTAGCCAATTGTTGGCAGTGTCCCCGACCTTTTGAAGTTGGGCCGGAATGGAGTGGTTCCAACGGAACACTAAGGTAATAGCCTGTGAGGATGAGCGTACCGTAAAGCTCTATAAAACAGCGGTAGCGCGGATCGGAGGGGCTACGCTTATAATAAACATCTGGCACGGCTGGCTAATATTAGTTTCATCACAGCCCCGGCAGGAAAGGGAATCGGGGTTAGTGCACTATACTGCGCTCTGGGCTCAACTCGCCGGAAGATGTCAGGGTCTTTTCTATCCCTATACTTCCTTGTGCTCGTCATATTATAAAAAGTTAAAAGCCTTTAGACAGACTGTAAGACTCTAATCAACAAACAAACAAAAATAAATGTAATAAGTCCCCGAGCGGGATAGATGGCCAGAAGATGTCCAGTAGGTTCGTCTTTAAGTTCATGATCATAGGTGTTGGAGATCCCGAGTTCTCTATACCCACCCTACCTTTGGCAATGCATGGAAAGAAGTTGTCATTCCGCTAACGTAACAAACACCTTATCGTTAAAATCGATATATAGTAGTAGTAGTTCTTTACTTAATTTGGATTAAAACTAAGCTGTTTGGTACCATTCGTACGAAGGCAAAACAAGTACATTAATTATTTAATTAAAATCCGAACTTTTCTGTAGGCGTGGCATGCATGCCGTTCGCCCTGTTTCTGCTTGTCGATATCGCCTACTGTTAGCGTCTCTAGAACCGCTCCCTCAGAATGTCCTCCCTCTAGTGCAACATTTCCCTGACGAAAAGTGCGAGCTCATTCCAGCCCGTTCCGTTGAGCAGGGTAGTCAAGCCCTGGACTGTTAGCGTTGGACTTCCGCAATATTGAGTTCGCAACTCCTTTAGGATAGGGCATATCGCCAAAAAGTGCAAAGTGTCCTCCTGCGCGTGCATATTGCACAGCGTGCATTCTGTTGCAGCGAGACTTCTGTACGGCTACGCGTGAAGTGGCAGCGTTTCCGTTCGTGCTCGGAAAATGAGGGCTATGTGGTTGGCATCTATACTATCTTTAAAATAGTTGTGGACTCCAAGGTTATGGTCAAGGCAGCTACATAGGCGCTTCGATGCGTTTGCTCTTTGTAACCACATTTGTCTGTCCGTTTCGTCTGTGGCTCGGACGATCTGGTCTTGCCAAGTCCTCCAACACGTTGGGTTTTGGACATCTCCTGGAACTCCTCGATCATTTTCCATCGTCTCCCAGTTCGCAATGAAGTTAATTTTCTGGGCCGTAAGATACCGAAGTACTCTCTTTGGGAGTCTCTTATCCGGTATAGCCATCACTGTATGTATGAATAAGGCAGAGAGGCACGTTTCCAGATGGATTGCATAGGTCGGTGTGCTTTGTGGAAGTCGGAAGATTTTTTCTTATGTAGAAACGCAGGAGTTTCTCTGCTGCTTCATAACGCTGGTGTTCCCATATCTCCGCTGCATATCCGATTATGGTCTGTGCTGTTGCCGTGTATATTTTATACTTTGTGCTCTGAGAGACCTGTTTTTTTCCAAGTAGCTCTCTGCATGCCAGCTTGTTTTGTACATGTCTTTTGAAGCTCATGTTCTGGGTTAGAGTGACTCCAAGATACTTGAAAGCACGAACCGTCTGCAGTGTCTCTCCATTTAGCGTCCAATGTTCATTTTGTGCTGAGCGGCCTCTGCCGTCCTTTATAACTATGACTTTGGTTTTGTCTGCATTAATGATCAGGCCCCAAGTTTCGCAATAGGGAAAATAGCAGAGGACTTAGTAGGCATCCTTGCTTCACCCCAAGGTTGCAAGGACACCACTCGGACAGACTGTTGCCGGTTCAGACCGCTGCCGTGTTATCGTGTTTGGTTGACATTCCAGACATGCTGAGTTTAAAAAATAGGTTTTGTCTGTCGATGGAGTCGAAAGCCGCCTTGAAATCTATGAAGCAGGTGTACATCTTTCGGTTTTGCCTCCTGTACTCTTTGGCTATCGCCACCAGTACGAAAATGCTGTCCACTGTACTATAGCCTCTTCTAAACCCCGCTTGGTATTCACTGAGCACATTATACCTTTCTGCCCATTCGTCCAGCCGCGAGAGCAATATTGAAGCGAACATTTTCATGATCGAAGCTATCAATAAATTTCTCTAGTGCATTTTTTAAAAATGCTGCGGTTATCCGACTCTTGCTCTTGCTCACTGCTACTTTAATAATCCCCTTCGATATTTCATGGTCCAGTTCTCTCTTTACGTTGTATGGAAGAGCAAAGTAGTGCTGTATGGCTTGCTTGTCCTGTACTAGCTGTTTTTTAAAGTGCTGCGTCAAGCTGTCATGCTCAGCCCTGATTTGGATGCTCTTGTTGGTCCCATTCAATCTTCTGACGAACTCCCAGAAGCTCTCGCCGTCTTTTATGTTGTTGAGTTCAAGCCCAATATTCCTGTAGTAGTCTCCTTTTTTTTTTGAACATTGTCTTTAAAGCTGCGTTGGCCTCTTTGTACTCGAGCTTTTCGTCCTCCGTGCCTGTGTGTAGTGATCATTTCAATGCGATCATTGATCGTTGTCTCGCTCGATGCCATTCCGAGTCGTACCATGTCTGATTTCTTGTATGGTGGGCTGGTTTTTGCATGCAGGATGCCGCTTTCTGTACACAGTTTGTTATCGATATATCATTATGTATTTAGATAGAATTGTGCTTATTTATTCGAAATCCATGTTAATTTAAAAAATTATCTCTTCATTGTTCTAGTAAGAAAGATTTCAATGTGTTCA
The DNA here is from genome assembly GCA_035041765.1 of Drosophila algonquin. Taxonomy (NCBI): domain Eukaryota; kingdom Metazoa; phylum Arthropoda; class Insecta; order Diptera; family Drosophilidae; genus Drosophila; species Drosophila algonquin. The sequence continues at coordinate 241,854 of JAWNKY010003223.1, forward strand.
TTATACAAAGGTTTTCTTAACATAAAAATATACAATAATAACGAATTTAGAATTCATATCAAAACAAAGACTTTTATTCGCGAAGGTCAACATTTCAATTCAATACTCAAATAACGGATCATTACCCTCGTTGGGCCCAATGAACGCATCGGTAGCTGTAGCACAATATTAATAATATGCAAATAATAACGAAAAACACAAATTAAGAATAATACTTTTGCCGACCTTGCTAGAGCTAATCAAGGCTGAACATTAATTAATTAATTAAGAAGATAATAAAGAAAGTAATAATAATAAAGTTCTTGGTCGTAATTAATTATAATTTTTCTGTGTATGCGTTTAATTACGTTTTACGTTTACGTTTAATGTAAGGAGTAAATGCAAAAGAAGAAGTAAGTAAAGACAAAAGCAAAACGAATAAGCACGGTCCAATTTTATATGTTTATATTTGCACCCTCATATATGTACATATGTACATGTACCAATCCGAGTTCTATTCCGACAAAAGCTCACTCTTAGCGTGCATGTTATCTATCTCTCTTTTGCATCGCTCTGCACTACTATTATACCCTGCTATTGCTCAGGTATGCTTGTACTCACGACTCGATGGTCACACGGTGGTCCACGACACGTGTCACCTTAATTTCTCCATTCCTTCTCGTAGATTTCGTCGACTGAGCTTTTTGATGTTCACTGGTATCTCAGCTCGAGAAGATTATAGGGTATTCAGTAATCGATGGAGGCCATTCGTACAACTGAAGCTGCTGGTATTTCAAAGTGACAAAAATGTAAAGCACTGGAGGTTGCGGGGTGGTTTTAAGCGTGAGAGCGCCGACGCTGGCCAGCCCTTCAGTAACCAAGAGATGCTGTAACGAATTCTGAAGTCAGCCTATGCACAAGAAAAAACTTCCTAAATAATCACCTTCTTTTTCTGGATGTAACACTTGGGACGTTTTCCACAATCACTCTGCTGATCAATCAGCGATATTATTTACCGTTTATTGTTTTTTAAAGTTTAACAATGTGCAGTTTAACTGTAAGCAGAAAATTTCATGTCATCTAATGAATCGAAGGGACTAAGGCAAATACTCTGAACCGGTGGGGCTGGCTATTGACTCAATAGCCGACATGGTCTCACCAACAGCCAAATTTAGGTTAGATAAAAGCCGGTAGCCGAACAATTCCCAATTAAAGCTATTTAAATTAAATTATTCATTAAGATAATTTTGACCTTATTAAAACTTGTATCAAAGGAAAACAGATGGAAAAATAGGTTATAGATTCATAATCAGAGTAGTTAGAAAGACAGAGTTGGAGATGGAAAGTAATGCCAAGTCGGACGGGAAGGAACAGCAATACAATAAGGCTGATGAGGGCAGTCGATTCGATCTCACCAGAGAGAAGCTTGTGGAGGAAGAGAACTCTATGGCAGATTCTACGGGATTTGGGATAGTGGAGGTTAATAAGACGCAGCCTACTTTCATAAGAGGGACGATGGATCTAAGGGTCCCAATCAAGTCCACGGAGATCAAAGCTGAGGAATTCTTTTTGTACTGACTCGAGCATATCCTGAAATTTTTAGTAGTGAGGAGACCAGACACAGGCACCATATTCCAAGATAGGTCGGACCAGAGAAACATAAGAAAGTTTAGTAGTACGGGTCAGTAAATTCGTTAGACCAAATCCTTAGACTCCTTTGGCTTTGTTAGAGATAGAAGAAATATGGAAGTTAAGGCTTAGATTAGGTAAAAAGGCAATGCCTAAATCGTTAACTTTGAACAGGCATTGTAGGATAATGTTATTGATTGAGTAATCAAAAAGGTATTGCTTATTGCGATGAAAATTCATGATATTGCACTTTGTTTAGGAACGTTAATTAAGCACCAATTGTTAACAGCGTCAAGATCCGATTGCAGAAATAGCGGGGACAAGGGGTCACTATATGAAAAACATAGCTTTACATCATCGGCATACATTAGGACACGGGAATGAGATAACACTTGGGGAAGATTGTTAATAAACAGGTTATATAACAAGGGACCCAGATAGCTATTTTGAGGCACGCCCCATGAGACTATAACAGGTTTCAACAGAGAAGAGTTAAGGCTGACACGCTGAGAACGATTACAAAGGTAAGAATTAGTCCAGTAAATAAACTTAGTCGCAAACCCTAGGAGAGATAATTAATGAATAACAAGATTGTGATTAACGGAGTCAACGGCTTTAATAAAGTCATTATAAAAAACCTCAGTTTGACACTGTTTAGCAAATCCAGCAGCTACAAATGTGGAAAATTCAAGATTCAGAGAATACGGAACTACAAAAAATGTTGGAGCTGAGGAGTCTTTTTTTTCGAAGAGTTTAGGAATGGCAGACAAATTGGAAATTCGGCGGTAGCTAGAAAAATCAGATTTAGATCCCTTTTTATGAAAGGGAACTAATAAGATTCTTTCCAGACGAAGGGAAAATCACCAGCCTCGAGAGACAAGTTGAAAAGTCTTGTGAGGGGCACACAAAGAGATTTTGCACAAAGTTTAAGAACGGTACTCGGAACCGAGTCTGGCCCAGAGGAGAACGAAGACTTACACGTTTTTGAATTGGTTAAGAGGCCATCATAATCGATGAAGTGGGGACTGATACAACTATAACTATTTAGCAACGTTGGAAAAAGGAAGCGAACAAGTCAGCAATATCACAATCGTTATCAGCATTTAAGTGTAGAGATGAAGTAAATTGGGAAGATTTATGTTTAGAGAACACACAGACACCCCCTTCAATATAATCATCCCTAGCAGAGACGAATGGCTCGAGAGACCACCAGGTCCAGATAGGGCCATAAGCATCTTCACAGATGGATCGAAGCTGGACAACCAGGTCGGAGGAGAAATCTACTCCGAACAGCTTGATATCAGGCACTCATTCAGGATCCCAGATCACTGCAGTGTATTCCGAGCGGAAGTCATTGCGATCAGGGAAGCACTGAACCACCTTCAAAAAGCCACCGTCATGGTAACTAAGGTAATCATTTATAGCGACAGCCAAGCTGCTATCAAATCATTTCATGCGATTTCCTCGCACTCGGCCCCAGTGGCAAATTACCGATAATCTCTTCACGAGATGGCTCAACAATTTGCTATCAGATTTATCTGGGTCCCGGGTCACCGGGACATCGAAGGCAAATTCTTGGCAGACGAGCTGGCCAGATCTGGCACCACAATACCCCTTCTCCAAGACAAGGAGGATATTTGTTTACCAATGGCCACATGTAGGCTTATCATAAAAGAGCTATATAAGCAACGAGCAGAAAATGCGTGGCAATCAGCACCACTATGTCGCATAACTCGGCAAACATGGCCAAACATAGACAGAAAACGCACCTCAGAGTTATGCAAGCTCGGCAGAAGAAGGTGCAGCGTAGTCATCCATTTCCTGACGGGACACTGGCTAATAGGCTCCCCGCAAACAGGCTGGGCGCCCCATACAATGATTTTTGCCGAAGCTGTAGAGACAGGGAGAAGGAGGAATCGGTGGAACACCTGTTCTGCTCCTGTTCAGCTCTTAGCAGAAGAAAGCTACAATACCTGGGCATGCCCTATGTTTCATACATCTCAGAAATGTCCAAAATATGTCCTAGAAAGATCGCAAACTTCATAAGAGCATCAGGATGGGATAACGGCTGACTTTTTCGGGTTTCAAACATAGGGGATAAAAAGTTTCAAAGTAGGGTATACTATTCCTCAGGTTTATTAATCTCGGGGTGAACCAGATAGGACCAGAACGATTTCTGGAGGGGTGACTAAAGGAACATACCTGGGAAAGATGGAAAAAATAGTGCTATAGAATGCATTAGTGGCAGACTAAATTTCCTGAAAATCGTAATATTCAAGGAGAGAAAATCTGCCTTCTTAAAAAAAAACGAGGGGGAACGTTGTGAGCCGCGGCAAAGGCCGCGGCTCTACCTTATACCCGGTACTCAGTCAGTATATATATACATACATATATGAGCCTACGATTTATGAAATTTATTATATGTTCTCCAAAGGAACGAAAATAATATTTAAATTAAAAAAATGCATTTTTTGGAATTTTTATACATGTTTCCATTTTTGTTTACATAAGCTTTGTATATCTGCGCCTACATTTCTACATGACATGTATAACTACATATTTGAGACGTACAAGTGTTTAGGACAGATCGAGAGAGGGAGGGGGCATGAGTCAGCGCTTGGCAGGCGTTGCGTAGCCACTGAAATTTAATTTGTTTCTTCTGGCCATAATATTGATCCCACCTGATCCATATTCGGCAATCTGGTAGATATGGTAATTTCCCATGATTCTGCGTTTTTGGTTTTCATTTATCTTAAAAATTGTGGACTCCACAGATTTTCGTCTTTTGTGGGGGCGGAAGGGGGCGTGGCAAAATTTTAAAACAAACTTGTGCTGGTTCGGTATCACAGGAGCTTGGATAGAAAGTTTGGTTGCTCTAGCTCTGATAGTCTCTGAGAACTAGGCGTCAAAAAATTCGAATGGGCAAAGCGGATGGGGTCGCGTGTGAGAGAGAGCGAGAGGGAATGATGACTTTCGAAATGGTTATCTTCATTGTAGCTATAATAATGATCCGATCTGATCCAGATTCAACACCCTGATAGAAATGGGAATCCTCTATGACTCTGCGTTTTTAGTATTCTCGTATCTTCAAAATTGTGTGTGCCACAGACTTTCGTCCTTTGTGGGGGCGGAAAAGGGCGGGGCGAAATTTTGAAATACATTTGGAGTAGTGTGATCACACAGGCGACTGGATACAAAACTTGGTTGCTCTAGCTTTAATAGTCTCTGAGATATAGGCGCAAATGAAGACGGACGGACGGACAGACGGACGGACGGACAGACGGACGGACGGACGGACAGACAGACATGGCTATATCGACTCGGCTATTGATGCTGATCAAGAATATATATACTTTATGGGGTCGGAAACGCTTCCTTCTGTGCGTTACACACAACCGTTATCCCCACAAATCTAATATACCCCTATACTCTTCGAGTACCGGGTATAAAAATATATTCGAAGGCTTATAGGGACTGAAAAAGGCAACAGGAAATCAATTGCAAGTGTGCGATGGTATGGGTCTTCAGGGAATGATAGAAGTGATCCTCGACTTACCAAGGTGCTCGAAACATCGGTAGTAAAGACGAGATCTAGGAGCATACACATGTTGTTACGTATGCCATTTACCTGACCCAACGATGTATCGGACAGAGAATCAACGATATCATGCTGCATGGATCGGAACATCAAGTTAGAGTCTTCGGATGGAGACCAAGTGATATTTGGGATATTAAAATCACCAAGAACAATAGGACGCTCAGAATAAGTCGGAACGGATAGCAATCAGCACGCCGCCACCTAGAGGTGGACGATCAGATCTACATATGTTATAATTGTCTACAAAGATCTCGGAATCCAAAATTGAGGAATTGAGCCAGGTTTCAGAAAAGGCGATAATATCAGTATCAAAAGTTGCCCTATGTAAAAGTATGTAATTTGGTGAGCTTACTGCACAGGCCACGTACATTCTGATAAGTGATCTTTAGAGGTAGAGGGTGTTCAGTTTTTTGACATATAAGGTAAATCGGTAGATGATGTTGGAAGGATTCTTACAAGATCAAGATCGGTTATTGAAAATGCTACGTTTTTCCTATCAAATTTGTTATGAGGATTGTTAGGAGAAGTAGAACCGGGTTCTACCCGAGGGGCAGGTCCGGATGGGATATCGCTGTCTGAGGAGCCAGTGCGAGCTGATGTGGAAGGAGCCTCAACTTCCATGATGAAAACAGTGTCGTCAGCTTCAGTTGATGGCAATGATGGCGCCAGCGACGGGATGATCGTCAGACAGACACGGGCACAGAAGAGGCAACAGGTGAAAATCCAACCATCCTTTTCGTTGCAGAAGCATTTACATCGGTTTCCGTAGCCCCAAAATCAATCAATGCTGGCAAGCTAATTGTAGGAGCGGGTGTATCGTTAACTGCAAGAGAACTAGAGGTGTTAACACAGGGAAAACTATCAGTCTACATAAAAAGCGTATACTCTTTTGAATTGGTTTTTTTGAACCCCTCCTACCGAGATATCGATTAGCCTTCCATTATTCTTGCCCAAGTTCATGACCGACGACTTGTTAGAATTGAAACTGAAACCTAAATTCCCGCATAAGAGATTGAATTTAATTTTTTTTTCATATTTGCAACTGCTAAAGCAAGGTCTTGGCTGTGCGAAATCAGAACAAAACAAATCGGCAAACTGCATGATGTGTGTCATGTAATCGCTTACTTGATGTAGTCTTTTGGTGTATAAATTGAAAAGAAGCGGAGACAGACATACCACCCTGTACTACTTGTACAGCATGTCCCAATTAAAGTCTCACGGACATGAAACTGATGATCCAATCGATGGAGGTTTTGAGAAAACTTTCATTTTCCAATAATAGTTTAAAGCAGTTTAGATTTACAGTTGTAGGCATTATTCAGATCAACTGCAAATAGCACATCCGTGTTCCTTGTTTTTTTTCCTGCATTTAAAACATCGTTTATTTACACAGCTACCGATTTTTTGTTTTGATAAGCCCAAGACCTGTAAGGTAGTATTTTAAAACCGTGTATATGTTTTTCAAGCCTAACCTTGATCCTTCCATTTACTGTTTTAGCCAACACCGATATCAAGGATATGGGCTGGAAATGCCTAATGTCATTAAAGTCTTTGTTTCTTTTGGGTTTAGGGTTTATCGGGGCACACAAAACAGGCGTATCTAATTTATGTGAGGAATCTCCAAGCTTCCCTGGTATTTGAGTTTATATTGACTGCCGTCAACTTTCTTGCATAACTGGTCTTTTTGGCAATTTTGACAAACTTCTTTCATTTGATTTTAAACTTTACAGCACTGCAGTAATTTTTAAAAAAAGGTTCTGAGACATTGTTAGTCTACCTTGATTTCCTACTGTTTCGAAAATTATTGGTTTAAAAATTGTTTCACATTTCCCTTTAACTTTACTATTTGCATTCGCGTAGGTTAAATCCAGAACAGACCTTGAAGCTTAATAAATATTTCTTGTGAAGGTTATATTATATATTATACTAGTCAGTACGACATTTCTACTGTGGCCCAAAATGACTTTTTCTGATCGATTTGGAGATTTACAATTGTTTAAAGAATTACGGTTTGTTTTATGGTTTTTACAGAATTTTTTTTTCAGAGTTAGTGCTTCTATTTCTCACAAAACTTAAGTTTCTTATAACTGGCTATATTGAACTTTGCAGTTCAAATACAGCTATGAATCCCACCCAGACACTTCGTAGCTGCAACTTAACGTCTGGTATGCGGTATTTTTTCCGAAATTTTGACAATGAAAACTGACTTAAAAACTAAGAAAAAGAATTGGCCCCCAATAACTCGTGCAACTAATCAGACCAATGCTCCATTTTCATCTTCCCGCTCTACCTCCACCCGTCCAAAAAACTAATAAATTCTCTTTTAGTGATCTATCAGAATGATCACGTTATTGTGTTTACCGAGACCTGGTTAAAGCCGGACATTCTTAGTTCTGAAGTTTTGGCAGGTCGGTACGTCTAGACGTGCAGGAGGGGTTCTAATTGCTGTGGACTCAAACTTTACGTCGGAACTTTTCACAGTCCAGATTTAGCAGGAAATGGAATTCCTTTGTGTAAAACTGATTCTTCCCGCTTTCTCAGTCTTCATAACTTGCTCGTATATTTCACCTTCTTCGGATATCGTAATTTGCGAGCAGCACTTGTCCTCCTTAACCGCTATTTCTTCCTCGCTATCAGACATAGATCATATGATTGTTCTTGGTGACTTCAACTTGCCTTCAAATTGTTTGGTCTTCGGTAAACAAGTCTAATAGCCTAGTGCCCTTGTCACGACATGACTTTGTTGACGGCTTGATTGACCTGTCTCTGTCTCAAGTTAGCCATGTTAAAAATTCCTTGGGTCGATTTCTTTTTTTACTTTAGGACGTTGATATGCAATGACTGCACCATCAAGTGGTCCAAGCGACACCAGCCGATGGCTGTTACGCGCGGATCTCAGGCAAGAACGCAGCCCCAACCGACCGAGGGGCGCTGCCGCAGAATGCGCGACTCGTTAACCGAACCGATCGCGGACATGCAGGAAAGATAGGTGTTAGACTAGTGTTCGAGGAAAAGTAGAACTAATCTAACTAAAGAAGAAAAGTAATTACTAATTACGGGAAAGATGTAGGAGTATCAGTAATTTAAGACTAGGAAGGGAGTTAGTGGTAGATACAATGTGGTAGAGGGAATTATAATCCGAGCATAGGACCCTAAATGGTTCATGCAAGGAGTAATTCGATCTACAAAGCGGAAGAAACAACGGTGTATAGTTCCTAGTGCTTTTAATAGGAATCGTGAAGTTTATGCGGCTCAACAGGTCAGGGCTATCTACGTCACCCTTGATCAAGTTGTTCACAAAAATCACACCAAGCATTTTCCTACGATTAGCTAAGGTTGGAAGGTTTATTAAGAGCAATCTATTAGAGTAAGACGGCAGTCTCACACCTGCATCCCAGCTGAGGCCGCGAAGAGCAAAAAGTAAAACGTTTTTCTGAACTGATTCTATACGGTCTTGGTGTACGTTGTACTGAGGGCACCATACATAAGAGCCGTATTCTAAAATCGGACGAACCAGAGAGGTGTAGAGAGTCTTTGTTATATAGGGGTCGTCAAATTCCTTTGACCACCTCTTTATAAGCCCAAGCACGCCCATGGCCTTGTTCACCGTGGAAGAAATGTGTTCTGAAAACTTTAACTTGGGATCTAATAGAACACCAAGATCATCAACCCGGGTAATTCTCTCAAGAGAACCACCACAAAGGGTGTAAGGAACCAGAAAGGCGCTGAAGCGATGAAAAGTCATTACTTTACATTTTGAAGCATTAAGGTTTAATAAATTTCCACAACACCAAGACTGAAATCTATCGAGATCGGATTGCAACCTGGATTGGAAAGAAATGTCCTTATACTGGACACAGAACTTAACATCATCCGCATACATAAGTACTAGAGAGTATGTTAATACAGAAGGCAGGTCATTTATAAAGAGTGTAAAGAGTAAGGGGCCTAGATGACTGCCCTGTGGTACACCCGAAGTCACCATGACTGGTAAGGACAGGGAGTTTTTGAAAAGGACTCTTTGAGACCTAGAACAAAGGTAGCTAGAGACCCATCTCAGGAGATTGGGCGGGAACCCTAGAAGGTCGAGCCTTTGTGCTAGGAGGGAATGGCTAAATTTTCTCAAACACTTTAGGAATAGCGGATAACTTAGATATACCACTATAGTTCATTGCGTCAGACTTGCTTCCTTTCTTATGAAGAGGAATTATAAAAGACTCCTTCCATATCGGGGGAAAGCATGAAGAATAAATGGACAGGTTGAATAGTTTAAGCAACGGCCCACACAGAGACTCGGCACAGTACCTGAGTACATAGCCGGGAACTCCGTCCGGACCCGGTGAGAACACCGGCCATACTGTTCGTAGATCATGAAGCAACGAGCTTTCATTTAGCAAAGGACTGAAAATGCCGTTCGACTTCGGTAAACCGTATGGATACGGCTGACCAGAGTAAACGTCCTGCGAATAGGTAGTTGCCTGATCATTATCTGCCGACGTATTAAGGAAGGAAAGCAAGGATGGGTGTGCGGACGTTCTACGCTTACTGCTTACTAAGTTTTAGAACTGTTTGGGGTCCTTAGAAAAACGTATCCTGCATCGAGATAGGTAATTCTGGTAGCATTGAGCGTTAAGAACTGAAAAGTTTGACCGAGCTATTACATAATGAGAAAGAGAAGAAGGAGAGCCAACTTCTTGCAATTTTTTATATCGTCTTGATTTTAAGTTTTTTAGATGGGATAACTCCTTGGTAAACCAAGGGTGTTTTCTTGATCTAATCGGACAGGAAAGTGGGACACAAGAGACAAAAAGTGAGTCCAGCGCATCATAGAAAATGTTTGTGCCGTAACATCACTGCAGAAATATAAAGCGGACCAATCAAAATCCCTAAAGAGGTTATTAAGCTTCGTAAACTCGGCTTTACGGAAGCAGCGGACACATTGGGGTAGTCTACCCGACCGATCCATTACCGTTCGTCCTAGGTCGAGCGACACATCAAAAGTAGGATGGTAGGCATCTTCAGGTATAGTGAGCGGGGGGACTCGGATCCGTTACAAAGCACAGATCAAGAAATCGACCCACGGAGTTTTTAACATGGTTAACTTGAGACAGAGACAATCAAGCCGTCAACAAAGTCATGTCGTGCCATGGGTACCAGGCTATTAGACTCATTTGCCGAAGACCAAACAATTCCTGGCAAGTTGAAGTCACCAAGAACTATCATGTGATCTTTGTCAGATAGCGAGGAAGAAATAGCGGTTAAGGCGGACAAATGCTGCTCGTAAATTGCGATATCCGAAGAAGGTGGAATATACGAACAACTTATGAAAACTGAGAAAGCGGGAAGAATCAGTCTTACACACAAAAATTCCAGTTCCTGCTGGATCTCGACTGTGAAAAGTTCCGACGTGAAGTTTGAGTCCACAGCAATCAGAACCCCTCCTGCACGTCAAGACGAACGATCTTTTCTATAAGTTGTGTACCGACCTGCCAAAACTTCGGAACTAAGAATGTCCGGCTTTAACCAGGTCTCGGTTAACCCATTAACATGGGATGCAAATGCGACACTATCCTGGAAAAGAATGCTGAGCTTACTACGTAGGCCTCGAACATTCTGATAGGTCACTAAGAGAGAATTTATTAGTTGGCAGAGCTATTGGGGGCCGAGTCTTCTTCTTTGCATTAAACTCCTTCACCACTAAATGATCCGGCCAAAATTCGGACGAACAAATGTTGTTCAAATGAGTTGGGGAGACACTTACTTTGAATGAAGCTATCTCCCTGGAATAAGAGAAGTTAAACTTTGCACCTTTAAATCAACGGTTTTTACTTTGAATATAATCAGTCACGTCCTTAGTTGTGGAGTCAGGAGCTAGCCGTGAGACAAAAACTTGTCTCTTTGGTGGGATCCCCACCAATCTTGGCACTACAGGCCTATCACCTGTGATGGTAATACGCGGTGGTCCGGGACGTATATTCACTGGTGGGGTCGGAATTGAGGGGACCGCTAATGAGTTTGCGGACATTACGCACACGGAATCTACAGACGATTTTGGCTGCACTCAGTCAGTAGTTTGAAATCACTAAACTGAGACTCTATGGCTAAGAGCCGATCGTATTGCTTTTTGAAGCCCACGGTCAGCTCCCTAAAGCCCTTCCGAGTCTGCCTCATAATCGCTGCCATCTCCTTCTCAACCGGACAGCATGCCTCACAGCTGTAATTCAGGCCATTCCTTTTTGAGATGGCATCACCCACGAGACCGGTAAACCCGGCGCATTTAGCGTGCACTACGCTATCGCAGAGTCAGCAGGGGTTACTCGGCTGGTCATGGGGGATCTGCTTCTTGCAGGTTTTTTTATCGCAGACCACAGAGAATTCCATTTTAAAATTTTTTATTTTTTTTTTTATTTAAAAAAAAAATTGATATCAGACCAGTGTGCCAGATAAACGCCAATTGAGAGAGAGAGAGAGCGCTACTGCACAGAAAATATCGAGAGCGAGAGAGGAAAAACAGTTATTTAAGTGAGGGTAATAGGGAGAGAGTGATAGAATCAGCAAAACTAATAGGTGAGAGCGGCTAAATATGATACTTACGAAAATCACAAACAAAAACACACTGTTAGGAGATGCAAAAAATAATAATTTAAATTATGCTTTTCACAGCAAACAGGCATGCACTCGCGATCAAGAAAAAGATGATATAGTAGGTTGTTAATTTATGCATTTTTTTAGGGGTTATTTTCATAAAAAACCGGCTGTTTAAGCAAAATAGGTAGAAAGTGTTGTTAACTCGAGTCCCCCCGCTCACTATACCTGAAGATGCCTACTATCCCGCTTTTGAAGCTACTTTGAAGCCGTGTTTTCGAAACTTAATAACCTCATTAGGGGTTTTTATTGGTCCGCTTTGTATTTGTGCACTGATGTTACGATAGGCACAAGTATTTTCTATGATGCACTGGACTCTTTTTGTGATTCTTGTATCTCTTTCCTGTCCTGTTAGATCAGGGAAACCCCTTGGTCTAAAAAGGAGCTATCCAGTCGAAAAAACTTAAAATGAAGACTCTACAAAAAATTTCCAGGAGATGGCTCTCCCTTTTCTCTCTTCGCTATTTATTAGCTCGGTCAAACTCTTCAGTTCTAAACGCTCAATGCTATAAGAACTACCTATACGATGCACGATACGGACCCTAGTTTTACAGCTTCGTAAACAGCAAGAGTAGAATAGCCATCCTCGCTATCCTTTTTTAATAAGTCGGCAAATAGTGATCAGAAAATTGCCGATCTATTCTCCCGTTTTTTTCAAACTACCTATTCGCAGGAAATTTACTCTGGTCAGCCGTATCAATACTGTGTACCAAGGTCGAACGGCATTTTCAGTCCCTTGATAAATGAAAGCTCGTTGCTTCATTATCTATGAATAGTTAAGTTCTGTTTTGACCGTTGCTTATACTATTGTAGTATGCACATATATCGAGGGTACACTATACCCAGTAACAAATCAACAGCAATACTTTATTGCATAAATACAAATCCATAAAGCGACACTTTGTCGCTGACATAAACAATCTCTAAAGAGCCCAACACATTCCCAGCGCAACGTAATACGATGGCACTTGAGTGTAGCGGGCAACGGCCAGAACCTAGTCAGCATAAATGCAGGGTTCTGACCGTATATACATAGTATACTATGTGCATGCGCTTCTCCGTTCTTCAGCAACGTTTCCGTTGCTTAATATATACAAACACACATACATATACTTATGTATGCCGCTGCTCCGCTGCTGGCTCTGCCAGCGTAGCAATGGGCAGCGTTAGGCTAAGCTAATCCATAAGAGAAGTGTAAGAATTATTATTGAAATATACTTGACTTCGACCGGACGTGTCGAAGTCGCAAAGAAACAAAGAAACATCTTCACCATTACTTCGGGATCTTTCTATACTATTCACCCTGTCCATAAATTCATCATGTTACCCCCGATATGGAAGGAGTTATTTATAATTCCTCTCCATAAGAAAGGTAGCAAGTCTGACGCAAAGGACTATAGAGAAATATTCAAGTTATCCGCTATTCTTAGTGTTCGAGAAAAGTTTAACATATGCAACACCTCTACAGATCACTTATATCTCCAGTTCAACGTGGATTTATAAGACGAAGATCTACTACTACAAATTTATTGGGTGAACCAGCTACCGTGATGACTTCAAAGTAGAACGATATCGAGGCTGGTAAGCCTTAGGGCCGGGGAACCCTTGACAGCCGTAAAGCCGAAATTTCAAGACAAGAGACGGGCGGCATCCGCCCAGGGGATCGAATCGAGGCTTTGAGAAAATAAGGTGCAGCCAAGGCTCCTAGAAAACGTCACACAAGTCCAGCAGGACCCAAGCGGACTAAAACGCTGCAAAGCAATCGCTTGTTCGGCGAGAACTAGATTCAAGGCCGCATTCTCCAGGAGTTGGAAGTAAATGGAGTACCGCCGGGTGGCATCAAGGTAGGTTGAAAGCCATGCCTCTACATCAAGGCAGCGGCGGCGCTAGGTGAGGCCGAACCAGGAGCCAATCTGATAGCCGTCAACTAGGAGGATGCCGAGAGCTTAAGTGTGGTATCGGCGAAACCTGCGGAGCCTGAAAAGATTCTCAGGTTCCTGCAGGTCTGCAACTCCCAGAAGAGACATCTGGCCAGATGCACCAGGTGACCCTCATCATAGACAAGCAGTCGGTGACGCTGCTCAAGAAGACGGGTCGTGTGGTGGATTCTAGGTAATGGAAGAAGGGCTTCGGATGGAGGCGACCTAGTCACATGTCTTTGGCTTATCGAATTCAGGGAGTACCCCAAGAAGACCCCCAGCGACCCCCTAGAAGACAATAGTGGAGGTGGATCTATGGAATATCACTGACAGTCCTGCAGATCTACCTCTACCCTTGTAAAGCAGCATGCACTGCTCTTCCGCTCCACCTAGACAAGGGTGGGGCCGACATAGTCCTTATTCAGGAGCCCTGAATTCCCGGTCGTCGGTCTAAGGGCTCAAGACTACACTTGCCCCCGCTCCACACGAACTCTTTTAGCACGACCTCAGTCTTACACGGTTACAAATTTGCTCCCTTCGATCTTACCCAATTGCAAAATATTGAACATTTTGTTCGCTGTCGATTGATGCTTTAGTGCCTTTGCGCTTGCATCACACGCATCTAACCAGTGCTTTGAATAAATATTCTATTAAAGATTGCCTCGAGTTGGTAAACTTATCTTTATTGTTTATTTTTGTTTAAAGTTTAACAATGTGCAGTTAAACTGTAAGGGTAAAATTATATATCAACTAATTAAACTAAAGGGCCAATGCCAATACTCAGACCCGGTGGGGCTGATTATCGGCTCAGTAGCCGATAAGATCCCACCAACAGCCAAATTTAGGCTAGAGAAGAGCCGGTAGCCGAACAATTCCCAATTAGAGCTATTTAAATTAAATTAAGTTATTGATTAAGATAATATTCACCATATTAGAACTAGTATCAATGGAAAACAGATGGAAAAATTTGGTTATAGTTACGGCAAAGGCTACGGAAAGATTCATAATCCGAGTAGTTAGAAAGACAGAGTTGGAGATGAAGAGGAAAGTAATGCCTAGTCGGGCGGAAAGGAACAGCAATACTAATAAGGTAACCAGAGAGAAGCTTATGGAGGAAGAGAACTCCTTGGCAGGTTCTACGGGATTTAAGAGAGTGGAGGTTAATTAAGCGCAACCTACTTTCATAAGAAGTAAGATGTTTCGAAGGGTCCCAATTGAGTCCCCGGAGGGCAAAGATGAGGAACTGTTTTTGTACTGATTCGAGTACGAAAGTTCAGGATATACTTTTTGGTAGTGAGGAGACCAGAGACAAGAACCATATTCGAAGATAGGCCGGACCAGAAAAACATACAGAAGTTTTGTAGTATACGGGTCTGTAAATTCCTTAGACCATCTTTTGACAAATCCAAGGACTCCTTTGGCTTTGTTAGAGATAGTAGAGATATGTGAGTTGAAACATAGATTAGGAACAAAGGTAAAAGAGATTAAGGAGTCAATAGATGTTGGAAGAAATTATAGCAAGGGATTGTTAAAAACCATTAAATAGAAGTCCATAGAATGTGGATTCATAGATATATTGGATCTTGCTTATTCAATTGATAGCGAAGATTCGAATACATGGCTTTTGATGATGTGCAAGAGTTGTTTGAAGATTAAGGAATTATTAGCGAATTATTGCTTGAGATTGAAGTCAGCAAATCGAAATCAGATGACAGCAGATGACAGCAGTTCTGAGTAAACAGATCCGATCAGTTTAACAATAGGAAAGCCCCAAGAAGGATTCGCATATGCTCTTTAAATTCAGATCCGATCATCGATCCGATCCGTCCGTAACCGTCCGTCCGCCATAAATGGAAAACACTCTGCATTTTGTCAAAATTTAACAACAAATATGCAAAATTTAATTATTTTTCGACTGTGGCAGCAACAGTCAACTAATGATGTTGCAAAAATTGATGGTGGCGTTCGACAAATGAATAAATTCGATGAGAAAACATTTTTTGCAATGCTAAATTATTTTAATGAATTTATGCAAAGAAGGGTGTGGATAGTTGTAAGCAAAATGCAATCAAAGTAAATTGACTATGAGACTATGTTTTATCCGTTTTAGAAGCGGTACGGAACTTTTTGTCTTCATCATAGACTTCCAAATTTATTCCATTTTAATTTACTTCAGATATAGATTTGCGTATGTAAACATCAGCTTTCCAGAAAGTTGCAGCTTTTTGACAATATATCATTTCGAGCCTAGCACAACAGATCGAAGCGTCGGCAATATTGGAGAAAAAACGCAACAGCACCATTAATTGGGTGCAGATTAATTTAAGTGTGCAGCCTGAACAGGGCGATCTGCATTTATCTGCAGATACATTCAGAACTGCCATTGGAAAACAAATAAAACAAATAAAAAATGTTTAAAACTACATTTGATGCTTTTTATTTATTCGCCTTTTCTCCCGAAGCAATTATAGCATCTCTAACTAATACTCTAAGAAAATAGAAACACTTCCTGGCTCCTAGCCATTTTCTAGAGAATATCAGTTATTTTTGACAGTCATTGTTTACATATTTGCTGTGAATTTCTGTTTTTCGTTGTGAATGACCATTTTTCAGAGTTGTATTTTAAAACCATTGGCTAAGTATCGCATAGAAACGTGTTGCTTAGGAACATCTAAAATGGATGATGGAACTAACTGAGAAATTTCGAAACGGCAAAACCTTACGGACCATCCCCGAAATGGATGGTGGATGGTCGTCTGTGGGAACAGGCTCTAAGGCTTTGCCGTTCCGTTTATTGTTTTCCATGGATGGTGAACAGTGACCTGTGGGAATCGAGGTTACACATCAGTCAACAAATTCCACCGTTCCCCGTAACTTGCTGTGTGCCCGAAAATTTCTGATTTTTTTTTAATAAGAAGCCACAAACAAAGAATAAGTTGAAGGCAACAAACGTATTTCAATTTGATATAGATATAAACATATAATCTTCATACTATTTAAAATTGTCGAGTTGTTAAATATGATTAACCTGTTAATTAATTATTGAAAATAGCTTTGTTCATTTAATACCATACTAACTTGTGATTAATTTTGAAAAAATTTATGAAAGCTAAAAAAAAACAGACCAAATTTGAAATTTTGTTGCCAACATTGAGTTTTGTACTGAATCCATGTCTCGCTTAACACGAGGTTTTCTAAAAACGTTACCACGTGTTAAGCGATAGCCAAGCCTGACAGCACAGATAAAACACTTACCTGAATTCTATCAAGAAAAGATTTTCACGTATTTTTACTCCCAAATTTTAGCAATAAAGACCACACAGCTGTGCGCCTCGACGGTCAGGAGAGTTCATTGAGGATCTGTTTCAGCTACATGTGTCATGAGCAACCCGACCCTCCTTCTCACCCTTCTCTCCATGTACATCGGTCTAATTGGGTGTCACCTCTGTCAGTGGTGAAGCTCTTCAGTTAACAACACCAACGAACGGGGAGAGACCTCTTCAGTTAACAACCTGAAGACCCAGATGGTCACCTTAAATCAGGGTAATGATCCACCCTATGCCTCTCACAATATACACAGGAATACAGTATCCGTACACAAGTACATGGAAGCTGTATTCTCTGTCTCCCTACCGGGTCTAGCTCAATTCCGGAACCTCAGGCGGAAAAACTAGACTCGGTAGTCAGACCACTTGGCCGTATCCTCCCTGAGTACCCACTTGAGGATGATATTTCAAAGGGGGCCACGACCCGCCTAGTAAAAACATTAACCGACGCCTGAAGGTGGGGTCGCTCGATAAATCTTGCCCACCTAGTACAAGGAAAGGCCGGAATCTGAATAGTGGACTCCAAAACTGTTGGAACTCCGCACAGCCTGTCGGATACACTTCAATAAAGTTAAGTTAACCTCTTGAATGTTGAGCAGAACTGAGCCGAGTATAAGACTAGTCTGTCAACCTATAACTAACAGCTTAGGAAAGCCAAACGTACATCTTGGCATACGTTCTGCAGTGAAATCGAGAGCAACTCAGAGCTTCGCGCCTACGCAAAGTTCTCTCGAAGAAAACACCCATCGTGGGCTACCTGAAGGCAACCAGTCTTGGACAACTGGCACTGGCGGATTGGCACACACAACACACAATTGAAGATGCCGGTACCAAGAAGAGGAGGTATCGGTTCCTCATCAAAGACATTTCAGACCCTTCCAAAATCAAACCAGGGATTCTATCCAAATACATCCAAGCTACCGGATGGGAGTTCCCTTAATCTGCAATAAGTTGCTGTCAACCAGTTAGTATTTACTTATACATATGTACTAATATGTATATGTGGAAGCATAAGTAGTTTGAATATGTTGGCGCCGTGGCGACGTGTGCTAGAAATGTATGTGAGAATTGTATTGAGTTTGTGTTAGTGCGTATTTGGGTATTTCACCAGAATCGCAAGTACATTGCTATATTGCCTCAGCCTGTTTGTGTGTCTATTTTGTGTGTCTGTTTGTGTGTCTGTTTTGTTGTCTGTTTTACTATGTAGTTTGGGAAAGTCCCGTTTTGGCGGGCGGCAGCGTTTGTAGCTGTCGCCGAGTGTGGTTCGGTAGAGAGGCACGAGAAAAAGGGAAGATACAAAGGCAGTTGTGTTTAGGATCCCGGTGCGACCGAAACTCGCTGCGCCTAAAACGATGTTGCGGATGCCCACGACTTCTTGAGGGGAGTTCCTCCATCGATTGAATTGGAGATTGCTGTCCACTGTCTATACCCTTGGTGGTTGCATATCGCTTGGACTGGGGGCCGAAATACGCTGAGGTGGATGGTGCCAGCCGACAATGTTAGCGATGACAACTTTGGCAGAAACGGTGGAAGGAATAAGCTGGCGAGGGAAACGAGTATCGATGACATCCCGAATCGAAGAATTCAGGGTCATGAGCTGATAATTAAAGCTGTCCAACATTCCACTGCGCGTCTTGTCATAGTCCAATTCCTGGAGCTCATTATGCAGGTTTTCAAAAGTGCGCTGAAGCTTCTCGATCACTTCTAACTTTACAACGAGCATATAGTAATCACTAAGCAACAGCTCACTCTCCCAAGCAGCATTCAACCGTTTTAAGCGTTCAAATAGAAACTTTCAATTTCAGGAAAGTCGACCTGTTTTTAGCAGCGGTCACTACAATGTCATTTCCAGCATTCACTTCCATGGCAACGACAATGTTAGCAAAACGTTTGTAGCGGGAAGATGAACGTAAAGAGTACCGCGCGTAATAGACGAGAAGAAATGAGAACCGTACGCCAACAGCTATATGCAAGGGCGGCCGGTGCATATACATATGCATGTATGGATTCACTTATGTAGCCGATGACTCGGGTGGAATTAGCAATAAGTTTATACATTTTAATGTTTTATTGTAGTTTGTGATTGCACTGATATTAATTATTGCACAGATCACGTCGGGGTCACCATATGTTAAGCTAATGAGCTTTTTCACTAGCTGTTGCGATTCAGTTAAATGAAAGTTCGAGTGGTTAAATTAATAGTAGTTATAGTTTATTGGTATATAGGTGTACATATATATCCGAACATACACATATTTTACCAATCTACAGACGCATCCCAATATATATAAGCCATCTATCCGAATATACACTTATTTCTTCCAAATCCAAATCTTTATGTACATATATCTGCATATTCTTGCACATATATATCACAACCGCATATCCTTGTACATCATATATATATATATATATTTATATATACATACATCCGAAATATATATATATAGTACTGCATATTCTTGCACATATACATATATCCGAACATACACATATTTTACCAATCCACATAAGCATCCCAATATATATAACATATATATCCGAATATTCACTTATTGTTTTCCATATCCATACATCCACACCTCCCCGCACCTACAACCATACATACAAGCAGCAATAGCGGTGCCTGCCTTTGCTCGTTTTCGCGTTCGCCTCTCCACCGTTGCGCGCATTGTTTTTGCTGGGAGAGCAGATTATCGGCGCCGCTCTTGCGCATAACGGAGCGCCAAGTGACGCGATACCCTGTATTTTGAGGGTGTATCGATTTCGTTGGTGACTTGTCCAGTGACGCGCTACCCTACTTTCGGCAGGTATATTGTTTTTGGTCGTCACTTGCCACCGATTCCCCATATTAGTGCCTGATCGCCTTAGTATACCCAAGCGCCTCCGACTTGCCAACCAGTCAATACCAAAGGGTTGTTGGGTCCATTTTCCGTGTCCATCCGCCCGATTCTTTCGCTTCCGTTTCGTTGTTCTCAGCGAGTGAGGTCAGAACATGCCCACTGGTGACGAGGACAGCAAAAAACTTTTGCCCGTAGTAGTAGGACACCACGCAGTGGTTCCGCCCCAGGAACACCTACCTCGGTGACTAAAAAGATAAAGTTACCCAGCACGCCTAAAACGAGAACGAGTTCGGCCAGTCACGCTAAAGGTGCCAGCTCTTCCACCTACCAGCCCCATCAGCTCTCGACGCACTTCTCCAATGGCCCAAACAGCATTCCTCTCCGCAGGTGCGAAATTGGTAGCAGCCATCGGCAGGCTGACCAGTTTGAAGGACCGTTTTACCGCCTCCAGTACCAGCACGCCATCCCCCGCTATCGCTCAGGTCCGTAGAGACCGCTTACAGAGCATGTGGGCAAAGGTGGATGCTGAATTCGAGGCCTGTTCCATAGCTAGAGATCCAAGCCATGCACGACACGTGCTACGACGACTATGAACGGTGCCTAGACGACCTTACGGTCCAATCGGCCAGCCCAGTAGTCCGTCCTCCTGCACAGCCGGACTCCAATGGCGGCTGTCGACTGCCACCCTGTGACATCGAAGTTTTCACAGGGGATTACGTTCGCTGGCCCACTTTTTGGGACCTCTTCACAGCCATTTATATTCATAATCCTAGACTCTCACCCGTAGAAAACCTGTACCACTTAACCACGAAGACCAGTGGCGATCCAAAAGCCATCGTGGAAAAATCCCCGTTGACCAACGACGGCTTCTAAGCAGCATGGAATTCCCTCCGTGACCGGTATGAGAACAACCGGCTCCTGGTGGCTAACCAGATTAATATTCTCCTCTCCCTGTCCCCAGTTGTTTCCGAATCGAGTCGTGCTCTGAAGGAGCTCCAAGGGACGATCCACGGGGTGCTTACCGCACTGGCGCATTCTAAGGTCTCTACCGAAAACTGGGACAGTTTGTTGGTAACGATTTGCGCCTCCAAATGGCCCAAGTTGACCCGGGCCTCGTGGGAAGACTCCGTCACCACGAAGAAAGAGATGCCCCCATGGAAGGAGATGGACTCCTTTCTGAGTCAGAGGTATCTGACCTTAGTGGCCATCGAGGGCAACCCGTCCCATGCACATAGTTCCAAAGGCGATCCGAATCCGCCACCTTCTAGAAATGACCCGTTCCGGTCCCAAGGGAGTCCTGTTCCTAGGAGGGTTCACTCGTTTGAGACAACAGTGAATCCGCAGAGGAGGACATGTGATCTCTGCTCCAAAGAGAATCATCCAATCCGTAATTGTCCTCGCTTCCTCCACATGACTGTTGATGCTCGTTCCAGCTACATTAAACAGAACAGCTATGCCTGAACTGTTTCGCACGAGGACATCAGATCCGAGAATGCCAAAGCTCCACAACTGCGTCACTTGTGGGTAACGGCACTACACGCTGCTGCACCGTGGCAATCCAAGTTCCAGCGAGCCGACTTCCACATCCGTACAACACCCGAGTTCTTCCTTATCCTTGTCCAACGTTCAGTCTTATTTCGCATCCGGTACAAGTGCGGTTCTTCTGAGCACGGCTATGATTAATATTTTCCATCTGGGGACCAATTTTCGCGCCCGCGCTTTGATCGACTCTGGCTCCGAGGCCACGTTCATTACGGAACGTCTAGTCAGCATGATCAAACTGCTATTCCAACCTATCCAGGCACAGGTCTCCGGCATTAATCATACTGTATCCGCTCAGTCGAAGAAGCTCTGCAATTTTTCCATCCGCTCTCCGACTAAGTCGGGTTTACAATTAAACGTTACAGCTTACGTTATTCCGGAGGTGGCAGCTAATATTCCCTCGCATCCGATCTCTCAGAATTTGCTGAGAGACTTGCCTAGCCTTCCGTTGGCGGATCCTACATTTCTTGAGAGCTCACCAATCGATGTCCTGATTGGAGCTGACATACTACCATCCGTACTGTTAAGCGGCTTACAGACGAACATATGTGGCTCTCTCCTCGGGCAAGAAACAGTTTTCGGTTGGGTGCTCTCTGGGCCAGTGTGTAATACGGCCGTTCAGAGAGCCTCACAAGTTGCATCCTTTTCGAGTCAGGTGTCTAGAGTACCTATCCAAAGGGTAAGAGAGGAGGATGGAGGAGGAGGATGTTCAGGGCAGCCGCAAACTTCCGTAGCGCACTGTGGAGAGCGCTCCGCGCCCGACTCGCTCTCGTACGCTCTTGCACACGGCACTCAGGAGAGCCGCCCGGCGCTCGGGCGGCCACTAGCTTCAGCGGGGTTTTAGGTTTTAACGAAGCGTTGTTTATCTGGTGATCCGCCCCCTACAAACAATAGGTATGTAGACCGACGAATGCGTATGTACATTTGTATGCATGTTTCAGCGAGGTGCGTAAAGACCGATTAAAGGCCGATGCAACGAACGAGATATGATGCGATACGATCAGCTCCAGACTATATGTAGACCGACGTATTGCGTATGTACATATATGTATGTGGGTGAACGATCGATGCGACTTAATGACGATGAAAGACGGTCTGATAGCCACGAAGATCAGCTCAAGACAGAATGAGTGCTAGGTGCAGACTGTAAGTGATAGTTTCCGACTATATGAGTGATAGATTCAGACTAAGGGCAGGCGGGCCGAGTCGCCCGTGCCCTAAAGTAAGCAAGCGAACGATGATCCGAGAAAGCAATAATGAAAGATCGAGAGAGCGACGAAGAAGGCGATGATCCGAGAGAGCGATGTATAGGCTGCTGCCGTGCGGGAACTTAAGTCGAGGTACAATAAGATGCAGTGGGCAGTACAAAATAGCAAACAATAATAGGCATTTAATTTACTGCTGCACCACTGGCTATGACTTAATTTATGCCGACTAAATATCGGGCTGGGAAACCCAACACACTCCCACCGTTGAAAGGCTAACTTTCAACAGACTCGTAAGGGTTTAGCAGCAGTTTGCTGGAAGGCCAAGGACCGCCAAATCCAGATGACTGATGTTTAGCCTTGATACGAGTGATTGAGAGGACGAAGCAGACAGACCACCATTCAAACAATGCGGTGGCGATATGTCATTTGGCTCGACTTGGCACTCTGAAATCGAGAATAAAAGATTTGCATTAGCAATGGCCACGATGTGGCCAAAAAGCGCCTTCAGCTCGTTCATTCCAAATGTTCCTGAGTAGCTCCTAGTGCAATAGAAGATGTTGGCTATCTTCACTGAAGAACCTCTCCACTCAATTGGGCACCATTTGGATGGAATCAGCTCCAACAGCTCTCGAAATTTTGGAATAATGTTGACTAGATGGCTTCTAGGAACGATGAGTGTAGGACTGCCAGCAGCGAAGTCCAGCGAAAGTCCAGATGCAAGGTTACAGGTGGATATAGAGCACTCGTTCGGTCCACTCGGGAGAGCCCATCGCGTTGTTTGGACGGCTGAACGCTGACCGTCTGACATAACTGAGTTATCAGCACAACAAGCCTCGATGCCGTCGCAACAAAATCCATGATCTTCCCAATCAGTATCGGGAACGAGTACTAGTAAGGAATACATGAGCAACGAAGCGTAAACAATATTGCGTGCAGAGCCCAGCGCCGCAGTAGGGCTGTCATCCCAATACAAGTTCACTTTGCATATACGCAGAAGATCGAATTTCGACTTGGCCAATGCATCGACGGCTAAACCAAGGTGAGGAGTACGCTTTGAGAGCAGCAGCAGCGATGAAATGTTGTCTTCCTTCCATCGTGACCAGAAGATCTGCTGCAAGTAGGTAACGCATTTCCTGCGATCTGACCGATCGGTACTCAGCTTGGTAACGTTAGGCTCTGCACACTGCGAGAGGCGATTGACATTCAATCGAGCTCGAATGGGCACATCCAGATAGGCAGGGCTCTCTGTAATTGCAACTAAAAATATATAATTAGTCAGGGTCCAATAGACCAATATTGGGATAAACCTAGTCCAAGAAAAGCCTTATTTTCAGCGTGAAGATTCAGCTTATTAGGGTTGACCAAAGTAAATTTGATTATGAGCTGAACTGGATGCTTCCTGGGTGGGATGATTTGATGACGGCCAGAAAAGTTTGACGAAGATTAAAGTCCATGAGCCAAGCGTGTCGGTTTGTTCAGATCAGCCGGAAGAGTCCCATGCGAAGAACTATCAGCTGGATACAGAACGTAAACCTTAACGTAAGGCTGCTCATTGGTTGACAAGTCAGAAACTGAGCGTCTGCAAAGACGTGACGATGCTGGATGGCTCGAAAATACGAACATATGTTGATCAGTAGCCGGTTCTGGAGATGGTTTTAAAGGTGAGGAGACCTCAGTGCTAATGTCTAACTTCCAATGAGATTCAGTAGCTGGTTCTGGATCTGGTTTGAATGGTGTGGAGACATCACTGCTAATGTCTTCCTTCGAATGAGATTCCTGGAAGTCTGGCGGAGCTCCATCAAGCACAGCAGGCACCTCAGAACACCCCAATTGTAAGCAATCTCTTGGTAAAGGTCCAGATTGTTTCTCCAAAACCGTATTAGCCTCCTCCTGAGAGAGACCGCGAGATTCCGAGACATCTATGCATTTCGGATTGGATTGGATCTCGGCATGTCGACTAAATATCGGGCTGGGAAACCCAACACACAGTTTATGATCAAATAATACTCCAAGATCATTTGAATTTGAAAAAGATACAAAATGTGGAGCACGACGGTAGAATGTCATAAGCTTGCATTTCGAGAGGTTCAAAAATAGAAGATTACTTGAACACCACAATAGCAATTCATTTAGGTCCAGCTGAAGGTGTTTGTGCAAGTACCAGTCGGAGTAGGGCAGACAGATTTTAACGTCATCCGCATACATTAATGTATGAGAGAATGTTATAACAAGACGACTGGAAAAAGGTTGCAAATAAGTTTGCAATGCCAGCAGCAGAAGATTCAGAATTTTTTAGATAATGAAGGGACGGAGGAAATGCATTGGACTTACGTTTAGAGTTGACAAAAGAAAAGAATTTTTTAGGATCATTGCGTAAGTTTCTACTACAGGAAGAGGGGTAAAGATTGTAGCACAGACTATAAGTTGTTAGGAATTGATAGCGGGCGTAAGAATATTGTACAAAGACAAGCAAGGAGACAGTTTTCTGGTACTTTTTAAAAATTCTGAATTTCCTATTCCTTAAGTATAACAAATTCCTGGAGAGCCAGGGAGGCTTGGACGATAATGGTACAATAATATCCATACCATAAGTATTCAGGGCAGAGTTTAAAATATTATAGAATGAGTTGACTGTTACGTCAATATTCGGTAAGCAAAAAAGAGTGGACCAATCGACATTCGAGAGGTAAATGTTTAAATTGTCGAAATCAGTTTTGCGAAAACACTTCACCCGGTGAGGAGTCGAGGTAATGTTAACACCGCTAGAACTGGTACACTCTAAAGTTATAGGTCTTCAGGAAGTGATAGTGGGGAGACTCTGGCAACTGTACCTAGAGAAGCATCCATAACGAAAATAAGGTCGAGAAGTCTGTTCCCATTATTTTTAATAGAATTAATTTGGGCAAGGGAAACATCCGTTAGCTCATTGATAAAATCGTTATGAGTACTAGGAAGCAATTGGTTAGCGTCGTCGCAGGGCAGCCAAGAAAGAAGAGGTAAATTGAAGTCACCCATGACCACAATCTGATCAGCACAACCTAACGAAGACACAACAGAATGGATAGCAGAAAGGTGTTTTGAGTAAACCTCAGCATCAGATTTGGGAGGAATATATGAGCAGGTTAGATAGAGAAAAGCCATGCCAACACGGACTTTGACTGCAATGAACTCAATCCCATGGATATTGTTGAATGGGAATAACTCCGATTAGAAGTCAGTTTTGACTGCAACCATGTGTAATATTTTTTTAAAACGATCAAATTCGTAATATGTGTTGAATACGATATAGTTCAAGTCCGCAGGTTTCTTACTTGTACAAAACCTCAAACAACTATTGCCACCACAATTGCTTCTTATGGTGGTCATTTCAGAGTAGCACCTTAAATACACGATTAGGCCTTCAGTATATCCAATTAAATAAACGAATGTTTTAAGCTATTAGGCGTTTTTAAAAACCGTTTGAATTGTTGGTTAATAATAAAGCGATAGCTGGTTAAATATAGGCACAATTTATTTGCATATAGTTGAATAATAGTATGTGTGCGTAAGAGCGATGGATAACAAATTTACCACGATGGTTTCTAAGATCAAGTCGCGACTGACTTGCAAGGCCTGACAGCCTAATTGCCTAATCCAAACAACTAACATTTAGATATACATTTACTTTAGGCCGCAACACTTGCTGCTTGACCCGAAAGGATTTATATAACCAAATATGTATGTATATTACAATGGTGCTCTTTTGGAACACGGTTCCAAATTAAACAAATTAGATTCAAGATCTAGGTAAAAATAGTAAATACAGGATAGTAATTTTATTCAAAGTGAGTTTAATAATAAATTTCCACTTCTTAATACCTATACTTAAATTCCATACGAAACAAATACTGAACATTTACCTGTGCAATATCGTAAACTATATACTCATTGTATAATAATGAAGATTTCAACTTATCATTAGTAACTGCCTTTCCAAGTGGTATTTCCACACCATCACTTCGCATATAGGCCTCTTTAGGATCTGGCATGGTGCGACCATGGCCATAACAGCTGTGCTTATCGTTCGGTAGTTTTGTAACGTATTTTGCTGCGGTACACTCCATCATATCTCCCAGGGCTACTTCGGAAAGGAGCATTAATCCGGTTGAATTTTGCTGGCTTGTGCAACAATAATTAGCCGATTTTGAAACCATGTCAGCAAAATAAATGCCTTTTCCAAACATGTAACCAGTAGGTGGCGCTTCAGGAGGAGCAATTTTCAAACCATGAGATAAGATACCAGCGAAATTTGTTAAGCGAGAACCGTGCCATAATAATTTACGATTATGTAGCTTTTTAAAAGGTTTAAAGCGTCTAGCTTCTCCTTGACGAACTACTTTAAACACATCCACAACCTCAAGTTCATAGGCACTGTGAGTAGCAGCATGGGTATTCTTGACATATTTATTTAAAAGCAAAAATTCATCACTATTTTTATCTAGTGGTATCAATTGAGTCTTTAATTGCTCGTAATGTTGGTCTAATGGGTTAATGTTATCAATTGTATCTTCGTTCTTTATTAAGCTATAGGCGACCTCGATTTCAGCCAGCGAATCAAGCATTTGTCGCAAATCTTCGACTTGCTTAGGAGTTTCAATCAAAGGCGGAGATTGGACTCCAAAGTTGTGGGGAATTAACGTGTAAAATCTATTAGAGGCATCAATAAGTTTAGAATTTTTAGAGCCGGACTCGATCAATTCATAAATTTCCTTTACCACATTATACGCAGACTGAATTTGCATTAAACTTAGTTTTCCTAAAGGCATTTTCTCCATGTCAATATGAAATTCCATCATTGTTTTTTTCATAAAATCGATATCAAAAATTAGCTTGATTAAATTTTGTACGGAAGGCTCAAGTTTAGAACCAATTGCATGTTTGCTATCCGTTAATCCGCTATTTTTTGAATCATCTTCGTACTGAATATCGATTGGATACATACGATCTGGAATTTTAACAAATTGTTCTCGATCTTTAAATTCATTTCCGGATTTATCAGCATATACTTTTTGAAAAATTTCTTTCGCTTCCAAAATGGTACCACACTCTTCAACCTTAAAATTCCCAATGGTTGTGCCGATCCGACCCCAGGAACGAAAAATCCAATACCTTTAATAAAAAACAAGGAAATAAAAAGAAAATTATTTTTAAATATATATCCGTAGGTAAAATGAACATTAATATAAATTCGAAATATTTTGTCATTTTTGAAAATGGTTATTGTAGCGAAACATGCCAGCTGAAGGCACTCTCTAGTTATAGGCATACCACAGTAAACTTGGAAAGCAAGTAGAAGCTACTGATCTGAGTATGTAGAGTCGTGTTAGTTGACAGTATGAAGTTTTGTGCAGATAACAAAACACGTACAGTCATGTGAAAAATAATAAGGGCACTTGGCTTTATTTCATAAAAATTGAAAGTTAACACAACCTATAAACCTATAAAATTTAAGTTCACTTCAAAGGAATAGGAAATATCCATTTTATAGACCTTTTTTTGAAATAAAGCCAAGTGTCCCTGTTATTTTTCACATGACTGTACATACATATGTACATTTATGTAGTAGCTGTGAGCATATTAAGAAAAAAGTTGGAAAAAAACTTATTTTTAATGGGTTTTAAAGCGCAATAAATGGGTGTTAAAAATTTTCAAAAAAATGTGAGTGTCTAATTTGTTGCAGGGTTGTCAAATTACTTTAAGATTAAATCTTTATATTTAACCAAACATAATTTTTTTGGTCTCTTCAAAAAATGGGTGTTATTTCAAAGTATGATCCCCGTTATATAACTCGATGTTAGCCTCCTTTTTTTTTAGTTAAATGCGTAAGTTTGGTAGAGAAACTACGTAATATAATTGTATATGCTAACGTGAAATATTTTAACACTGTTTGTAAGCGTTCAACGTAAATTCCACTATGGCAGAATTATTTAATTAAATATAATAACAAATGTTTAACTAATTTAATGAAAAATGAATTTGCAAATTAGAAAACACTAAGTCATCGGCTAAGCGCAGCAAAAAAGGCCAGTGAAGTCTCTAAAAATAATTAAATTTTCATTTTCATTTTTCTGGGTGCTTTTCTTTCACGTTTCCTCATTTTTAGTGTATACAATTTTTGTTTTAAAAAAATTATCACTTCAGTGAATTCTTAATAACTTAATAACAATTTAGTTTCTTCACTGACGTTTAACTAAGATATCTAGCTTTAATTCGTATACATAGATGTGTATAATATACACTCCGTCGAAAGTGCTTCCTTCTGGGCGTTACACACAACCGTTATCACCACAAACCTAATATACCCCTATACTCTTCGAGTACCGGGTATAAAAATAAATTTCTTACCTTGAGCTTTTATCAGCTTCCAAAAGCTGAAGCTTATAGTATGAATTTTTGTTGCGTTGAATGTCAGTCAAACCAAGCACTATATTGTATTTATCTTTTCCCTGCACATACACATGGGCGATGTCTTCAAGTCCACTATCAGGATCAACAGCGAGACCATCTTTAACTTTTAGAGTCTTTGACGTTGGAACAGATTTTGTATATATACTCTTTGACTTTGAGCTTTTAGCTTCTTCTTGGGGAACACGCGGTGATGGATCTGTACCCCAATCGCAAATGCTCATACTGCTTATATAATTAATAGCACCATCAGGATCAGATTCCACAGAATCGATGTAATCGACAGGCACAATATGAATGCCAAATGTTTTTGCTGACTCCATTCTGCTGCTGTTCTTTTTAGTTTCTTTTTCCGTAGATATTATTGCTATAGTCTTCTCCGATATTTTGGTTTCGCATTTTCCGCCTAATTTTTCAATTCTATTTTTTAACTCTTTCTCTTTTTCTTTCATTCCAATAAAGGAAAAGCTCAAATTATACAATGGTGGCTTTTTACGAACAATTTTCGGTCTGAAACAAAGATATATAATTTAAAATATTAAACCTACGTCATGAGTCATGGTCAGAGTAATTCCTATACTCTTTTAGGGTATAATTATAATACTTTGTATATGTACATATATGTATGTATATATGTACGTGGTATACACATGATTTTATACTTACCCACTTAACTCCTCAGGATTCTTTTTCAACAATACATTTTTAGAAATTGTGCAGGCACTCGGTGGAATATATTGGATGATTCGTGTTAATGGTTTTTTTTTAACCATACCTAAAAAATTATACGATGATTTGATATCCTTTGGTACATTACAAGCCGTGCGCTTGGGTTCAGTGTAAACCTTATCGCATTTGGTCCACTCTGAAATATTTCCATTGCATTTGTATCCAGATTTATTGAAAATAAACTGAGAACTATTGCATTCAGAGCAGGGCGCAATAGCGCCAAATGTCAACATATCTGCAGCTTGATCAAAAAACTTTTCAGAGTCGCCTGTTACCGGCTGCTGTCCATTCGATATTAGGAGATCCTCAATGTCTTGCTTCTTCAGTTGACTTTTTAGCTCATCGCGAAATTTAAAAAACGTGTCGTTCTGTTTTTTAATCTGTTTCATTTTCTCGTTTTCTTCCTTTTCATCAGTTGGCTCCATTTTGGGTTTTTTTGCATCCGGAGTGTCTTCACATTTGATGGTCCTGTTTTATAATGATTCAGTTAGATAAATTAAATAAAGGAATAAGTAGAATTTATAGAAAAAGATTTTGTTTTTAAAAGTTGTGTGAAAAATTGTAGTCTGAAAACATTTCAATTTGTGTAAGTAAATTTGTTGCTTTTGAGAATGTGTGCGTGTTAAATCAACATGTGTGGTTTTTAATGTTTAATGTCGAGACGATCAAATTTATGCCGGCGAACGCGAAATGCGTAAATAGTTTTGGCTTCGAGGAGCCGTAAAAATAGTGAAGACATTATACATCGCAATGAAAATAATCGTCTACGCACAGCAAGGTCCCGTTCGACGGAACAAAGATGCAACAACAACAGCAAATAAACGTCGTGAAATACAAAATCTACAAGGTGTTGCGTTCACATGCAACGTCACCGATTACGCTTCTCATAGCCATAGCCAAAAATAAAATATGTAATCGATAGAGAATACTTCAAAGATTATGGAAAGATTTTTTAAATCGGTTAATAACACTAGTCGACACGACTTTTCCGCTGTCGCCAAGAATAACTTTTTCTGATAGATTTGGATGTTTAAAAATGTTTAAAGAATTTTTTTTTCCAGATGTAGTTTTTTTTTTTAAAGAATTTTTAAAAAATCTGGTATTATTTGTCATAGGTAGTGCTTCTATTTTTCACGTAACTTAAGTTTCCTACAACTGGTTGTATTGAACTTTGCATTTAAAAAAAGCTGATAAATGCAGACTCAGACACTTTGTAGCTGAAAGTTAACGTCTGGAAGATATTAAGCTTCCAAATTGAAATCTCATAATTTTTTCCGGTATTCCGAAATTTTGACTTTGAAAGCTCAGGAAAAGTCGAAAAAAAATATTTGAATGCCTCGATTTTTGGTTTTAGATGGACACATTAATAAGGCGTCGTTTAAGGTATCGCGTATAAAAATATAAAAATAAACGGCTAAGTTATAACCGTTTGTCCAAACTTTCAGATGCCATTTGGTACTATCCCAAATGCCATTTTACCTTTAAAAACTACTGCAAACACATATTTTTGGTATTTTTGTAGGAAAAAAAAACGGTTACACGTTAGCTAACGGAATTTATCGGCGAAATTCGGCATATGAAAGTTTGGTAAACGATTATAACTTAGCCGTTTATTTTTATATTAGTATAAGCGATACCTTACCTTACCTCAGACACTTTGTAGCTGCAACTAAACGTCTGGAAGTAATATCTTTATAGCTGCATTATAGCGGGATTTATAGCTGCATTTGTCCGTTTTTTTTTAACTGCAAAGTTGTAGGAAACTTAAGTTATGTGAAAAATAGAAGCTCTACCTATGACAAAAAATACCACATTTTTTTAAAATTCTTTAAAAAATCACCGTGAAAAAAAACCATAATTCTTTAAAAAATTTAAATCTCCAAATCTATCAGAAAAATTGGAGTCATGTCGCTTTTTTTCTGGAGGACTTATGTCGTTTTAAAACGACATATCTCCGCCGTTTAACAAATGACATATCCCCGCGCGGAGCTATGTCTTTTCAGACGACATATCTCCGCGCGGAGGTATGGCCATTCAAAACGACATAATTTCGCGCGGAGTTATGTCGTTTATGAAACGGCGGAGATATGTCGTCGGAGATATGTCGCTACCCGGCCGTTTTCGTGGGGGACTGTATTGTAATTATTCAGTATTGATGAGACCTATGTACATATGTATGTGCTGTGGTGCCCATTGGTCGGAGTCTCTGAGACGTATTACTGTCATTTCTTCTCGATCCTTTCCTGCAAGGTCACGGATCTGGAGGCATAGGATGGTATTTAGCGCATAATTTGGACGGCCGGCCACCACACTGTAACTCCACCGAGTAGTATTGGCCTAACCATTGCACATTGGGCGGAATCGGCTTTTTTATTTGTATGGCTTTAAAATTTTTTCCAGTAAATAATTGTCCCTCGTCATTGAAAATATTTAATTTACATTTTATTATGCTACCTTCGTTTTACGCCTGCCCTTCAAAGTAAGCTTTTTGTGACACGTGCGTCGCACGCAGTCTGATTGAAAATTTTGTAAATATTTACTTTATAATGTACTTTATAATGGAAAAAACACCAAGGTATGAAGAAAATAGTTATATACATACATATGTGTTTAGTTATATGTATGTGCTTTTCAATGTTCTTAGTTAAGTAACCTCACACTATAGTTGTGTTTCGTAAAGCATATTTAGCTAGATACAGTAGGATTAAAAAAAGTGTTTATGTGGTAGTATGTGTTATGTCTATTTTTATGTAGAGTTTACAGCATAAGCGAATTTTCGGTTTTTCGATTTATTTCAATAGATGTGGGCAACGTTTCTATTTGACGTGGCGATTTGCTGCAAGTTTGGTTGAAATGTGTCGCAACATGAACGATACTTTCGAACGATACTGGGTTTGTGGAGAAATTCTTGTAAAATCTCTTACAGAAAATGCTTTAATGGACATAAAAATGAAAATTAGTTTTTTAAACTAAAATGGAAACAGATAAAATTGAACGGTTCAACTAAATTTTTTTAAATTTATTTTTGGCCAAAATGTAATATTTCCTTTTTGCCAATTTAAATCATAAAATCGCATATTTTCTGACTGAGTACCGAGTATAAAGTAGAGCCGCGGCCTTTGCCGCCTACAATCTCATTGAGTACTATGTATATTTAGTTAATTTTTGCGCTTTGCACACTATTATGGAATGGTGCTGTTAATTGTAATTGTAAGGAATAGAAGTTATTTTTCTAACGAAAACTTGGATTTGAAACGAATCTTTCGATAAATTTCAATTTCAATCTTTCAATTCAATTTCAAAGGGCCCCTCTGAAATTTTAATACACATGTATGTACACTTGGCCCTCGCTTAACACGGGGGTTACGTTCCTAGAAATCCTCGTGTTAAGCGAAATCGTGTTAAGCGAAACATGGATTCAGTACAAAATAAGGGGTTACGTTCTCAAAATTCAAAATTGGCGGAAAAAAATTTTTTTATTATTCAAGTTTGGTCTGTTTTTATTTATTTCCAAATTAAAAGTGGGTATTAAATAAAAAAAAGGTGCTTCATATAATTAATTAACATGTTAAACTTTATAGAAACTTAAAAATGTTAAAAAGTAAGGAGATCATATGTTTCAATTCATATCAAATTTGAAATGCATTTGGTGGCATTTATAGTTTAAGCCAGTTTGTTTCAACATGTTTTCTTTTTTGGTGGCTCCTTATCAAAAAAATCAGTCATTTTCGATTGTTTGGTGGCTTTTAAAGCTTCTTTATAGCACTCCTTATAAGGCAAAAGTATTTTTTCCAACTCTCTCTTAAACTTAAGTCGTCGTTCGATGACCGGATCTGAATTTAAGAAGCACGATTCCAAGCTGCTAGCATATGCGAATCCTTCTTGGAGCTTTTCTATCGTTAAACTAATCGGGTCGGTTTCTTCAGAGCTGCTGTCATCTGATTTCGAATTGTTTGCTTCATTCACAGCAATCTCAAGCAATGATTCGTCATTAATTCCTTCATCTTCAAACAACTCTTGCAAATCATCATTTGCCATGTCGTCGAAACCTTCGCCTTCAATCAAGTGAGCAAGGTCCAATATATCCTGGAATCCACGTTTTGGCACTTCTATTTCAGCAGCTCCATCATCGGCCGATGCCGCTTCGCCCTTAAATTTGAGGCTATGAATGGAGAACCTTTTCTTAAATTTCTCGAACCATCCATTACTGGCAACGAAATCTATGCTGGAAGAGGGCTCTCCATTTTGCTCGAGCAGTCCATAAATCCTGAGTGCCTTTTCCTGAATGATCCGCTGGCTTAAAGGGATCTTTTTTTCGTAGCTATCGTCAATCCAAATGCTAAGTGCTCTTTCCATTTTTTCCAAAATTGGTGCACGTGCTCTACTGGTAAATTTTGTAGATATGGATGACCCAATGCTTCCTGCACGTCGTATTTCAGTTTCATTCTTTTTGATAGTGCGAACTGTTGCCTCATTTAAATCAAGGCTTCTTGCAATTTCCGTGGCAGTTTGCCCATTGTCTAACCGGTTTAGAATTTGTATTTTTGATTCTATAGAAATGACTTTTCGTTTTAAAGTAGCTCTGTTCTTTTTTTCTGCCATTGTAAAAGCTAAAATTTATTTATTTTAATTATGTACATATTCACTTTTTAATTTAATCAAGCTGTACCACCTTTTTACTTACCACAAAATCTTTGACTTTTTATTTACGCGTCTGCAAAGCTCAAGATTTTTGCACCTACTAAAACACGCTTACATCTGACATATCAAATGTGGGATTCCCCTTTTTCGACAAGCACCCCATGCGTATGACGCAAGCACAAAGGCACTATAGCGTTAATCGACAGCAAAAAAAATATATATATCGATATTTTGCATTAGTGTAAGAACGAGGTTTTTAGCGTGTTAAAAGGGGGATGGGAGCAAATTTGTAACCGTGTAAGACCGAGTTCGTGCTAAAAGAGTCCGTGTTAAGCGAGGGCCAAGTGTATATACAATGTTAAAATTTCATTTTGGAGATCTTAAATTGAGTAAATTATTTTTAAAAGGTCACCTTGTCATCTAAATTTTTATTATAAAGATTAAAAATACTCACGGAAGCACTCTTGACACTTCAATTTTGTCCTCCGATTTTAAGCTTTTGTAACCTGGAATATTTTCGCCTGTATCGAACCAACCAAGTGCGGATCTTAATTCTGCAAAGCATTCTACATGATGCCACAGTGGTTGGCCACCATACTTCATACCAACTTCAGTATCATATACCGTTTTCCTTATCCGAATTTGATCTTTACTTATTTTTTGATCGCAGCCCCGGCACGACGATCTGCTGGATTTTGCATACTCGATACCAAAGTCCTTGAGCGCTGTGTTTTCAGCCTTAGAACGTTTCTTCCCGGTGTTAGCAATTACGCTTCCTGCTACAGTACCTTAAAAATAGAATGTATCAAA
Organism: Drosophila algonquin; assembly: GCA_035041765.1. Classification (NCBI taxonomy): domain Eukaryota; kingdom Metazoa; phylum Arthropoda; class Insecta; order Diptera; family Drosophilidae; genus Drosophila; species Drosophila algonquin. The sequence continues at coordinate 277,167 of JAWNKY010003223.1, forward strand.
TTTATAAAAGTTAGAACGTGATTGTCGATATTACGTACACTCATGTAGGTTGTTTTTTTTACTTGTATTAAATATATATATATTACTTTTAGATTACGGTAATCTATGATTACATTACACATATTCAAAAGCACATACCAATAAGCTTCTCCAATTCCTTTTGATCATCAAAACGTAAGTTTTCGTAATTCTGTATGTCCCCTACAGATGCTGGACGCTGTTTCTTGAAAAAACAACTTTTGTGGAACCAGTTAGGCACTTTTGCATCGTGAAAAGCTGACTATTTGGGTAAATATAATATTAAATCTCTAATGCATTGTATTTTTCCCAGACTTACTTGGACCATAACAGCAATTCGTAGTTCTTTCATGGGAATAGTAGACTTACATCCTTTACAAGAAGCACGGCCAGTTTTGGCATATTCTGCCATATATGGTAATTCAATATCCATAATGTAAGCTACTTTCAATTTAAACAATTGTTAATAAGCGACTGGTTAGAATTGCAACAATTATTTCATCAAAGCGCCAACATTACGGTAGACGCTAGACACTTATCGTTTATTTAATCGTATCAATAGAATGCAATTATTTCGATAGTTGACACGTGCTTGAAACAATGGAAATGATACAACAAATTTTTTTTATATCCGCAAAACAAAACTATTTTAGTGACTTACAGACAGTTCCCACAAGCACCATCCATTTCAAGGATGGTCCGTAATAGCACTAACCATACGGTATATATGTAAATGGGGCAGTTCATACATGTGGCTGTCCGCAGCGCCGCAACTGATATAAGCTCCAACAGTTGTCTTTTTAGTGTATGTGAGCACATACATACATTCTCACGTAGTTTGCGTGTTTGCAAGTGGGGATGAGCGCACAACTGAAATTTATTTTCTCTTAACTTTGTTTTGATTTCTGCGCTCACGCCACCCTTCAATTTAGCATTTTTGCGGTCGACCCTTTTTGAAGACGCTTTCCTTACAGTACCAGAATAATTGTTATTTTTTACATGCTTTAGATGATAACTTTGTTTAATATAGAATATCCTAATATAATGAGCTTATATATACATATACATATACACAAAACTATATTTAATTGAATGGTTTATTTTATTATATAATGGTATATTTGATCACATATGATAAGGTGGAATAAGGTGGAAAAGTTTAACTTTTCTTATGCCAGGGAGATAGCTAAGTGTAAGATAGATAAGTGTCTTCCAAACTCACTTTAACACCATCTGTTCTGCCAAATTTTGGCCGGAGCATTTGGTGGTGAAAGAGTTTAAGGCAAAGAAGAAGACTAGGCCCCCAATAACTCTGCCAACTAATCAGACCAGTGCTCCTTCGTCATCTTCCCGCTCTACCTCCACCCGTCCAAAAAACTAACAAACTCTCTTTTAGTGACCTATCAGAATAATCGAGGCTTGCGTAGTAAGCTAAGCATTCTTTTCCTGGATAGTGTCGCATTTGCATCCCACGTTATTGTGTTTACCGAAACCTGGTTAAAGCCGGACATTCTTAGTTCCGAAGTTTTGGCAGGTCGGTACACAACTTATAGAAAGGATCGTTCGTCTTGACGTGCAGGAGGGGTTCTGATTGCTGTGGACTCAAACTTCACGTCGGAACTTTTCACAGTCGAGATCCAGCAGGAACTGGAATTTCTGTGTGTAAGACTGATTCTTCTCGCTTTCTCAGTTTTCATAAGTTGTTCGTATATTCCACCTTCTTCGGATATCGCAATTTACGAGCAGCATTTGTCCGCCTTAACCGCTATTTCTTCCTCGCTATCTGACAAAGATCACATGATAGTTCTTGGTGACTTCAACTTGCCAGGAATTGTTTGGTCTTCGGTAAATGACTCTAATAGCCTGGTACCTGGACTTTGTTGACGGCTTGATTGACCTGTCTGTCTCAAGTTAACCATGTTAAAAACTCCTTGGGTCGATTTCTTGATCTGTGCTTTGTAACGGATCCGACCTAAGCGTTGTTAACTCGAGTCCCCCCGCTCACTATACCTGAAGATGCCTACCTACGAAGTGTCGCTCGACCTAGGACGAACTGTACTATATCGGTCGGGTAGACTACCCCAACGTGTTCGCTGCTTCCGTAAAGCCGAGTTTACGAAGCTTAATAACCTCTTTAGGGATTTTTGATTGGTTCGCTTTATATTTCTGCAGTGATGTTACGACAGGCACAAACATTTTCTATGATGCGCTGGACTCACTTTTTGTCTCTTGTGTCCCACTTTCCTGTCCGATTAGATCAAGAAAACATCCTTGGTTTACCAAGGAGTTATCCCATCTAAAAAACTTAAAATCAAGACTTTATAAAAAATTTCAAGAAGTTGGCACTCCTTCTTCTCTTTCTCATTATGTAATAGCTCGGTCAATCTTTTCAGTTCTTAACGCTCAATGCTATCAGAATAACCTATCTCGATGCAGGATACGTTTTTCTAAGGACCCCAAACAGTTCTACAGCTTCGGAAACAGTAAGCGTAGAACGTCCGCACACCCATCCTTGCTATCCTTCCTTAATACGTCGGCAGATAATGATCAGGCAACTACCTATTTGCAGGACGTTTACTCTGGTCAGCCGTATCCATACGGTTTACCGAGGTCGAACGGCATTTTCAGTCCTTTGCTAAATGAAAGCTCGTTGCTTCATGATCTACGAACAGTATGGCCGGTGTTCTCACAGGGTCCGGACGGAGGTCCCGGCTGTGTACTCAGGTACTGTGCCGAGTCTCTGTGTGGGCCGTTGCTTAAACTATTCAACCTATCCATAAATTCTTCATGCTTTCCTCCGATATGGAAGGAGTCTTTTATAATTCCTTTCCATAAGAAAGGTAGCAAGTCTGACGCAATGAACTATAGAGGTATATCTAAGTTATCCGCTATTCCTAAAGTGTTTGAGAAAAGTTTAACTCCGCACCTTCAGCACCTATGCAGATCACTTATATCTCCATCTCAACATGGAGTTATAAGGCGGAGATCAAGCACTACAAATTTATTGGAGTTTACCTCCTTTATAATAAAAGCTTTCAAGGTAATCTACAGATGGATGTTGTTTACACCGATTTTAGTAAAGCGTTCGACTCTGTAAGCCATTCCCTCCTAGCACAAAAGCTCGACCTTCTAGGGTTCCCGCCCAATCTCCTGAGATGGGTCTCTAGCTACCTTTGTTCTAGGTCTCAAAGAGTCCTTTTCAAAAACTCCCTGTCCTTACCAGTCATGGTGACTTCGGGTGTACCACAGGGCAGTCATCTAGGCCCCTGACTCTTTACACTCTTTAGAAATGACCTGCCTTCTGTATTAACATACTCTCTAGTACTTATGTATGCGGATGATGTTAAGCTCTGTGTCCAGTATAAGGACATTTCTTTCCAATCCAGGTTGCAATCCGATCTCGATAGATTTCAGTCTTGGTGTTGTGGAAATTTATTAAACCTTAATGCTTCAAAATGTAAAGTAATGACTTTTCATCGCTCCAGCGCCTTTCTGGTTCCTTACACCCTTTGTGGTGGTTATCTTGAGAGAATTACCCGGGTTGATGATCTTGGTGTTCTATTAGATCCCAAGTTAAAGTTTTCAGAACACATTTCTTCCATGGTGAACAAGGCCATGGGCGTGCTTGGGCTTATAAAGAGGTGGTCAAAGGAATTTGACGACCCCTATATAACAAAGACTCTCTACACCTCTCTGGTTCGTCCGATTTTAGAATACGGCTCTTGTGTATGGTGCCCTCAGTACAACGTACACCAAGACCGTATAGAATCAGTTCAGAAAAACGTTTTACTTTTTGCTCTTCGCAGCCTCAGCTGGGAAGCAGGTGTCAGACTGCCGTCTTACTCTAATAGATTGATCTTAATAAACCTTCCAACCTTAGCTAATCGTAGGAAAATGCTTGGTGTGTTTTTTGTGCACAACTTGATCAAGGGCGACGTAGATAGCCCTGACCTGTTGAGCCGCATAAACTTCACGATTCCTATTAGAAGAACTAGGAATTATACACGCTTGTTTCTTCCGCTTTGTAGATCGAATTACTCCTTGCATGAACCATTTAGGGTCCTATGATCGGATTATAATTCCCTCTATCATATTATATCTACCACTAACTCCCTTCTGATGTTGTTTGTGTATCTGTAACGTGGTTTGCCCCAGAGTTACGTGACACGTCTATTGAATGTGATGGGTATAATTTTAATCGTTCAGATCGTGTTAGTCAAGCTGGGGGTGTTGCAATATTTGCAATCCATTACGTTAGCACATACTAACATAATACTAAGTGGAGACCTTAACAGTAGGTTAGGTGATAGCGCTTAGACCCGCTTCGGCCCGTTGTAGTACTGCAGGGAATCTCAACAGTCAACAGTTATCCCAGCCTGCAGCTCTTATAAATTTTGCTATCTTTCTGGCACATATTGTGGACATTTCCGAAACGTCTGCTATAAAGGGCGATCCCAAGTGTTGTATCCTTCTTCTGCCGAGAGCTGGACATGACCGGAACTAGCGTTCTACCGTATCCTTCTCATCCCCATCTCTACGGCTTCGGCAAAAATCATTACGTGGGGCACCCAGTCTGTTTGCGTGGGTATCTTAATAGGTCAATGTCCCGTGAGGGAACGTATGCCTGCGCTGCAACTTTGTCTAACGAGCTTGCATAGCTCTGAGGTGCGCTTTCTATCTATGATTGTCACCTGTTGTCTATTAGTCGCTTATATTGCTCCTTTATTATGAGACCGAGTTCGCGAAGATCACATTAGGCGACGATATCGCAGCTTGGCTATCACTATATATAATTACACGAGTTACCATGGCTTAAGGTAGCTTCTTGAAGGCAGTTCAGTGCTTCCTTAATTGCAATGACCTCCGCTTGAAAGACGCTACAGTGATTAGGGAGCCTAAAAGAGTTCCTCATGCTTTAGCTTCTTGTCAATTACCAACTCCGGACCAGGGGACTTGAACGGATCGAAGCTGTTTATTGCCCTGATAATGTATTGTAAGCATATTCGCCATCGTGGTTGCCGAGCCTTCACTAGGCAGTTGAGTCGGCTCGCTGATTGTGCACCCTGGGAAATGAGTGTCGAGTAGAATGTGTAGGGACTCCTTACTGTAGTTGGTCCACGTACCATCACTTCTCTTAAGTTACCCCAGCAAGGGAGCCGTTTTGGAGAGGGTCTTGCTGCTCTTGTAGGCTGCCCAGTGTTCCTCCCCGTTAGCGCTTTTGGCCCTGTTAAAGTGGGTCCTGTAGCATTTCCGTAGGATACCTATTTATTTTGACAACCAGGAGGGTTTCCTTTTCCAGGTCCTAGACCTCCTTGCGGCTCTTGATTATAAAGGTGGGATCATTATCCTGATTTAATTTAAAGTTATGTTAAGTTGACTTTGTCTTACCTTGGTATACTGACTTTGTTGTATAATAATCTGTTATTCACTTTTACTTGTCGCACTTGTAATTGAACACGCGTTTCGTCACTAACTGAAGCCAAAAGCAAAGCAATGGAATAATCCAGCAATGGAATGTCTGAAAGTATAAAAGAAAACAGAGCAGCGCAGCATCATTTTAGGCTTTCTGATCCCTTCGTTTTTTTTTCGTTTCTTTCGTCTACTGTAGAGACGATGCAGCCCACCGAACTAGTATGTTAGGTGGTACGCGGTGGGTTGTAGAGTATACAGTATATTCTTTGAGTGGTTCGACGTTCGCCTACCAAAGGGTTACTTCGGAAGATATCCATGTACGAACTACCCAAGTGTATAGTTCGGCGTGGTCAATCGCCACCGCCAGTACTGCAGGGATTGAACTTGAACTGGAATTTTGTGTTCGTTTGAGTTTTTTGATTTCTGGGCTCACGTCACGCTTTAGATACTAATTTTGCTTAATATAGAATATAATTATATAATGAAAGGATATACATATATCATACATGACTCACATTGGAATCATTTTTATTTAAAACACGTCTAAATATAAATTTGTATACAATATAGTCGTATAAACATAATATAAATACTAAACAGCATATCCTATATACATACATATACACAAATGTATATTTAATTGTATGGTATATTCTGTTTATATATTTGATAACAAATAAAAAAATAATATGAGCTAAAAAAATTATACACATCATACATGATTATGGATATTAATAACATATAAATTGGTAAGAAATGGATTTTAGTGTTATAATTGCCTATCATTTGAGCCGAAGTACCCGAGCCGAGCCTTTGGTATCGCATCTACAGACTTCGTTAGTGACCGGCGTTGGATGAAATGGCACATCTATGTACATATATACTGTATGGTTAGTGCTTGAGCTTACCGTCTGGATAATTGAAATTGAAATTTCGACTTTGAAAACTCAGGAAAATTCGAAAAAATAATCAATTCTTTGGCTTAGTTTTTGGTTTTATGTACATATATACATAAGTACATTAATAAGGCGTTGTTTAAGGCATCGTTTTTAAACAGCTGTGGATAAACGACTATGGTGCAGCTGTTTGACCAAACCGACGGAGAGCTCACCAAAATGAGATTACAAGAAACAAAAAGGGAAACATACCCACTATGGGCCAAATATGGAGGCGGAGAAAAGTGAAGCAGAGGCTGGGATGTCAGCCGAAACGTCGGTAGAATGCGTGTCTGCTACCACCGCCGGGCACGGGGAGGAGCAATCCTCTCTGCGTGTCGCCAGCGGTCACACCTCTGACGTTGCAGGAGCAGGCCACGCCAGCTGTAGCACGACTGCCAAAAAAGCCCCTCACTCCAAGCTGAGCCGCATGGATGCCGCTGTCGAAGTAGATACGGATCTAGAGAGCGTGATCTCAATCAGCAATACGGAGGAAGAGAGCCTTCTCCGCTCGCCGGAACCAGGCACCAGCTCCCCTCATAGGGAAGGGCCGTAGCGTTCCAGGGAGGGCATTAAGGCCCTGTCGCAGTACAAGGTAGCCCTCAAGATCCTGAGCCGGCTCCAGAGGAAAGCCGACATCTCCCAGGAGGAGAAAGCCAGGCTAACCTGGGCCGAACAGCGTGTGGAGGAAGGCAGACGACATTTCTCGCAGATGCCCCAAATGAGGATATCAATCGGGAAATATGCCTACAAGGTGGAGGAGATGCTGGCAAACAAGAGGCAACGCTCAGTGAGAGTGTCAGCAAGGACACTCCGGAGAGCAAGCGGTAACGCGGGCCAAAGGGCGCAGCCCCCCACCAAAAGTGGAAAACCCCCTCAAACAACACCCGAAGTCAAAGACAGTGAGTGATGCGGCCAAACGACATCTGATCGTGGCGCTAATCGACCGCAGTGATTAGAATGGCAAAATGACGGCAGCGCAGTGGAAGTTGGTGCACGCGCGGCTCGTGAACGCACTATTTGCACGGATGGAGGAGAACCCCACAGCTCCCATGCCCACCTTTGATGGTGCTGGGTGGCTGAATGGGGTAAAAGTCCTAAAACACAATGACGACCCAATGCGTAGGTGGCTGACGCAAACTGCCTGCCAACTAGACACGATGTGGGAGGGGGCTCGAGCTGGAGGTGGTGGACAGGGAGTTAATCCCGTCTATACCAAAGGCGAAGGTATTCTTCCCCACCGCGATTCAAGGAGACAGGGCGCTGAGGCTCCTACTGCGGCTGAACCCTGAGATACCCACAGAGAACTGGAAGCTGATACTCACACTACCCGTTACCCAACGAGGAGGGCCAATGTGTAATCCTCCAAGTAAACTAGGAGGCGATTGGTGGAATTGTTTATGTTAAAATGTCCACGTCCCCTAAAACTATTGTTGTAGTTTTGGTTGTTGTACTGTCGATTCTGGTTGAATTTGTTATAATGGGCATTTCCTCTACCGCGGTAATTACCTCTAAAGGTATTTCCGCGGTAGGAATTACCTCTAATAGCGAACAATACTGTGTTTACATCGCTGGTAACTCTTGTACTGGTTCGAATGTATGCGCTTATGGCCACATCCATTGTGGAGCATGCTCCTGCTTCCAGTACATTTTTTATGCTCTCGTGCTCAGCCTTTTTAATCATTACATCGATTGCCTCCTCTGTGCTAAGTTTATCTGCCTGGTCTGCTGGCAATCCCTCATCAATAAATGAAGCTAATAGCTGCTTCCGCAAATTCTCAACTTCGTTCGTGAATTGCAAAGCGGTTTTGCCCTTTTGCTAAACCGCATTTAATTTCCCCTTTAGACTGTGCGATGTCTCGCCTTTACTAGTAGTTTTAAGATTTCTTACGATACCGGCTATAGTGCTTTCATCTTGTACTATGTATAGTGCGGGTCCTACTATTTTCGACTTAATTACCTCAACGGCAACTTTCTCATACGGTCCCTTTGTTACGTCGATCAGGTCTACCGCTGTGATAAATCTCTGTAAATTGATTTTCTCTCCATTGAACTCTGGCACTGTTGATGAAATTTCTTTCATGTACGGCCTCTCGGCGGCTGACTGATCGGCCACTGCCATAGTGACTGGTTTTGATTCGGCTGTGCTTGAGTTTAAATAGGACTCTGAAATTTCCTCTTCTATTACGTCAGTAAGTATAATGATTGCGGGAATTGTTAGATCGTGTAGATCTTGTTCTTCAAACTCGTTCTCAGAGTTACCAGTGTCGTCAAATTCGTCAGACAGATCTATATCTTCTGAGGGTGACTCTGGGTTTTCACCTGTTTCGACCGTCAGGGGGTTATTTAGGATAGATGGTATTGATATATCCAAATTATACCTTATCTTTATTGATTTAAGATTCGATCGGAGTCGAACTAAGACTTTTGACACATATGACCAATGAGTTGTAGCTAGATTGTCCCTTTGGTCATGTACCAATGTTCGTGCCTGATTAAAACATGCTACAAATATTGTTGCATGCTTATTTAAGGTTAGTTCCTGGATATTCCTATTTTGAGTTAGGCATTTGTACGATCTGTTAAAAGTTTCCCTAATTTCCTTTAGCCTGGCACAAATCTCTTGCCATTCCATACTACCCTATGAACGGATTTATACTTAGTTTTGATAGTACATGGCCTAGTGAAACAAAATATATATATATATTTTGGGTTTTTTTTTTCTTATTGATTTTTATTACGTTGCGCATTGGCATTTGTTAGATCTTATCTAGATCATTTGCATGGCTTAAGGCCCTTTTCGTTATGCACTTATTGTGCAACAGATATGCTTTATAAAGAACATATGCGCTCAAAATTATGACAATTATTAACAATAGTATATTCGTTAAGTGTGAATCAAAATTTGTTGATTCGATCTTGTTTATGACGTTGGCAGTGGAGTCCACTGTTTTGGTATATATTATACCCATTGTGTCTATGTTGAATACGTCTTCAAATGTTTCGAATTTACTTATACGATTATTTTCCATACATTATCTTGAATATTTTATACGATTATTTTCTATATATTATTTTTTTTTACAGTTTCCTGCCTATTTGTTCGCATAGCTTTACAGGCTACACTGCTATCGGGCAATCTTACAATGGTTTTCTTAAATGTATCTTATTTATCAAAAAAAAATTTTGTCAATGTACTCGTCCGCATCAGCTGGTCGTCGCCGGTTGGCTCGCTGATGCTCTTTCGTATTCGCAGGTGCACATTGTGCAAGTGCCTACGCAGAATGCGCTTTCCAATGCTCCTGGGCAGTCTTGCGGGCAGGTTTTTGTTATTAATACGTGCTTTGGTATCTGCTTAGGAGGAGGAGGTGTTGTTTTAGAGTTTATTGGTGGAATTGTGTTTGTGGCTGAGTGAGCTGGAGTTGTTGGCTCTGGTTTTGGAATACTTGTCATCAGAAAGTCAAGTTCCTCTTGGAGTTTTTTGGCTGTTTCCCAGGGGGTTGGTGGTATTTTCGTGAACAATAGCCACTTCAAGTGCGCTATTCTCTTATTAATTGTTTTTCTTAATCCCCCGCGTTTAGGCATGTATTCCCATATATTTGCACCGTTTTGCCACAACTCCATCTCTACTCACTCAGTTCTTCCATGGTGTTCCATGGAAGTTCCTTTAATACTTTGGTCCTCCTGATTAGGTAATGTTTGGGTTATGGTTCAAAATATTTAAGAGTCCTGTCACGGTCGCAATGTGGTGTTGTCCAATCAGTTTGAATAATAGGCACAGTTTTTAAGTCAATAGAACCTCGACACGACTGGTCGGGTTCATGTATATTTCTTGAATCATCTTATAATTCTCCTTATGGATTAGCTTGGCCTAACGCTGCCCATCCCTACGCTGGCGAAGCCAGCAGCGGAGCAGCGGCATACATAAGTACATATATGTATATGTGTGTATATGCTAAGCAACGGAAACGTTGCTGAAGAACAGAGTGGCGCATGCACATGTATATTATGTATATACGGTCAGAACCCTGCATTTATGCTGACTAGGGTCTGGCCGTTGCCCGCTACATTCAAGTGCGATCGTATTATGTTGCGCTCGGAATGTGTTTGGCTCTTCGGGTTTGTTTATGTCAGCGACAAAGTGTCGCTGCTGGGCTTGTGTTTATGCAATAATGTATTGCTGTTAATTTGTTACTGGGTACAGTGCACCCTCGTTATATGTGCATATTACACTTGAAGATATCTGCGCCCCGGGGACACAGACGCGTACACCCATCAGGCAGTGGAAAATAAACTTGGGTCTGGAAACTATCGTGGAGGCCACCCAGGGGCTTGCACTGCACGACTCCGACGACGAGAGGACGGTGACCTGACATTGGTTGTCAACCGTCGGCGTCGGTGGAGGCGGAGCCCCTCATAGCCATGGATGGAGCCATGGATTACGTCAGCCAAATCAGCCCGGACTAAAGTCCTCGAACTATAACTTTTTTACACAACATCGGTAAGCAGGAACAGAACTATCGTACTTGTACGAAAGGGAATCCATGTTCAGCTTATGTCTTATTACAGCTCAGAGGACCTAACAGTGGTGATGCTAGAAAGCGAGGCAGCAACTGGCCCGCACCACCTGAAGGGCTAAGGAGTCTAGTCGAAGAAGCCGAGGACTACCAACTACTCATTAGTACGGACGCAAATGCCCAACACAATGTATGGGGAAGCCCCTATATCAATTACCGAGGTGAGTCACTTCTAGACTTTATACTATCAACTAATATAGAAGTAGCAAACGTGGGCAAGGAATACACCTACGTAGGTCCAACCTCATCAAACGTGCTAGATCTTACTCTGTTAACGGAAAAGAGTACCGCGGTATCTGAGTGGAGAGTCCTCGAAAGACCATCCTTCTCAGATCACAGGTATATTCAGTTCAAGTACGAATTTAAGCACACTTCGAAGGTAACAGTCTATAGGAACCCTCTGAACACAAACTGGAAAAAGTTCAGAAAGACGGTTAAATCGAAGCTTGCGAATCCGGGATTAATGCAATCTGCGGAGGACATAGAGAAGTCCCTTGAGTTTCTATCCAATGATCTACTAGATGCCTACAGCGCATCATGCTCACCCTTAAGAACGAAAAAGAGGACTAAGCCACTCTGGTGGAACAGGGACCTCTCTCTCCTAAGAAACAACCTCAGGGAATTCTTCAAGCTCGCCAAACAAGAGAACAAAGAGTTAATAAACGAAGAATACAAGACTACAAGAGCAGGTGCCTGAAACGGCAAGACACAGGAAGCTGCTTTCAGAGCAACGTACCATACAGAGTCAGCTCAAGCTAAGTAACGGACAATGGTCAGATAGCAGCGAAGAAGCCCTGACAGCACTAATGAAGACTCATTGTCCAGGTTGCACCGAGGACACTAATGCCGCAACGCAAAAGGAGCAAGAAAAAGAGGAATAAACCCTCGAGACCATACTTGGAATTGATCCCCTGGACATCCACGCTCGTCTGAAGGCAGGGAAGGCTGAACAGCGCCTGATTGCGTCGGGAAACATGTGGCCACAAGGATACGGGCACAGTTATACTGACTACATGACCCCCCGAACTTACCTCGATATCAAAACAAACGCATTTCTGGGACCCGAAGAACGGAAAAAAGGACGGGGCCAGACCCAACACCTAAACATATACACAGACGGCTCCAAGATGGAAGGAGGATTAGGACCTGGCTTATACTGCACAGACCCCGAAAATAAGGCTGTCATATAAGCTACCGGACCCCTAGAAAAACTGGCCAGACTAGAAAACGAGAGCAGGTGGAGGAGCACAACCAACTGCACAATCTCGAAAATCATGTGCAAAGAACGTAGCGAAAAACTCAGCCACTATCGGCTGCACCTTCCACGGAAGGACTGTAGACTGTTAGTGGGAATATTCACAAGTCACTGCCTGGCAGCATCACACGCAGCCAGACTAAACATCACCGACAGAAACAGCTGCAGGAAATGTGATGAGCTCGGGGTTATTGAAACCCTGGAACATTTCATCTGCAGCTGTCTGGCTCTCTCACGGGTCCGGAGAGCGAACCAACGCTGGCATCGCTAGAAGATGCCTCCAAGAGGACGCCAAGGGAACTACTAGCCTTCGCCAAAAACTCCTCAATTCTATGTGATATCAAAACCTCACCAGCACCCGCGTAAAGTTCCATAACCATCCGGATAACTAAGGGCCATACTGGCCTATGGGAGGCCCCAGGAGGGCCGTCCGGGTTAACCTTACCTAACCTAACATAAACGGTTGGAAAGTCCTATAGGACCATTCCTTCTCTGACCATAGGTACATCGAGACAATACTATCACTCGAGAGCCCAAAATCCACCGACTATATTAACCCCAGGAAAGCCAACTGGGTAAAATAAGGAATGAAGGAAGGAATTACTTCCCAACAAAGCACCAACGTGCCCGGACACTCAAGATGACTTAGATGATCTAGTGAACAAGTTCACAGAAGCATGCAACAAGGCCATCGCAACTGATAGCCGGATCTGTCAGATCTCGTATTCTCAAGGGCCAGCATTGTTGAAAGAAATCTCTTGTAGTGGTCTTTTAACTGATGTCTTCAAGTGTGTCCTTTGGTGGCTTGGCCGATCCGGCTCTGACATGCTGGTCAGTATTCTCGTTATCCGTCATGTCTGTGGAACTCGTCAGAGTAGAAGTAGTAGTAATGGTTATTTTATTTTTTTGCGCATAAATAACATATTATAAAAGCTTGGTTCATACCGTCAGTTTTTCTATCCTAATATATTAATATTACCAGAGTATAACTCGATGTCGAGCATTCAGACGAACGAGTCAGCCCCGGAACGTTACATCAATTAGTTACCAGTCCAAAAAGTTGTCCGAGTTCAGTAAGGTACAAACAACCTATGATGGGTGGCGAGCTGTAAGAAAACAGTTCCAGCGATCATCGACGGGGATGAGGGTACAGCAAAGCGGACTTTGGTTCTTCCGAAAAAACTCAAGCGTCTTGTACTATCTAAGAAGTACGAATACGTCATTAATAAGAACGACCAGAAACCACATGACTGACGGTAACAGCTATCAGATCTTACTGGAGGACAACTGAACGATGTGAATACTCAGAGTTAGTATGGTAGCAGAGACGACTGGTAGATACTGGAACAAGGATTCATGACGCATCGGTCGGAGCTTCATGGAAAGAGCTCAAACAACAAGATCATGTCCACGTGGGTAAGCTCATGATCAAGATCTTCGGATCATCTGGCCTGCTAAAATAATTTGGATCGTGGATGAACTGAAAAATTCTAACGTAAATAACCGGACAACAAAATCTTGGCTTCACAAAATAAAGTTTCTGTCAAATATAACCAAATATAATATAACCGACCACAAAGTTCATGTAGGGAATATAATAGGGAATATTATTAAAAACATAAAAACTTTGTGGTCGGTTATATTATATTTGGTTATATTATCAGTGTTTGGAAATTTCAACATTCCATCAAAAGATTGAAACATTTTTTGTACCTTGCACAATTCAAACAAGACCTTTTAATTTTTTTAATACCAATTATTTTTTTTGGAAGAAAACTATTTCGACCTTCTTTCAAGTGTATTCGCTAATTATGCAACGGTTCTTCTAGGCAAAATATGAACAAATTCTATTACAATCAACGCACAAAGTAACATTATATCATATATTCAATTACATAATTATGTTTTATTAAAATTAACTATTTCTGAGTTTAAATTAGATATTATTGTTTATTTTTGCCGTTTTGCCGTCATATGCAGTTTGCCACTATCCCAAATGCCATTTTACCGTTAAAAACTGTTACAAACACAGATTTTTCGTCTTTTTGTAGGAAAAAAAATATGGTTATACGTCTGTTCACGGAATTTATCGGCGAAACGCGGCATATGAAAGCTTGGTCAAACGGTTGTAACGGTTGTAGCCGATTATTTATCGATTCTTACAAACGATACCTTAAACAACGATTAATTTTTTCGACTTTTCCTGAGTTTTCAATATCAAAATTTCGGGGAAAAATACCGATAAAAATTATGAAATTTGAATTTGAAAGCTTAATATCTTCCAGACGTTAAGTTGCAGCTAAAAAGTGTCTGAGTCGGATTTATAGCTGCATTTGTCAGCTTTTTAAAACTTTAAACTTTTTTTTAAAACTTTAAAATTTTTTTCGCTGTTTTTCCACGAAATGTTGACTTTGAAAACTCTTGTCAACTACAACTATAACTTGTTACAAATAGTTCATTACATTAGTTATTACATTAGTTATAGTTCATTACAACCAGTTTGTCATTCATCCCAAATGATCATTTTGCATTCTCGCAATAACCGACACGAAGCAACACGATTAATTTTTTCCGCAGCGGCGCTGACGAACAAAATAATGAAGCCTTTTGAGCATAGGGCCGAAGCCACATGATTCATTTTATCTACCGCTGCGACATCCGAGCAGAAAAACGAAGCCGCGTTTTCGCAGGGCCGACGCTAGACGACGTTTTAACACTGTGCGTGTGACACCTGTGCTGCCCGAGGCCTTTTCCTATGTACAGGACATAGGACGCTGCCGGCCTGTGCCTTAAACGACGCCTAATTAATGTGTCTTTCTAAAAACAAAATCACAGGCCAAGAAATATTTTTTTCGATTTTTCCTGAGTTTTTAAAGTCAAAATTTCGGAGGAAAATATTGAAAAAAATTACGAAATTTGAATTTGAAAGCCATATATATACATATGTACATGTAAAAGGTATTAGGAAGGCCGGCCAACTGAATGAGCGTCGGTTAACGGCAGTAACAGTAGCAGCAGAGTAACAGCAGACCAACAGCAGAACAACGGCAGAACGAGAAGAACAGCGGATAAAAGCAGAAGAGAAGCAGCAACGGCAGAAGGAGAACGAACAGCAGTAAGGAGAAGAACACGAGAGAAGACAGACAAAGTTCAGCAGAAGCAGTAGAAAAACAGCAGAAAATAATCCGAGATCAAGCCGTGACACCCAACCCCAACAATTCTTACTTTATACCTTACGCGATTAAATAATATCAATAAACTATGTATATTTAAATAATATCTTACATTTGGGGGCTCAACCGGTCGCGTATTGCCAGTGTAAAGTGCGATAAAAATTGTATGCTGCATGTCTCAGAAGCCGCCGCCAGATAAAGAGAGACGGAAAAAAAGTTGTGCGCCGCATGTCTCAGAAGCCGCCAGCAGAGGAAGCGAGACAGAAGAAGCCAAAAAAAAGATCTGAGAAATAACGGTTGTTTCAAGCAGGCTGCCCGTGAGAGTATTGCGCAGCAGAATCATAACGGAAAATATAACTGTACCACCAGCCGAGAATATGCAGCAAAACGAAGACTAAGTAATTCAGTGGCAGGCGGGAGCAATCGTCAAAACTACACAAACATGGAAGCGATGAGTTAAACAAGACTGGAGGAAAACACACAGACGCTCCAACAACTGGTGCAACTTCTCACGATGAAAATTAGCGCTGATGAAATGGATAAGAAAAATGGTGCAAAGCTGGTAGTGGAAAATTTTTCCAAAATTATTCCAGAGTTCAGTGGAGAAAATATGTACAGCAGTGGGTTAATAATTTTGAGCTAAACGCTGAAGCATATGGACTAAACGACAAACAAAAATATGTGCAAGCACGAGCGAAAATGACATGTACAGCCGCTCTTTTTCTCGAATCCACAGCAGTGTATGAGTACTGCCAGTTGCGTCATCAACTTATACAAGAGTTTGAGAGTGATCGTTTATGCAGTGCCAGTATCAGTTGTCGGTGCGAGTGAAAACGAACAATAAAAGTTCATGAATATAAACCGCAAATGAAACGAATTGCTGCGCGTGGGACAATAGATACAGAGTCGGTGATTCGATACATTGTCGACGGATTGAAATTAAAAACGGATTAAAAATACACTTTGTATGGATGCAGTTCGTATAAACAGCTAAAAGAGAAATACGAATTCTACGAAAGAACGCTGCCAGCCGAGGAGTGCGTGACGCTGAAAAGGTAAGATTCACAGTCGTTCGTCAAGAAGCCCAATATAACCAACTATGCGAGGAAGCAGCATTGCTATAATTGTGGATCCTTAGAGCATCCACGTAAGGATTGCCGAGCTGCATTAAAGTGTTTCCGCTGCAATCTGACTGACATGTCGAAAGATTGCCCGAGTGCTGCTGCCGTAAACGTGGCATACGAGGAAAAACGCCTAAAGTCACTCAAAATCAACAATGTGGAAATCAAGGGGCTCATAGACACAGGTGCAGATGTTTTACTAGTAAAGATGTCTGTGTTCGGGAAAATGAGTGGCGCCCTTCTGCAACCAAGCTCGTCAACTTTGAGAGGACTTGGAAACATCATCACACGCTCCGCTGGGCAGTTCGTGGCAGAAGTGGAGATCGACAGAATGTGTCTGGCACATAAGTTCCTTGTGGTGGCCGATCATGCCGTCGGATGCCAAGTGCTGCTGGGACACGACTTTATTGTTTATTGTTTATTTTTGTTTAAAGTTTAACAATGTACAGTTAAACTGTAAGGGTAAAATTACATATCAAATAATTAAACTAAAGGGCCAAAGCCAATACTCAGACCCGGTGGGGCTGATTATCGGCTCAGTAGCCGATAAGATCCCACCAATAGCCAAATTTAGGTAAGAGAAGAGCCGGTAGCCGAACATTTCCAAATTAAAGCTAGTTAAATTAAATTAAGTTATTGATTAAGATAATTTTGACCATATTAGAACTAGTATCAAAGGAGAACAGATGAAAATATTGGGTATAGTTACGGCAAAGGCTACGGAAAGATTCATAATCCGAGTAGTTAGAAAGACAGAGTTGGAGATGAAGAGGAGAGTAATGCCTAGTAGGGCGGAAAGGAACAGCAATACTAATAAGGTTGATAAGGGCAGTCGATTCGACCTCACCAGAGAGAAGCTTATGGAGGAAGAGAACTCCTTGGCAGGTTCTACGGGATTTAAGAGAGTGGAGGTTAATTAGGCGCAACCTACTTTCATAAGAAGGGAGATGGATCGAAGGGTCTCAATTGAGTCCCCGGAGGGCAAAGATGAGGAACTGTTTTTGTACTGATTCGAGCATATCCTGAAATTTTTGGTAATGAGGAGACCAGACACAAGAACCATATTCCAAGATAGGCTGGACCAGAGAAACATACAGAAGTTTAGTAGTGTACGGGTCTGTAAATTCCTTAGACCATCTTTTGACAAATCCAAGGACTCCTTTGGCTTTGTTAGAGATAGTAGAGATATGAGAGTTGAAACATAGGTTAGGTACAAAGGTAATGCCCAAGTCGTTAACTTTGAAAAGGATATATCAAAGTTCACGATGACTTCAACGCCGGAAGGATATCAGTTTCTCGGTGAGGAAACTGTTGACAGCAAACAGATAAGTATTTACAATGTGGTCGAAGCAAATACTGATATAGACGTTCCCTCGCAGTACAAAGATGCCGTCCAATCGATGATTCAGGACTTTACCGAAAAGAAGCAGACTGTCGTTTGCCCGATCATGCTGAAGATCGTGCCGGATAAGAACATAGCGCCGTTTCGACATGCGCCCAGTCGAGTGGCCATTAGTGAGGCCGACGTCGTCAAGCAGCAGGTGGATGAATGAGACAATGCTGGGATAATACGACGCTCATCATCAAATTTCGCCAGCCGTACAGTAATCGTTAAGAAAAAGGATGGAAGCTGCCGGGTCTGCGTGGACTATCGTCAGCTGAATAAGATGGTCTTGAAAGATTGCTTCCCCGTTCCAATTGTTGAGGATGTGCTGGAGAAACTGGAAAATGCGAAAATGTTCACCATCATGGACCTGGAAAATGGATTCTTTCACGTTCCTGTTGAAGAAAGCAGCAAGAAGTATACGGCGTTCATAACGAAGAAAGGCCTCTTTGAATTCAATCGCGCGCCTTTTGGTTTTTGCGATTCGCCAGCAGTTTTCATCCGTTTTATAAGTCATGTATTTCAAAACCTCATAAATGAAAACATTCTTGACCTGTACATGGACGATATTGTTATACACGCCGAAACCGCCCACGAATGCCTGGGAAAGCTGAAGAAAGTTTTTGACGCATCAGCTGAATACGGACTAAAGATGAAGTGGAAGAAGTGCCGATTCCTGCAGTCCGCTATTACATTTTTGGGTCATCAACTTGGAGGAGGAGAAATCAAGCCTGGATTAGAGAAGACCAAAGCCATCAGAAAGTTCCCGATGCCGCAAAACGTAAAGGCCTTTTTAGAATTAACTGGTTTTTTCCGTAAATTTATAAAAAACTATTCGATTATCGCAAAACCATTGACGAATCTGCTGAGAAAATACGTTAAATTTAAAATGGGTCTGGAGGAGCAGCAGGCGGTCGCCATATTAAAGAACGCATTGGTAAATGAACCGGTGTTGAGGCTCTATCGAAGGAATGCAAAAGCCGAGATCCACACTGATGCTCCGAAGGACGGGTTCGCAGCCGCGCTGATGCAGTGGCTCGAAGAACATTTGCATCCAATCTTATTCTGGAGTAAGAAAACTTCGGAGTCCGAAGCACGACAGCATAGCTATATATTAATCTAATAGTCTAATAGCCTGGTACCCATGGCACGTCATGACTTTGTTGACGGCTTGATTGACCTGTCTCTGTCTCAAGTTAACCATGTTAAAAATTCCTTGGGCCGATTTCTTGATCTGTGCTTTGTAACGGATCCGACCGTAGCGTTGTTAACTCGAGTCCCCCCGCTCTCTATAACTGAAGATGCCTACCATCCTACTTTCGAAGTGTCGCTCGACCTAGGACGAACTGTACTGGATCGGTCGGGTAGACTACCCCAATGTGTCCGCTGCTTCCGTAAAGCCGAGTTTACGACGCTTAATAACCTCATTAGGGATTTTGATTGGTCCGCTTTATATTTGTGCAGTGATGTTACGACAGGCACAAACATTTTCTATGATGCACTGGACTCACTTTTTGTACCTGTGTCCCACTTTCCTGTCCGATTAGATCAAGAAAACCCCCTTGGTTTACCAAGGAGCTATCTCATCTAAAAAACTTAAAATCAAGACTTTATAAAAAATTTCAAGAAGTTGGCTCTCCTTCTTCTCTCTCTCATTATGTAATAGCTCGGTCAAACTTTTCAGTTCTTAACGCTCAATGCTATTAGAATTACCAATCTCGATGCAGGATAAGTTTTTCTAAGGACCCCAAACAGTTCTACAGCTTCGTAAACAGTAAGCGTAGAACGTCCGCACACCCATCCTCGCTATCTTTCCGTAATACGTCGGCAGATAATGATCAGGCAATTGCCGATCTTTTTGCCCGTTTTTTCCAAACTACCTATTCGCAGGACGTTTACTCGGGTCAGCCGTATCCATACAGTTTACCGCGGTCAAACGGCATTTTCTGTCCTTTGCTAAATGAAAGCTCGTTGCTTCATGATCTACGAACAGTAAAGCCGGTGTTCTCACCGGGTCCGGACGGAGTTCCCGGCTGTGTACTCAGGTATTGTGCCGAGTCTCTGTGTGGGTCGTTGCTTAAACTGTTCAACCTATCTATAACTTCTTCATGCTTTCCCCCGATATGGAACGAGTCCTTTATAATTCCTCTCCATAAGAAAGGTAGCAAGTCTGACGCAATGAACTATAGAGGTATATCTAAGTTATCCGCTATTCCTAAAGTGTTTGAGAAAATTTTAACTCCGCACCTGCAGCACCTATGCAGATCACTTATATCTCCAGCTCAATATGGATTTATAAGGCGGAGATCAACCACCACAAATTTATTGGAGTTTACCTCCTTTATAATTAAAGGCTTTCAAGGTAATTTAGAGACGGATGTAGTTTACACCGATTTTAGTAAAGCGTTCGATTCTGTAAACCATTCCCTCCTAGCACAAAAGCTCGACCTTCTAGGGTTCCCGCCCAATCTCCTGAGATGGATCTCTAGCTACCTGTGTTCTAGGTCTCAAAGAGTCCTTTTCAAAAACTCCCTGTCCTCTCCAGTTATGGTGACTTCGGGTGTACCTCAGGGCAGCCATCTAGGCCCCTTACTCTTTACTCTCTTTATAAATGACCTACCTTCTGTATTAACATACTCTCGAGTACTAATGTATGCGGATGATGTTAAGCTCTGTGTCCAATATAAGGACATTTCTTTCCAATCCAGGTTGCAATCCGATCTCGATAGATTTCAGTCTTGGTGTTGTGCAAATTTATTAAACCTTAACGCTTCAAAATGTAAAGTAATGACTTTTCATCGCTCCAGCGCCTTTCTGGTTCCTTACACCCTTTGTGGTGGTTCTCTTGAGAGAATTACCCGGGTTAATGATCTTGGTGTTCTATTAGATCCCAAGTTAAAGTTTTCAGAACACATTTCCACCATGGTGAATAAGGCCATGGGCGTGCTTGGGTTTATAAAGAGGTGGTCAAAGGAATTTGATGACCCCTATATAACAAAGACTCTCTACACCTCTCTGGTTCGTCCGATTTTAGAATACGGCTCTTGTGTATGGTGCCCTCAGTACAACGTACACCAAGACCGTATAGAATCAGGTGAAAAAAAGCTTTTTACTTTTTGCTCTTCGCGGCCTCAGCTGGGATGCAGGTGTGAGACTGCCGTCTTACTCTAATAGATTGCTCTTAATAAACCTTCCAACCTTAGCTAATCGTAGGAAAATGCTTGGTGTGATTTTTGTGCACAACTTGATCAAGGGTGACGTAGATAGCCCTGACCTGTTGAGCCGCATAAACTTCACGATTCCTATTAGAAGCACTAGGAACTATACACCGTTGTTTCTTCCGCTTTGTAGATCGAATTACTCCTTGCATGAACCATTTAGGGTCCTATGCTCGGATTATAATTCCCTCTACCACATTGTATCTACCACTAACTCCCTTCCTAGTCTTAAATTACTGATACTCCTACATCTTTCCCGTAATTAGTAATTACTTTTCTTCTTTAGTTAGATTAGTTCTACTTTTCCTCGAACACTAGTCCAACACCTATCTTTCCTGCATGTCCGCGATCGGTTCGGTTTACGAGTCGCGCGTTATGCGGCAGCGCCCCTCGGTCGGTTGGGCGGGAGGTGGGCTGCGTTGTTGCCTGGGATCCGCGCGTAACAGCCATTGGCTGGTGTCGCTTGGGCCACTTGATGGTGCAGTCATTGCATATCAACGTCCTAAAGATTAGAAGCTAAAGCTATTTTCTCGCGTGCAAAAAATTCCGCCAGTACATACTCGGAACCAACTTTAAGCTCGTGACTAATTGCGCCGCTTTTAAGCAGACGTTAAGCAAGAAGGACGTTCCGCGGGAGGTAGCCCCATGGGTTCTGTATCTGCAGGACTACGATTTTGAGGTGGAACACAGACCAGGGGAACGGCTGAAACATGTGGATTGCCTGAGTCGATACCCAATTGATGTCATGATGGTATCGTCGGAAGTCACAACAAGGATTAAGAAAGCCCAGCAGGAGGACGCGATGATCAAGGCAGTTACCGAAGTTCTGAAAAGTAAACCGTATGACAACTTTAAATTAAAGGCTGGAATCGTATACAAGGTTGTGCAAGGCACGGATTTGTTGGCAATACCGAAATCACTAGAGAGAGAGATAATAACCGAGGCTCACAACGCAGGACACTTTGCCGCACAAAAAACGATGCATGCCGTACAGCAAAGTTATTGGATTCCACATCTGGAAGGAAAAGTAATGCAAATCATAAGAAACTGTATGAAATGCATAATCTACAACAAGAAGCTGAGAAAAAAAGAAGGATTTTAGCACCAAATCGATAAAGGATCAGAGCCGCTTTATACTCTACATGTGGATCATCTGGAACCGATGGATGCTACTTCAAAGCAGTACAAGTACATCTTCGCGATGGTGGATTAGCAAGTTCGTATGGATGTATCCCACTAAATCAACAGCCGCAGACGAAGTTCTCAAGAGGTTAAAGGAATGGTCTGATATCTTTGGAAATCCGGCTCGTATAGTAAGCGATCGTGGAGCAGCATTTATGTATTATAGCTTTGAGGAGTTTGTGAAGGAAGAAAACATCGAACACGTATGGAGTACCACAGGGGTGCTAAGGGGCAACGGACAAATTGAACGCGTGAACCGATCGATTCTGAGCATTATTTCCAAACTGTCATCGGAGGAACCTGGAAGATGGTATAAGTTCGTACCTCGAGTTCAGAGGTCTATTAATAGCACTGTTCATGGGTCTACAAAGCGTTGTCCATTTGAGCTAATGATCGGAGTAAAAATGCGTTGTGGACCAGATAGCGATATACTGCAGCTGATAGAAAAGGAGATGGTTGATAATTTTGATGACGAGAGAAGCAGCAACGGCAGAAGGATAAAGAACAGCAGTAAGGAGAAGAACACGAGAGAAGACAGACAGAGTTCAGCAGAAAGCAGTAGAAAAACAACAGAAAATAATCCGAGATCAAGCCATGACACCCAACCCCAACAATTCTTACTTTATACCTTACGCGATTAAATAATATCAATAAACTGTATTTAAATAATATCTTACATAGATATCTTCCAGATGGTAAGATGAAACTACAAAATGTGTGGTGCGATTTATAGCTGCATTTATCAGCTTTTCAAAACTGCCAAATTCAATACAACCAGATATGTAAAACTTAAGTTATGTGTCAAATAGAATTACTAACTCTGGAAAAAACATGACGCTATTAAAAAATTTTTTGTTCCTAAAATAAAATTCATCTTATAATCATTGTTGGAGTAGATCGCCTTAAGAGATAAGATAATTAAGAGAAAATAGTGGAGTCTCTACAAAGCATCTTCGGGTGACCCGCAAGCCGACCTCTACGATCGACGACGGCGAATTGGGTTGCGTTCGGCCGACGGTGGTTCACGGGAATGGTGGTATGTGGACGGACTTCACTTGTCGAAGTACGCCCAAAGCCACTTCACTCGTGCTTGGAAATAAATAACCTATTAATCGAAAGAAAAACCGCGTCTTTATTTATTTTTTTGAATTGTTTGAAGATCTAAAAATTATTAGATTCTTCAATCATTATTTTTGACTTACATATATTTTTGAACAATTATTTTAGATAAATAGTAAATCTTAAAGTCTAATAATTATTTTGTAATTTTTAAAATAAAGGTCATGTTTGGCTAAGCGCCTGCCCATGACAGCACAGAGATAGGCATAGCTTACTCTCTTTAAATTACTCTCAATGCATCGCTGCTGCTGCTGCCCTACGCCCTACGCTCTCAATCGCTGCATCGCCCTTTCCCTAAATTTGTCGTCCGACAAGAGCTGTGAGGGAGGCTCATCAGCAGAGCAGAACTTACTTAAAATTTGATCGTCTTCGTGAGCGAACGTCGTATCGCCAACTTTCGTATCGTATTGTCTCTCGCTTAGAAAACAAAATCGAACATACCCATATACACAATATACATACATAGATTGAAACCAAACAAATTGTGTTTTATTATATTTTGCAAAATACGCTGCTGAAGAAGCTCAGTAGCTCAACAGCTCATATTGATTGCGGTCCCTGAAAAAATCATTAAGATAAATTGCCAAAAAGGCGCTTTTGTTCATAGCGGAAATGTGGTATAAAGCCCCTTGCTTGTAGCACTTGGAAATACAAATAAAATAATAATAGAATCAACTATTTAAAACACACAATTTATTTTATGTTCTTTAAAATGTATACATAGGTAATTGGATAGTTTTTAAAATACACAATTATATTTTCAAAGAAAAAACCATACTCAAAAATTGTTCGTAATGTATTGTTATAACGCCATCCATATCAGTATCATGTTGTCGGAATGCAGTTGTTAATGTCTGCAATTAAACAATTATGTACATCGGATTTATATCGAGGGGTGCAAAAAAAATTTATGCAAGACATACAAATTTATAAAACAGTATATTTTCATACAACTTTGTATTTACGCTGGCTGATTACGATTCTATTCAAAATTGCTGATCCAATATGGCGGATATAAAAATGCAAGCCCCCAATATAAATAGACCTCCTTCTCTACGGTAACAAACAGCATGGATTAGACAGGTTTTAGATGTAAAATTTTGTTTAAATAGGCCAAAAACTCAATTTTTAGGTGTCTCAACCCCCTTGTTTACGAAAACGTGGCGTGATAGAAATTTTTCGTCCCCGTAATCGGGTTTTGCACGAAAAATCTCTTCGGAAGCAGTATGTCGAAGAGTTATAATTCATCCAATAGAAACGTATTTTTGCAATCTAAAAGATAAAAATGATCGTTCCTTATTTCGGTTCTTTAGTACAGTTAAAATTGTGGATGCTACAGATTAAAGAAGTAGAGAGCGTACAAAATTTTAATATCACTGGAGACCACACATTTGGTTGTTCTAGCTCTTATAATCTCTAAGAACTAGGTCACTAACAAGGCGGACAGTCAGACAAACGTGGCTATATCGACTCTGCTATTGATGCTGATATTTACATATGCATGTAAGCATGTATGTCCACAGTATGAGGAGAGTACTCAAAATATAATTGCATCTTATCAAAAAACTGATATACAATTTTATGCATGTACCGATCAATTCAAGCGCAAATACTAAATCGTATTTTAAAAAAAAATCTCGGTAAGGATGGACCTGGGGTTAAAGTAATTTGTTATACTCACGTAAAGAACAATACAACACTGTATGAAATCATCAAAAAGAATAGTGCCTCGACCAAAACGATCAAATTTTCGTAATAAAACGTCGACGAGGTGGTCAGATAAACGATAACCAAATGAAGTTAATGCTGTCTTAAGTTCATTTTTGTCAATATTGCCAGAATTGTCCCGGTCAAAAGAACGAAAGCAATTTTGCCAATCCGTCACATATTTCCACAGGGCTCCAAAATCTTGAAAAGACACTGTTCCTCTGTTTTCTCGATCAAACATCCCAATCATTAAACGAACCGTTTCAGGGTTAAATGCAGACCATGTACCATTAGAAAGGGCAACTTGTAGCTCATCTGCTGAGATGTGTCCGCTTCTATCTTTGTCCACTCTTAAATGAAAACAATTTAATTTTGCCTTTTTTGATTAGTTTCCGGACTTGCCTCTGAAAAACATCCCAAAGGAATTGCTGATCTGGCATTCCATCCTGGTGATATGACATCGTACACCAAATTTATACGCCTTTTAAAAGTGCACACAATTTATGAGAATTCAATTCTGACTCACGAATTTGTTTTTTACGCAGAAATAGACGGAAATATACCTCACAAATTACAAAAGATACCGTCAATATACTGACCAATTTTTTTGTATTCTTATTCTTCATATTCATCGATTTTGACATTCGGTTGAACATTACTAACTAGCTAGGACTCTCAAGGCAAATCACTTTCCTACAAGACTTGCTAAATTTAGGCTCTCATCATTATTGCATGTTTTACAAAATAAGGTTTAAGCAAAACTGGTCAATATCAAACACAAAATTTATTTGTTTTTACATGGTAACCACACGAAAATTACACATTTACTACATTTTAATTACATTTTTATGTTATTGTCAAAATCGACGTGTGAAATGTATACGTTCGTTGACAACCTTGGCAACCGTTGATTTTATTATATAGGCCACATGGAAGCAGAAGTATACAAAATATGTGCGTTTTTATGTGCTCTTATTTCCTAACCGAACTTAAGCCTAGTACTCAGATTCGAAAAAGGACTATCGAACAGAATCAGGGCTACAATTCGTATGAAACCGATCAAAAAAAAAGGTTCTTGCAAAATATTTTTGCGAGCATCATTCCGCAGATCGACAAACAAACATGAATATATATACTGGAAAATCATGTCATGGTATTTGTGGTATTTTTCTAGGTGAATAAATTTGTATTTCAAATTTATTTAAAACTGCGTGCATCTCTATGTGTGAGTAAGTGCAAAAGCAAAATTGAACAAGCGAAAGTAAACATTTTACGACGATGACTTAATAAAATTAGATTTTAATTATCAAATTTTATGGTATATATAGGGAATAAAAAATAGTTGATTGGATTTCTGCTCATCAAGCTAAGAACTCAATGCCGAAAAAATGTTTGCCGACAAAAAAGCCGTTGTAATGCTCTATAACAAGTGTGACCAGATGAGTTTGCTCTAAAATCAGTTAGGCTCTGTGGCGCTGGAGAAATACAATGCAGATGGAGGGCTTTCAATATTATAGGCTTTTTACACTTTGTGCGTTACCTATCGATATCGGAGAAGACGCAGAGAAGCAGGTTTGCCGTTTACACTACAGCGTCTTTGCGTCTTGGGAAGAGGAAGAAAAATTTGTAAACAAAAGAAATAATGTCTGAAAATCAACAAAATATGCCAGAAAAGAGCTAATTCTTTTATCTGCGGTGGCGCAAAATGAAGCGAATCTGTTGAAGTGCATCGAAGTGTCTGGGCTATCCTCAGAAAAGTTGCAATTCGTCTTGAAACTGCAACGCCCTCCTTGCGTTTGGACTCTTGTAGGTAAAGAGCAGACAATGTTCTCGCTTTTCAATTAAATAATGTATTCTTCATTGCAATAGCCACGATATGGTTCATTTTGGGAGGAAGATGTTATGTAGAACTCCGATGCCTTTTTTAAGGAAAATTTCTGCGTGGAAAGGATTCTCGTTTGACTGTTGCCCAATCTCAAAAAGAAAAAACTCCTTTTCGACTGACAATCCCTCTGGGGAAGAGAATAGCCATAGCCCTTTATTGCCTAGGATCGCCTGCGGAATATCGCACGGGAGTCTATTTGGTGTGTCAAGGGCTTTTGTCTGCCTCATATTACTGCAGTTTTGTCGCGAGATAGTTGCTCAACTCGCTGACAAGTATCTGCAAGCAGACAAGACTTTCTTGTAAAAGGATTCAAAGACATGGGATTTGCAGCAAATAATTTGAAATCAACTATATTGTTGAAATGCTTTTTTTAATAATAAAATTAGTTGAAACAATTTGTTCTAACCATTATATAAATTTTTGCCCCTTTTTACAATTAACAAATTACAATTTCCATATGATAGGCTTTAATGAGACTAATTTGATTTCCATATTGCAATTTGCTAGCCGGCTGACACTTTCCTGGGAGTACTCCGCAAGCCGCTTGGTGTTGGTCTTCTAATTGCCTTCCATGTCGAATGTCGATATACGAGTATCGACGACGACAATATATGGAATAATTATTTTTTTAACTCCTTACCTGAACTGAGTACTCGTTTGCAAAATGTTTACAGATAAAATATTTGTCGATGGAAATAAAGGCATGTATTTTGATCGGTTCCATACGAATATCATCCCTGATACAGCAAATATCTGCATACGAAGGTTGAACGGCAGCTACTTAGCCGTTTATCCATCGATTCTTACAAACGATACGTTAAACGATGCCTAAGAAATATTTTTTCCACTTTTACTGACTTATTAAAGTCAAAATTTAGCAATTTTAATTATTTGTCGATCTGAGTACCACCTTCGGAACGACCCTAGCAAAAACATGTTGCATGAAATTTTTTTTTATCGCTTTTATACGAATATCAACCCTGCTTCTGTTCGGATCTTAGTACTAGGCCTTTTGCAGTGAGGTTTTGGTCTCACTAATGCATTTCGTTTCTTTTTCTCTGTTCCACGAACCAGTTCATTAGAAATTCCGGCCAGTTTCAGTTCATTTATCTGTTTTTAGTCCAAAAGAACGAAAATTCTTTCTCATCGGCCTTCACATATTTGTTTTTTTTGGTGACACTGCGTTTAAGAAGAAAAAATTTTAATTTGTATAAAATAGGTGTGCGTTATTTTAGAGAAATATAATAGATACAAACTTAATATGTCTGAACTTCAGTCATCTTTACTGTTAAAGAAACAATTGGCTGGTAAGTTAAATAAAAATATCAAACAATATATATATGCATACATATGCATATATATAAATATATATATTTGTATATATATATATATATATATATGCATCTATATACATATTAATATATCTGTATATATTTATATATGAATATATATTTTATGTTAAACTTTCCGTCTCGGTTAATCTTCAAGGAATAGTCTTTGTATGTATATAAATACATATGTACATGTTTAGGGGACTGATTCAATATTACGGTGTCACATGTTCGAAGAAAGGAAACTGCCGGGGGAAATTTTAATTTAGAAAGATATTAATTTAAAATATTTAAATTGTTAATAGAAACATGTATAGTTTTCTCAGTGAACAATGGTTTTAATTGTAAATGAAGAGCGGTATTGAGCTGGATACATATATATGAACATACATACATACAATTATTTTTAAATTTATTCTAAAAATGTAGGTTTTAAATGAGACGAACTATTTTGTTTCTATATTTCATTGTCGAAGATTAGATTGTACAGGTGCAAATGTAAGTAGCAGCCGGGTTTAGTTCAGCATAGTCAACCGTGTCAATTTACATACATAAGTGCATGCATACATATATATGTACATATGTATGTAGCCTTCTCCGTGTACGAACACATGGATCGGCGAGACTTTCGAAGCTGAAGCAACAAAATGTCATGTTCGTAGTTCTTTGTCATCAGGTTAGACGCAATTTTGTTTTCATATATTTTAGCCACGCCCTCTTGACTGTCTAAAAACAGATAAAGTGATAACTCGTAAATTTTTTTTCCTTATATTTATTTAAACCAATTTCGGAAATAGCCCTATTTAGCCCCAGAACAGTACTTACCCAGACTATGGGCTTAGAAAGTGTATTCAAGTGTATCTCCGACTCAATAATCACTATCACGAGAAATGTTTCTGCTTTATTTTCCTATGCAAACTTTTACCTCCACTAAGAGACTCTGTTCTTTTTCCCGGTACGCAGCTTACAACATCTTAATGTGTTCATGAGAAAGTTATTTTTGTTTCCACAGTTATATCTTTATCTTTCGGTATTTTCAAAAAACATATAAGCTAAAATGGTACTAAAACTTTTGAATTCAGGCCACTAGTAAATTCTTATTTTTTTTTATTGTAAAAATGTATTTCAATGAAAAAGTTCGATTGTGTGCCAGATTTTTGCTTCGATTGGTTTATAAATCCGTTGTACCAGAATCTCGAGAGATGTCAATATTTGAAGTCCTGTATTATAACTATTATATGTGAGCCCTGGAGTTCGTGTACTACATCTTGATAAAAAGGAAATCTCTGTGCAGCACTCGTTTTTAATTTTTATAAACCTTTTGTTCAGTTGTTCGACTGATGAAAGAGAGAGATTTTGTGAAGTACTATTTATATATTATAAACAAGCAAAAAACCCTAACAACATTTAGACGATTTTTCTTCAGTACACTCTGATCCTCCAGTCGAGATAGTAAGGTCGTTTCATCCTTCCCAACTGACCAGATTAATTGAAGAAAATTCTATGGGCACTAAATTGGTTGTCAGAAATCATCTAAGAAAAAGATATAAAAATTTAATCGCGGGGTTCTGTTAATTTCTCTATTGTACATACAATAATTATAATCATAGCACACTGGACGTTGCCACCTAATTTAAATAATTTGAGAGGCAGTTTCCACACTTAATTTGTCACGGCTTACAATTTAATACAACTTATGTTATTATTTTAAGCCTTCATTTAACAGCATTAGAAATGAATTAAAATTTAAAAAATGCGAAAAGATTTAATTGGTAAGTGATACACGGCCATAGTTTGGTTGGATTTGAAAGTGGAAACGATAGTTAATTGAATTAAAAAAAAGAAATTTTAAATTATTCTTATGCAGATAAATCGGAAATTCAATAACCTTTGCAAAACTTTTATATTTTCTGTGAGTAAAATGTGTTAAACCAAACCTCTAGCAATAGTACAAGATATTTTTAAACAAACCGAGCGAGTCTCGTGTCACTTCGAATTCCCACTTATTTGTAATGGATTTCCGTGGCTCCGCCGTATTTAAAAAATATTTAAATTATCTACATTTTTTTCGTTTCAGAACTAAACAAGAATCCAGTAGAAGGTTTCTCAGCTGGGTTAATTGATGAGAATGATATATTCCGCTGGGAAGTCCTAATAATTGGTCCACCAGATACGCTTTAGTATGTCTATATATGTAAATGGTTAATGTACATTTAAACAGTTCATGCAATGATTTTGTTGAGAATTTTATAGATTTTACTAAATTTTTGCTCCACATTTCCGATTGCATAATAAACATACAACAATAAATCTCTTAGTTCATAACGAAATAAATCTAATTTTTGAAAATTAAAATGTTGGTTACACTAGCCAATAAAATTCAATTTTAAACCAAAACTGACTTTGTGATAGATTGGGGCTTTCCAATATTTTAATTATTTATTGTTTTTATGGTTTTTTTTTTATTGAAAATATTTTAAAAATAGTATTTTACTTCAATGTTTTTTTCAAAGGTATTGCTTCTTTCAGCTTACCGTCTGGAAAATATAAAGGTTTCAAATTCAAAATCACTACCTCTGGTAGAAGATAAAATGCATTTAAAATTGTGAAAACCCTAAATCTATTAGAAAAAGTCGGTTCGGTTCGAAACGTCAATATGGTTTTACATAGTGTTGTAGATTAGTTCTACCACATGGTTTAGTAAGTAGCCGATTAAACATCGAAAAATATGTTTGTTTAAATGTAAATCTATTTTTGCACATACAGTAGCGAACTGTGAAATGTGGAGTAAAAAAAATGTTTGTTGTTTTATATAGTTTTGGTTTGTTTAGCTAATTAAACTAAGTAAAAAATATATAAGGCTAACGAAACACACCGACATTTTGAGAGCAAATGTCCTTGTTTTCAAAAGAATCCTTAAATCAAAAAGTATGCACTTTTGGTATTCACTTTTATAATTAAGCGGACAAATAATTCTAAGTTTTTGGCCAGGAAATACAAATATTCTGTTATTGCGTTTAATTCTATAATAACACTACTCGACAAAATTCAACCTTTTTTCCGCTTTCGCCCAAAATGACTTTTTGTGATAGATTTGGAGATTTAATTTTTTTTTAAGAATTATGGTACTTTTTTCCAGGATTAGTTTTTTTTTTAAAGAATTTTTAAAAAATTTGGTATTGTTTTTCAGAGGTAGTGCTTCTATTTTTCACATAACTTAAGTATCCTACAACTGGTTGTATTGAACTTTGCAGTTTTGAAAAGCTGACAAATGCTACCTTAAACGACGCCTAATTAATGTGTCTATCTAAAACTAAAAATGTTAGCAATTTTTTTTCGACTTTTTCTGAGTTTTCAAAGTCAAAATTTCGGGAAAAAGGTTCAATACAATCAGTTGTAGGAAACTTAAGTTATGTGAAAAATAGAAGCACTAGCTCTGAACAAAATACCAAACTTTTAAAAAATTCTTAAGAAAAAACTAAACCTGGAAAAAAAAACATTATTTAAAAATTTTTAAAAATCCAAATCTATCAGAAAAAGTCATTTTAGGCGACAGCGGAAAAGTCGTGTCGACTAGTGTAATTGAAGATTATATGTATAATCAGTTTAGGTTTTATACTTTTTTGAACTTCCAATGTGTTTTAGAACTATTTTTCTAAGTTTAGGTTTGGTATCTACGGGATTGCATTTTGTTTCGATGTTTATATCGTTATGCCATACATTTTCAATTATTTTTTTCAATTTAGATAGTTCATAGAAGATATTAGGTCGTCAGCATGCGAAAAGTTCTCCTCATTAGACGGTATGAGGCTTCCTCTGAAGTTATTTTGGACGTGACCGCGTTTATCTATCCATTATATAGTGCCAGATGCAAAACTTAATAAAAAAAAAATCATAACCCCAGACCATCCTGCTGCCTCTTTACCATACCGTACGATTTAGTCACTTATTTTTCTAACGTTCTCCGACTTTCCGGCGATCATTCCCCATACTTTCCCAACCAAACAGGTTTATCATAGATATATTTACAGTCCAAGTTTCGTTGAGTTTGGCGACCATTGACGATTGGCGCTTTTTCTGAAAAATGTTTAGTGTTAAAAGTGGTGTTTTCGCTGGCCGACGACCGTAAAGTCCTGTCTCCTGAAGACGCCGCCGTAAAGTCTTGGTCCTTACGTAGGCACCTACCGACAGAATATCTTTTAATATCTTACGACATTTTGATCCAATGTGGGATGCTCAAGCGTCTAAGATTATGAACCTACTTTGATAGTCCTTTGGTCTGGAGGTCTTTTCTGAGGAGGATCATTTTACTGAACTACGTTTTTCGTAGTTCTTTGTAAAATCCCATGTTTGGTGATAATATTAACTGATTTTATCTGACTTCAAAGCATTTACTCCCAAAAAAACCCATCAAACGCATTAGCACTGCTGGTCAAAATGATAAGAAGATAGGTATATGTATTGGTTCTAGTTATATATGTATCTATATATCCCATATATTTTTGAATGCATGACTACCAATTTCTTATATTTTGAAGTGTTACAGTCTTCCCAAACATTTAAATTAAAACTGAAAGTAGGGGACACCCTTTATTCCATTATAAGCTTAAATTTGTGTTGTATAGTCATTTTTGGTCTGGTCAGAATAATAAGTACTTACACTTGTTTGGTTTTGGTCAAAGCTTTTTTGGTTTTTATTTATATGTGAATACATTCGAGTTTAAACTGCAAGTTTAATACAACCAAATATACGAGAATTAAGTTATATAAAAAAAACACTATCTACATTAAAATACAAGATTTACAACGTTTCAAAACGTTTAAGCACGAAGACTAGTGTATAGTGGTCTGGGCTGTTTATCTTGGCCTGGCGTTAGGCCATTACATCACACAACTCCCAATTCAGTTATAAAAACATTGACAGACTTAATGCAACCATAATATGGGGAAATAAATTATTTCAGAGCTGTCTTTCAACAGGATAACAGCACACCTCAAAGTGAAGGCTTGTTTAAGCTTGGCCCTAGTCTCCGAAAATTGTTGGAGAATTTGGAGAATTTCCTCAAACTTATTGTTAGTATGCCTAAAAAGAATCGCCAAAGTTATACAAAATAAGGGTATCTATACCGTATATTAGCATACGGTTACTCAAAATAAGAAAATGTGAAAAAGTAGATACGCTTAGAGTTTTTGGCTGTGTAGAATTGCTGTACTTATTATTTTGACCATCCCTTGTCTATGATTTTCAAATTTAATCCATCGTAATCTATTTAGGTTAGAAAACTAAAAATGAATTGAATTTTTCTTTACTTATTATTTTGGCCAGTTGTGTACATATGTAAGTGGGATCTATATCTGGCGAATTTTCTGGACAAAATAAATTTGAAATAAAATTTGTACAGTTTATCCATTTCTAACATGGCGTGTTCTCCTGATGAAGGGGTAATTTTTACTTTACCCACTTTGCGATAGCAGCCTGCTATGAACGATCGAAGAGGTCAGCAGAGCTCCTGAATGCTTTTACCTCTGTGCTTAAACTTAGCAATCTCTAATTGCTGCTCTTCCAGGCAAGACAAGCTACAACGATACAAATATTTCACAAAATAAGATTACATAAAATGTTTCCAAGAAGTTAGAATACTGTGTTATATAGGTTCGGCCAACAAAGTTTTTTTTATTATAAAAACTGTTGTTCGAAATTAAAAAAAAGAAAGTAACGTATTTTACAGTCGGATTAATCGGCTATATTGTCCTTAATACTTTATAAATTTATCAAATGATTTTTCTTTCCCTGCAGTGAAGGAGGCTTTTTTAAAGCACATCTTTATTTCCCCAAAGAATATCCTTTGCGTCCACCTCGAATGAAGTTCGTCACAGAAATCTGGCACCCTAATATTGAAAAAAACGGAGACGTCTGCATTTCGATTTTACACGAGCCTGGAGATGATAAGTGGGGATACGAAAAAGCATCTGAGCGCTGGTTACCCGTGCATACAGTGGAAACTATTTTGATATCAGTGATATCAATGTTGGCTGATCCCAACGATGAGTCTCCAGCAAATGTAGATGCCGCCAAAGAATGGCGAGAATCCTATCCTGATTTTAAACGGAAAGTAGCTCGCTGTGTCCGAAAAAGTCAAGAAGAGTGCTCGTAGAAAGTGGATTCGCCCTATATTTGTATATTTATATTAAAAATTTGATACATTAAAAAGAATAACTGAATTAACAGACGAATATTTTATTATTTTTAACAGGGTTATAATTCACGATTTTGATACAAGGTTTTGATTAAAACTGTTCAGAATTTTTATTTTGATGTTATACCCGAAAAGGACTAATTAAAAAATATTGGACAAAATTGAATTTTCATTGATACGATTCACTTCATAAAAGTTTTACTTAGAAGAAAAATTGCTCATTGCTCATTTCAGTGCTTTACAAGAGACTACTCTTGAAACTTGAGTACCATCTTTTTCGAGCAGAGGTTGACGAGAGCAGTCATGTTGAATTTTGGAACAAAAAATGTTAAGTGTACTAAGAAAGATAAAACCATATGATAATCAAAATGTGAAGTTTCTATATCTTTTCATTACACAAGTCAACACGACAATTCAGCTGTCGCCCAAAATGACTTTCTGATATATTTGGAGATTTACATTTCTTTTTAAGAATTATGGTTTTTTTATGGTTTAGTTTTTTTTAAAGAATTTTTTTGAATTAAAGTTCAATACAACCAGCTATAGGAAACTTAAGTTATGTGAAAAATAGATGCACTACC
This sequence comes from Drosophila algonquin, assembly GCA_035041765.1. Classification (NCBI taxonomy): domain Eukaryota; kingdom Metazoa; phylum Arthropoda; class Insecta; order Diptera; family Drosophilidae; genus Drosophila; species Drosophila algonquin. The sequence goes on from JAWNKY010003223.1 coordinate 312,262, forward strand.
TCTGGAGAAAAATAATAATTTAAAAAAATGTATTTTGGGCTTTCTAGATGAGAACCTCCCCTAAAACGATTTCAAAATAAAGTAATAATTTTGTAAAATCTATATTTTGGCTAATTTCTACGCAAAATTCCTTCTAATTAGATAAATTAATAGATAATTTCATAAATTTTGATAAATTTACAAGAGGCTACATACTTGATGTTGGAAGATGTTTCGCTTAGACGAGAGCCGCCATTTTGAATATTTTCATAGTAATATCAACGTATTAGGTTAGGTTAGGTTTCCCTGGACGGCCCTCAACGGGGCGTCTCATAAGCCAGAATGGCCTTTAGTTATCCGGATTTCGTATGGACCTTACGAGGGTGTTTCTGAGGTTTTGAAGTCCCCCAGAATCGAGGTGTTTTTGGCACAGGCAAGCAATTTCCCTGGCGACCTCTTGGAGGCATCGTACAGTGATTCCAGCATCGGTGCGCCCAGGTATCTTCCTCTTGCCCTTGAGAGAGCCGGACAGCGGCAGATGAGATGTTCCAGGGTTTCGACAGCGCCCGGTTCATTACATTTCCATTCCACATTCGCTGTTGGTGATGTTTAGCCTGTTTGCATGCGACGCAGCCAGGCAGTGTCCTGTTAGTATACCCACTAGAAATCTGCAATCCTTCCGTGGAAGGTGCAGCAGATAGTGGCTAAGTTTATCATTGCGTTCCTTGCACATAATTTTCGAGATTCTGCAGGTGGTGGTGTTCTTCCACCTGCTGTCTGTCTTCATTTTGGCCTTCTTCTCCAGGTCGCTTTGTAGCGTCCCAAGGGAGACCGGCACGCTTTCGGTTCTTTCGTTTAACAGCCCGATGCCTTCCTTAGCCAAAACATCCACCGCTTCGTTTCCTTCGATGCCCTAGTGGCTGGAAACCCAATAGATCTGCACTGACTTAGTCGTGCTTAGTGAGTCTAGTGCCTCCCTGCTTGCCAGGACACTTCTGGAACTGTCTGCGGACGATTGCATGGATTTTATCGCCGCTTGACTGTCAACGAACATATTTGTTTGTATGTTTTTAAGCTCCGAGAAACTAGGAATCCGACTTGATTTTCGGTTCTATCAGGATAATGACCCGAAACATTCGTCCGGAATAGTACAGTCCTGGCTTATCTGGAACTGCCCCCACTTGATGATTCCCCCAGCTCAGTCTCCAGACTTAAATGTTATTCAAAATTTGTGGGCTGTGCTGAAGAAAAACACCCAGAATTAAGGGATTACATACTAAGTATTAAAATCCCTGCTTAACCTTTAATTCAACTAATATTAAACTGATTTGTGGCTGCATCATTCAAGCTAGGACTTGTATTTAAGATATATTTTAAGTTTTTATTTTATTTTTAAAACGGAGCAATATTTAATCAGCAAATAAAGTTCCTTTTTTAAATGTGATAAAACATACAACAAATTGGCGTTTAAACATTTTTTGTTTTTCCTCTAGTTTAAAATCTGTAGCACCTTAAACTTTTTATTTGCCACTGCATCATTTTGGCTGTGAGCCACTGTATATTGAGGTGTTGAGTCTGGTCCCAACCCGCTTTCCAGTCTTCGGGTCCCGTATAGAAGTTTGATTTTACTTCAAGGCACATTTGGGGGATCATGTAGTCAGAGTCACTGATCATGTGCATTCCAATTGAACTGTGCCCGTATCTTTGGGGAGACATCTTCCCCGACGCAATCAAACGCTGTGCTGCCTTGCCTGCAGTCAGCCTAGCGTAGATGTCGAGGGGGTCGATTCCGAGTATAGTTTCGAGTGCTTTGGTTGGCGTTGACCTCAGCGCTCCTGTTATACAGAGCAGAGCCTGCCGCTGGGTTCGTTCCATTAGCTTGTGATAGGACTCCATACAGCAGAGTTGGTCGCATCACCGAGACGTAGATCCAATGCATCAGAGCGGGTGACAGGCCCAATGTGCTACTAAGCATCTTCTTGGAATCATAAAGTGCAGTGGCGGCCTTTTTCACCCGCTCCACCACGTTGGGTCTCCATGCCAGTTTGCTGTCCAGTACTATGTCAGGGTATTTGACCTGTTCTTTAGAGGTTAGCCTTGTCTGGTTACCTTTCGGGGGGATCCATGCTGGTACCTTGTATCTCTTGGTGAAGAGGATGAGATCCGTCTTATCCGCGTTGATACTGAGTCCTACTGCATCTGCCCACTCACATATCTCCCTGAGTGTTCCTTCCATTATGGAGGTGAGAGTCGATGGACATACGAGGGCGGTCCGATAAATTTCCAGCCTGCCAAAGAAAATTACCTTCTACGTTAACCAAACTTTGGTATTGGGATTAGGCATCTTTTAATGTGTTCCCGCCAAAATTTAGCCACATAGGTATTTTAGTTATCCTTGAATAATCTATTAACTAAGTCGGTTTAAGTGCTCTTGTAAAAATTCAAAAAGTTAAATATCGTGCGGTCATAAAATATTTTATGAGACACGTCCTGGACGCCCGAATACTGCGACTACTGACGAGAGATAGCTAATATCACCAAGATGTCTAAAGATCTCATTTGCCATATTTTGAACAACGAATTGGACATGAAAAAGCTCTCGCCCCGTTGGGTGCCACGTTTCCTCACGTCAGATCAAAAGCGTATTCGAATGAACTGTTTCAAGTCTCTCTTGGCGATGTTTACGAGTATTAAATCAGAGTTTTGGCGCCCACTCATAGCTGTACATAGCACACTATACGCCAGAAACAAAATCCCAATCGAAAAAGGACATTACAAAGGGGTATCCGCCACCAAAAGAAGCGAAAACTGTTATTTCAGCTGGAAAAGTGTGGGAAACAGTTTTTTGGGATAGTCGTGGAGTTATATATACCGATTACACTAGTCGACACGACTTTTCCGCTGTCTCCAAAAATGACTTTTTCTGATAGATTTGGATGTTTAAAAATTTGTAAAGAATGTTTTTTTTTACGGAGTAGTTTTTTTTAAGAATTTAAGTTAAACTTAAGTTTCCTACAACTGGTTGTATTAAAAAACTGATAAATGCAGCTATAAATCCGACTCAGACACTTTGTAGCTGCAACTTAAAGTCTGGAAGATATTAAGCTTCCAAATTGAAATTTCATCATTTTTTTCGGTATTTTTTCCCCGAAATTTTGACTTTGAAAGCTCAGGAAAAGTCGAAAAATGCCTTGCCTATTTGAATGCCTTGATTTTTGGTTTTAGATAGGCACATTAATTAGGCGTCGTTTAAGGTATCGCTTAAAAATATATAAAAAAAACTCTTCGAGTACCGGGTATAATAAACGGCTAAGTTATAACCGTTTGACCAAAACGACCCAAATCTCATTTTATCTGAAAAAATACCGAAAAATACTTGAATTTATTTGTGTTATGATACTTAAATATTTTTATTGTTATTGCTTGTTACTATTTTTAAAATGGTTTGTCTGTCTTCTTTTGTCATTTAAGTCAGATTCTCTTATGAGAGTCCACACATAGTCGCCCAACATATTCTCATTCCAAACACCTTGATACCGTCGTTCCATAAAAGTAATGCTTATTATTTTTTGTACACTTCATAGCTTCTGATTTAGGGTAACTTACTTTTCCTCTTTATTAAATGCTGTTAAATTCAATTTGCACGTTTTGCATATACAGCTTGGAGCCCACTCTTCGCCAATACTTTTGGGCCACATCTTATAGTTTTCCTTATACTGTTCTTGGAACTTTTCGCTAAAAACGATTTTTTCTTCTTTGCTGGTCGTTTCTACTTTTCACATATGTAGCAAAACGAGTCTGCTCGGTAAGCACATAAAGTTGACTGGCTTAAGTTCTCCATTTCAATTAGAAACAAGTGGTATCTTTCGAAAACACACGATCGTATTCTGCTGGAAGTCAGAACTACACTGAGGCAGGGATACTATAGGTACAGAGTTATATATCCTTTTTTATGAATAGCTTGAAGGAGAAAGGTCAAATATCTGCGGGACCAGCACCTGTGAAGGAAAAAGGTCAACATTTGACCCTAACAGGTATTTTCCTACCTATGACAAAAAATACCAAATTTTTTAAAAATTCTTTAAAAAAAAATACACTATGAAAAAAAAACCATAATTCTTTAAAAAATTTAAATCTCTAAATCTATTAGAAAAAGTCATTTTTGGCAACAGCGGAAACAAAAAGTTGAATTTTGTCGAGTACTGCTATCTGGGGAAAGGAAAAACGATCACGGGAGTCTACTACGCATCGCTTTTGGAAAAGGTAATTACGGAAAATGCTGATAAACAGCTCCACTTGCAAAAGCAAAAAAAATTTTACTTCACCAGGATAACGCACCTTCCCATACATCAACAGTTGCAATGACTAAAATTCATGATTCTTTGAATTGCTTCACCACTCTCCTTAATTTCCAGAACTAGCTTTAAGTGACTTCTTTTTATTCCCTAAGCTTAAAGTTGCTCTTGGCGGACAGAAAATTTCGGCAAATGAGGAGGCTATAACTCTTGTAAAAAGGCATTTTGAGTAGTAGGACGCCGATTTTTTTTTTAAGGAGCTGAAGAGGTGGGAGCAAGGCTGAAAAATAAAATATACAAAAATTTTTAAAGCTGTTATATCATTGTCAGGCTGGAAACTTTTCGGACCGCCCTCGTACACCCGTTTTAAGTACGCTTATGTCGTCCGCATAAGATGTTATTTTTGGGGCCTTCCTCTCTTAATGAGGTTGTCGACCACCAGGTTCCACAGGAGGGGTGACAGGAACGGAAGCGGTGCCCCTCTCTGATTGCAGCTTAGAAGGTTTTTTATGTAACGACGGTAACTACTAACGAGTGTAGTTCTGTCTCCACCGATTTTCCCTTGGTGTCGGAATGCTGCTTGGTTGACATCAGTGGCTGCACTTTTTTGCCTTTGGGAGGAAGATAACTTTAGAAGATCTCCATTGGATATGAATATAGACTGTTCTTAGATATGCCGCGTATATTGCGAGAAGCCATGGGGTGATCACCTCTTTGGTCAGTTGCAACATGGCTGGGAATATTCCGTCCTGTCCAGGTGATTTTATTCCCCTAAAGGAATCTATAGCCCATTAGATTTTCTTGGGGGTTAAGGTCTGTATCCAGCACCGCGAAATTTTACTGAAAGGAAACTGCTCATTATTTCGGATGTGTGGAGCTCAATTAAAATAGTGTGACCAAGAGCCTAAAAAGTGATTTGCCACTCTCATGAATCAGCTGTGTTTTGTAAACAGCGCCAATTTTGAAAATGAAACTAAAATTAAAAAAAGGAAGATAATTAATTCTTACGATGAAGTGATTGTGTTGGTAGCGGCACATATTGTTGTAAGAAGAAGTACAGCACAGTTGGAGGCGCCAAAATGACAAAATTATCAAAATGCTCATTTTCCGTGATCCGCTAACGACATGATATTGCCTCAACTGCTTTTATTAAAGCAATCCTCTCCTCACTTTAAACATTTGCATATCTCTTTTTGGTTTTGCGCACAAATTTTACCCCCACCTTTCACTTTGACTTCAGTAAAAATTTGCACATATATTTTACTGGCACCCCTATCAGCTGTTCTCACCACAGTCCACATTCGTGTGGATATCGATACTATCGATACAAATTCGTGGATCCCGTTTACGTTGCTGGATACTGACTCCAGGAAAACACAAACGAAAAATTACTGGCCCCGTTTTTTTTATATGAAGTTTGGCAGTAATTTTTAGTTTCCGCGGTGCTGGATACCCAGCTTTATCAGAAAAGAAATATAAAAAGAAAAAAAGTAAATGTTTAGTGATTATGTGTAAGTCCTAATTATATCCAGATCGTTTTTTTTTAAGTCTTGGTTAGTGTTAGTGGTCATCAGTTGGTGAGAGTCGGAAAAAGTGCTAAGGAGAGATCCCATAAATGTGCTGTCCCAGGCGGGAGGGGTAAACTTCTCGGACCTTTCCGGTAATTTAATAGTGTTTGTATAACTAACGCCTCCTCACAGCTCCGGATCGCATCGAAAAATCGCTTCGTCGGTGGATTTGCGGGTGACTCTTTTTGGGGCGACAGCCATTGTACACAATTTTTCATATCTATTGCCAAGCATATATAGAAAAAAAACGACACCTAAAGGCTAAATTATGCTCAGAAAGAAGTGACAGGGAAGAGAATAAAGAGGAAGAGGTAGAGGAGAAATTAGTCCCTACTTTTTGAGTCGGTACGGCATGAGATGGCAGATGAAGAGAGCGAACTGAATTCACTCAACTCATTCCCCCTATTTTTGCATTCCTTAGCCTACACCTACATTGCGACCCGCCTTCTGATGCTCGAGCGGCACTCAGCGCAATAGGGATTGCTCCAAACTATCCATTTATTATCCCATATTTATTAGGCTATCTATTTATTTATTTTATCCATTTTATTTATTTTTATTTTACTGTATTTATTTTTATTTTATTGTATTTATTTATTTATTTTATCCTAATTTTGCGTATGTTGGTTTTTTTATATTATTTTTAATGTTCGTTGTAAGTAGCTGCCCCACCTTCTGCTTTTGATAGAATACATTTTATAATGTTTTAATCCCAACTATTTTTTTGCCTTCGGCTAACGAAATGGACCTAATGATGAGGGGTCATTCCAGCCACCGTGCAAAAGATTTAGGAATGACCAAGGAAGGGAGGGTGATCCGTCCTCCATGACACCTGAGGCGGCGAACAAGCACATCAGGCAGGGCAGAGGGGAAGGGGGAATCTGACTGTGGGGTCATGTTATCGTTGGTCTTGGAAACATTCGTCGCTGCACGCACAATCTAACCTCATATAATAGTGAGAACAGGCAACCGATGCGAAGAGGGCAAGAACACCACATAATTGCCGACGAGCCCCAGCCGGGATTATAAGCGTGCGCCCTACTCGCATCCACAACGTCTCGCCTGGCTTGTTACATTGTGCACCCTTTAGCCTCACGCACCATAGAGGACGTGAAGGTACCGCTGCTAATGTTTATGAATGTTTTTTCCGAGGCCAGACAAATATACTGTGACAACGAACCTACTTTTAAGTCAGAGACCATAAAATCGCTGTTATTACATAGGTTAGGTTAGGTTAACCCGGACAACCCTCCTGGGGTCCCATAGGCCAGTATGGCCCGTAGTTATCCGGATGGTTATGGACCTTTACGCGGGTGCTAGTGAGGTTTTGATATCATCTAAGATTGAGGTGTTTTTGGCGAAGCCCAGCAGTTCCTTTGGCGACCCCTTGGAGGCATCTTCTAGCGATGTCAGCGTCGGTGCGACCAGGTGTCTTCTCCTTGCCCGTGAGAGAGCCGGGCAATTGCAGATTAGATGTTCCAGGATTTCGATAGCCCCAAGGTCATCACATTTCCTGCAGCTCGGTGATGTGTAGTCTGGCTGCGTGTGATACGGCCAGGCAGTGACCTGTCAGTATTCCCACTAGCAGTCTGCAGTCTTTCCGTGGAAGGTGCAACAGATAGTGGCTGAATTTCTTGCTACGTTTTTTGCACATGATTTTCGAGACTCTGCAGTTGGTCGTGCTCCTCCACCTGATCTCGTTTTCTAGCCTAGCCAGCTTTTCTAGATCGCCCTGTAGCGTTCTGAGTGAGACAGGCACACTTTCTGCTGTTTCTGTCGCCAACCCGACGCCTTCCTTTGCCAGAACGTCCGTCGCTTCATTTCCTTCGGTGCCCTGATGGCTTTGAACCCAATAGATCCGCACTGACTTGGTCGTGCATAGTGAGTTCAATGCTTCCCTGCTTGCCAGGACACTTCTAGAACTGACCGCGGACGACTGCATGTATTTTATCGCTTGGCTGTCTACAAAAAGATTAACCACGTTATGTGATCGCCCTGCGTGTTGTGCAACCTCCGCTGCTTTCCTGATGGCAAAGATTTCCGCCTGGAATATGCTGCAGTGGTCTGGTAGCTTGTATGACAACCCTATTTCGGGGTCTGTGCAGTATATGCCAGCTCCTACTCCTCCTTCCATCTTGGAGCCGTCTGTATATATGTTGAGATGTTGGATCTGGCCTTTTTTCCATTCTTCAGGTCGCAGAAATGCGCTTGTATCGATGTCGAGGCACGTTCGAGGGGTCATGTAGTCAGTATAACTGATCAAGTTCCTGGTGATTGAACTGTGCCCGTATACTTGTGGCCGCATGTTTCCCGACGCAATGAAGCGCTGTCGATCAGTCTTTTCCATAATGTGGTGGTCTCTGACCATTGTCCATTGTTGAGCTTGAGCTGACTCTGTATGGAAGGCTGCTTGGAAAGCAGCTTCCTGAGTCTTGCCGTTTCGGGCACCTTCTCGATGTTGGAGCAGAAGTTCCTCCACGATCTGCGTTGTGCCTTTCGTATCTCTTCCTGTATTCCTCGTTTATGACAACTTCGTTCGCTTGTTTGGCGAGCTTGAAGAATTCCCGGAGGTTGTTTCTTAGGAGGGAGAGGTCCCTGTTCCACCAGAGTGGCTTGTTCCTCTTTTTCGTACTTGAGGGTGGGCATGCTGCGCGGTAGCCTTCTAGTAGCTCCTTGGATAGTCTCAAGAGATCTCTATGTCATCAGCCTATTTTAATGACCCCGGATTCCCGAGCTTCGAGGTAACCGTCTTTCTGAACTTTTCCCAGTTTGTGTTCCGGGGGTTCCTATAGACGCCTACCTTCGAGGTGTGTTTAAATTCGTATTTAAACTGGATATACCTGTGATCTGAGAAGAATGGTCTTTCGAGGACCCTCCACCGCGGCACATAAATTCTAGAAGAAACTCACCTTGGTCATTGGTATCGGCTTCCCATACATTATGGTGGGCATTAGCGTCCGTACCAATGAGTAGTTGGTAGTCCTTGGAGCCGGCTTCCTCGACCGGACTCCTTAGCTCTTCGGGTGGTGCGGGTCTGTCGTGTGCCATATAACAGGAGGCTACCAAAAAGCGCTTCTCCTCGCTTTCTAGCATCACCACTGTTAGGTTATCTGAGCTGTAATTAGACATAAGGTGAGCGTGGATTCCCTTTCGTACAAGTACGATGTTTCTGTTCCTGCTTACCGGTGTTGTGTAGAAAGAGTTGTAGTTAGAGGACTTTAGTCCGGCCACAGAGTTGCCTGATGCAATCCATGGCTCCTGGACTAGAACTAGGTTAGGTTAGGTTAAGGCGGCTGTCAAGCTCCACAGGAGCCAGTCACACTTGGGCCGGTTTCGGCCCGTTGTAATACCGCGGGAGGTGTTCCCCTTTAGCCATCTCATGAGACCCGAACATATCAGCAGTTATCCCATCCTGACGCTCTTACAAAGTTTGCAATTTTTCTGGGACAGATTTTGGACATTTCTGAAATGTCTGAGACATAGGGCATGCCCAGGTATTGTAGCCTTCTCCTACTGAGAGCCGGACAGGAGCAGAACAGGTGTTCCACCGTTTCCTCCTCCTCCTCGTCTCTACAGCTACGGCAGAAATCATTGTATGGGGCTCCCAGCCTGTTGGCATGGGAGCCTATCAGCCAGTGCCCCGTGAGGGAGCGGATGACAACGCTGCACCTTTTCCTGCCGAGCTTACAAAGCTCCAGTGTGCGTCTCCTGTCAATGGTAGGCCATGTTTGCCTGGATATGCGACATAGTGGTGCTGACCGCCACGCATTGTCTGCTCGTCGCTTATATAGCTCCTTTATAATAAGCCTACAGGTGGCCATAGGCATGCAAATATCCTCCTTCTCTTGGAGAAGGGGTATTGTGGTACCTGATCTGGCCAGCTCGTCTGCCTTGCAGTTGCCCTCAATGTCCCGGTGACCCGGGACCCAAATAAGGCTGATGGCATATTGTTGGGCCATCTCGTGAAGAGATTTGCGGCAATTTGCCACTGTGGCCGAGTTCGAGGAAATCGCATGAAGCGATTTGATCGCAGCTTGGCTGTCGCTGTATATGTTTACAGTTGTTGTTGCCGTTGAGGCTGTTTGTAGGAGCTTCAGTGCTTCCATGATCGCAATGACTTCCGCTTGGAACACACTGCAGTGATCTGGGAGCCTAAAGGAGTGCCTGATTTCGAGTTGTTCGGAGTAAATCCCTCCTCCAACTTTGTTATCCAGCTTCGAGCCATCTGTAAATATGCTTATGGCCGTGTCCTGGCCTGGTGGTCCCTCAAGCCACTCGTCTCTGCTAGGGATGATTACATTGAAGGGAGTACTAGTGTGTTCCCTTGGAACGCAGTAGTCCGTCTTCGTTGGGACGGTACTACTGACAAGTATAGATGAGTGACCCCTGGTATGTGACGTCCATTGTCCGGAGTCTCTCAGACGTATCGCGGCAATTTCTGCCCTCTCTTTTCCCTCAAGTTCGAGGCTTTGGAGATTTAGGATGGCGTTTAGTGCATCGTTCGGGGTGGTGCGTAATGCTCCACTAATGCATAGGGCTGCGGTTCGCTGAACCTTGCCAAGTTGTTTGGTTGTCGATCCTTTTGATAAGGTCGGCCACCAAACTGTAACTCCATAGAGTAAGATTGGTCTTACTATTGCTTGGTATATCCATTGGACTACGTTTGGGTTCATGCCCCACTTCAAGCCAATAGCTTTTTTACAGGAGTATAGGGCTATCGTAGCCTTCTTTACTCTGTCCTTTACGTTCAGGTTCCAGTTCAGCTTCTTATCAATCACCAACCCTAGGTAACTAGCACTGTCGCTGAAGGAGAGCCTGCATCCATTTAGTATGGGAGGGTTGAGGGGCGGAATCTTGTACTTGCGTGAGAATAGCACGAGTTCCGTTTTAGTGGGATTTACTCCCAATCCTCGCGATTTCGTCCATTCTGACAGTCTCGCGAGCTTAGTGCTCATAAGGTCACACAGTGTTTGAGGGTATTTCCCCGAGAAACTGATTGCCACGTCATCCGCGTATGCCACTATTTTGCAGCCCCCCCCCCTCCAGATCGCATAGAATCTTATTGACTGCCATGTTCCACAGAAGGGGAGACAGGACACCACCTTGCGGAGTGCCTCTGTTGACATACCTGGATTGCGTGGACGATCCCATCGATGATGTCACCGTCCTGCATGTGAGCAATTGATCGATGAGCAGCACCAAGTGACCGTCCACACCCAGGTCAGTCAGTGCTTCCGTAATGGCACTTGGGACGACGTTGTTAAAGGCTCCTTCGATATCGAGGAAGGCTATAAGAGAGTATTCTTTGAGTTGTAGGGATTTCTCTACAATCGAGACTACTTCGTGGAGCGCCGTTTCCGTGGATCTTCCTTTCCGGTAGGCATGTTGTGCTCCTGACAGCATTTGAGGACTAACAATTGTCCTAAGATGTAGTCCGACAAGTCTCTCGAAAGTTTTGAGAAGAAAGGACGATAGGCTGATTGGTCTAAAGTCCTTTGGAGTCGAGTGCGAGGCCTTTCCCGCTTTGGGGATAAAGACTATTTTCGCCTTGAGCCATTCTTGTGGTATGGTCCCCACCGCCAGTATCTTCCTAAAGATACATTGTAGCCAGTTAATGGCTGGGTCTCCGGCCTTTTGCAGTTGGGCCGGAATGACCTGGTCCGGACCTGGCGATTTGAACGGGTCAAAGCTGTTTACCGCCCAGCTTATGTTCCGTTTGGTGAAAATATGGTCCATCGTGGCTGTTTGGCCTCCCCTTTGGGTTAGCGCCGGCTTGATGGTTGTGCACCCAGGGAAGTGGGTTTCAAGCAGTACGTGGAGCGACTCCTCACTGGAGTTGGTCCACGTACCGTCGTTCCTTTTAAGGTACCCTACCGAGGGGGTGGTTTTTGAGAGGAGCTTGCGCAGCCTGGCGGCTTCTGACGTCTCCTCTATTTCTGAGCAGAATTTTTGCCAAGAGGCCCTCTTTGCTCTTCGTGTTTCTTTTTTGTATTGGGCGAGACTGACTTTGTAGTCTGCCCAATGTTCCTCCTCGTTTGCGCTTTTAGCTCTGTTGAAGCTGGTTCTACAGCTCTTACGTAGGATGTCGATTTGTTTCGACCACCAGGGGGGTTTCTTTTTGCCCCTTGTCCTGTGTGGCAGGCGAGCCGCCGTGAAAGCCTTATTGCATGCTTCCGTGAACCTGTACACTATACGATCTAAATCGTCTTGAGTGTCTGGGCTCATTGGTGCCTTGTTGGGAAGTATTTCCTCCAAAACCGAGCTATACTTAACCCAGTTGGTTTTCCTGGGGTTAGTGTAGTCGGTGGGTTTGGGGCTCTCGAAGGATAGAATCGTTTCGATATACCTGTGGTCGGAGAAGGAATGGTCCTCTAGGACCCTCCATCTTTCCACTTTGTCTGACAGATTGTGAGACACTAGAGTGAGGTCAATAACCTCCTGTCGGTTTTTTATAATAAATGTGGGGTCGTTACCCCGGTTACATATGGTTAAGTTCGAGTTCAGTATAAAGCTGAAAAGTGACTCACCCCTTATATTTGTGTCCGTGCTCCCCCATTGGGTGTGGTGAGCATTGGCATCGCAGCCTATTAGTAGGCTTGTGTTGGACCTCTCGCTGTCGCTGGTGAGCTTGCAGACGAGGTCGTTGGGAGGATCGCTTTCCTCATGGGCCATGTAGGACGACATCAGCCTCAGATGTGTCCGCTTTAGCTCTAGGCTTACCGCTGTATTGTCGCCATTGCTGAAGTTGTGGAGCAGAAAGATATTAAGGTGCTTTCTTGCGAGAATGCAGGTACGAATTTTACCTTCGGTTTGGGGTACAATGAGCTTGTACTCCCTCGTCGCTAACCCACAGACCTTGGCTCCGACTATCCAAGGCTCCTGGATTAGGACAACGTCGGCTCCGCTTGCATCCAAGCGGAGTATGAGTGCAGCGGATGCTGCTTTACAGTGGTGGAGATTTATTTGAAGGAGTCTCAGAGACATCTTCATGGATCTCCACCACTGTAGTGTCGGCGTCTGAGTCGTCGGAAACTTCGTCTCGACACATCGCCTCAAAATCCCGCATTAGTTCTGCGTCGGAGGAGTAGCCTTCCTTCGGCTCCAGCTCGTTGTCGGGTGCCTCGATCTCCGAGGCCACATCCTGCGCGACTGGGTTGTCGGCAGGACGAGCCTCGGCCGTGGCAGCGTCCGACTTGTACACCTTTATGGTGACCGAACTGAAGCCAAAGTTCAGCTCTCCTTTAGCTGCCTCTATTGGGGCCAGCGATTCCTTGTTCAGGATGATAACGGCCTGGTTTGTCGGCCCCTTCGACTCCTCAACCTTGACCACCTTCCAGTCAAGAGTTGGAAGTGTCGGATTGCACCTCTGCAACATCTTGAGGATGCGCTCAGGCTCCTTAAAGGTAGCCGGCACCCATAATCTCGCCCTCGGTCTACTGGGCACCTCGCTCCAGTCTACCGCGACGAGCTTCGCCCCGGCGTAGACCTCTCCGATCTGCGCCACCGCTGCTTTATATAGCTTCACGGAGCGCTCGTCATCGCAGGCAACTACTTTGATACTGCCCTGGTACCACCCCATGTCTTTGCAGACTGGAGGTGGCCCTGGGTCCTTCTCGAGCAACTCGAAGCAGCGGTCGGCAAGTGCCGCCTCCACCCACTTCCATTTACTCCTTGGGATCTTACCCTCCGCGCTGCCTTTGTCGAGGACGCCAATTAGCGTCCTCTCCTTGGCAATCTGCGCGAAGGAGATGTTGGCCACCACCCTCGACCTTTTCGCGACCGGGCCGGGTGTTTCTTGTGACCGTTGTCTCTTTGGCTGAGAGACCATTGCGAAGTTTGGGAGCACCGATGTGGCCCACTCCACCTTCTTGAGCCAGTCTGCTGATGGACTGACCTCTGTGTTGGCATTTTGCCGACGGAGTATGTGCCCTGCACTCCTCCTTTCGGCATACGTATGCTTTCTAGCTTGGGCGCTGGTTGAGGGCAAATCGTCACCCTCCACCTTACCAGAAGGTCCGGCAGCCGCAATATTGCTTAGCTGCCTTTCCACGGTGTTGGTGTTGGGAGCTGGTCCGCCCCCCACCCCAGATTCGGGATGGGACCCACTCGGGTTCACCCCAGCGCTTACCGCTTTGCAGGTCTGTCCTGCTGTTGAGCTGGTCGGGCCGGGCCTTTGGGCCGATGCCTTCCCATGCGGGGGATTGCTCCCAGTTGACGTTTGGGGAGTGTCAGTCTCTGTTTGTTTTTTTTGTTGTTTTTTGTTTTTTAATTTGATTGTTATACATTATACATCCCACGAGATGCAGAGAAAGGGAACGGTCAGCCCGGGCAGAGATCCACGTTGCCCGGGTAAGGCATCATTAGAACAGGGGGCTGCCAAGTCCCTGAGCTCTCCGTTCGAGACTGGGCTAGTTTTTAGACCGGGCCCCCAGCCAGGCTGACTCTCGGCACGGGTCGAATGACACCTTAGCCCAGCCCGGTGTGAGGTGAGTGTGGGGGGTGGGATGTGGGTAGGTAGTGTGTGAGGGAAGGGGGAGTGTGTGAGCTACTTATACGAGGCGGCACCACAAGCGCATCGTCAGTGTTGCTGCTTCGCGAACACCCGCTGGCTGTCCGGGACTGCTTATTTTCGGTGGTCTCCCTAAAGAGAGCCGATTATTCGCAGCTAACCTACCTTTTTTAGGGGTAGGCCTTTCGCTATCCGCAACCTGCGACCCGTCCGGTAGCCTCAGCTAGGCCCCCTCTGAGCCACCTCACGCGCTCATCAGACCAGATGGACTAGAGCTATGTCGACGGACCCTTGCTCCATGGCTATGAGGAGCTCCGCCGACGCCAATTTTTTTTTATGTAAGTTGAGCTGCAGCACACTCAGCGGCATGGGTGGCTGGCTCAACTTCTCTCGACGGGTTGACCACTATCGTCACATCAACGTCCTCTTCCTCCTCCGATTCGTCCAGAGCAAGCCCCTGGGCGGCCTCCACTATGCTGTCAGCTATGATGCAGCAGTCCAGACCTAGGTCTTTTTCTACCTCGCCTGCCTGCAGGGTGTGCGCGTCTGTGTCCCCGGAGTCCGGCCCGCGTTGCCGATTGCTCGCCGGAGTGTCTTTACTGGCACTCTCAACGGAGCGTTGCCCCTTGTTGGCCAGCATCTCCTCCACCTTGTTGGCATACTTCCCGATGGATGCCCGCATTTGGGGAAATAGCGAGAAATGTCGTCTGCCTTCCTCTACCCGCTGTTCAGCCAAGGTTAGCCTGGTTTTCTCCTCCTGAGAAATGTTGGCTTTGCTCTGGAGCCGGCTCAGGATTTTCAGGGCTGCTTTGTATTGCGCGAGAGCCTTCATCCCCTCCCTGGAGCGCTTTGGCCCTTCCCTACGCGGGGAGCTGGTGCCTGGTGAGCGGAGAAGGCTCTCTTCCTCCGTGTTGCTGATCGAAAACAAGCTCTCCAGATCCGTGTCTGCTTCAACAGCGGCATCCGTGCGGTTCAGCTTGGAGTGAGGGGGTTTTCTGGCAGTCGTTGTACAGCTGACGTGGCCTGCTCCCGCCACGTCCGAGGTGTGACCGCAGGACCGTCCGGTTTCGGACTGTGAAGTGCTTCTTTTTGACGGGTACGACTACATAAGACACGCAACCAACCTAACGGAGTACCGAATCAGACGATGAAGTTGGCAAACATGTTTCCGCAGTCCCATATGAGGAAGCTGTTGGAAGTAGATACCGAACACGTAATGGATTTGTTGTCCACGTTTAGCGTGCACCACCGTGGGGTGAGGAGTTTGGACTTTTTGGGGACTGCCCAAGGTTTTCGCGGGCACACCGGATGCTAGTGACTTAGAAAAGGTCAGAGTAACAGAGGCGCAGCTAGAAGAGTCTAACAATAGGCAGGTCTTGATCAACTCAGAATAAAATAAACCTGCCAACAAATACATTTATATGTCATTTATATGATAACCAGAAATGGAATGCATATAACGGAAATAACAAATCTCATGCTTACAATAACTCTTGCTAAAGTAAATATAATAACGACTACGACTATATACGACTACGACTACGTTCTACGACTATATAGACTACGCTGATCTGAAGTCTGCTCTCACGAACCAACTGACAGGGACTACTGTTACCGAAATGTAAGAGGTATCTAAAATTAAGACTTCACAATCAAAAGATATTGTCAAATGTATTATACAATTTTCCATCCTATTAGTATGCTATGCAATAAGATAACTATTTTCCCAGTTGCGCACAACGACACAATCCTGCAGTTGCCCGAGAATATATTGGCGGAATGCGGAAAGCAAGTCCTAGCCATCTCAAACTGCACGTCCACGACAATGGCAACGTTTTGCAAGCAAGCAGCTAACGGTACCTGCGCCCAGGGTCTACATACCGAGGCGTATCTTATTGCTAAACTCATCCGAGCCACCTCGACCCCATCACCGTGGTTGACGCTGTTATCATCATTGTTAACGACTGCGCGGCAACAGTCAGCTGCGATAACGGTACGGAGGTCCATATAGTGGGAACCCACCTGGTTACGTTCGACGCTTATGTTCTAATAAACAGGTCTCAGTACGTGAATCTTAACAACATAAAAAGTCGGTTCCCAGGAGTTGCTTCCTTCCCCTTACTGAACATCAGTGGTCATAACAGGTTGCTGAGCCTTCCTTACCTCTATCAGCTAAGCGAGGAGGTAGCTGAGGTAGTCTTAGCTTTATCAAGGATATCGAGGACAAGATCTCATCTGGCACAACCGTCGTCGTGGTAATCAGCGTGTGGTCAGGCTACGTGAACTCAACTCAGAAGACAAATTCAAACACGGCCGGGGACGGCCTGACTTCCGAGGGGGGAGTAGTTAACAACTGACACCCAGCGATTGCCCAAAAGAAGCTGACACCGTAGTTTCCCCACACATAAGTTCCCACACATCTGGCGCTAATGCAGCGGTTCTTGGTGAACGGCTGGGTGATGCAACGCGTCCGCTGGGTAATAAGATTCCACAGCGCAGCCTTCCACTTAGGTTCCGTTTATAATCATAATTTTTTTTATATTCAGAATATATTTTATCTTCATTCGTGGCGTATCACCTAATAAAGAATTATTTCTCGCTTTAAACAGTACGAAAGCCGTGGTTTTCAATTCTAAAGATTAACTTATATGTACGCAATACGTCGGTCTACATAAAGTCTGGACCTGATCGTATCACACATTTTTAAAATTAATGTGTGTAGGCCAAATAAAGCCTAGTTCCGAACATCCATCAATCCAAAAAATATTGCTCGGTTGGGCTATATCCCGAAAATATAAGGCGTCAACACAGGATGTTGTTGAAGTGATGCTGTCATTTAAAATAAATCCCAACGTTTTAGGTTTATCTTTATAGACGGCAAAACGCCGCTTCTTATCTCTAGAACGCAGACTCGCAAGGGATCAGTACTTGCATGATATATATATGGATTTTATAAAGGAGTGCCCACATTACTATATTCCACATCAATGTGTCCTGAGATCTGATCGTAGCACCACCAAGTTCCGCGTCGTTTTCGATGCATCCAGCAAAACGTCGACTCATTAAATGAAACTTTGATGGTGTAATTCAGAGGAAGCTTTATGAAACTCTTTCCCGATTTCGACTAAATCGTTTTGCACTCACAGTTCAAATCTCCAAGATGTCTAGTCAATTGCAAGTCGCCGAAAAAGAGCGAAATTTCCAGTTGAATCTGTGGAGGGAGAATGCAGATCTAGATGTTCAAACATATCGACTGAACACGGTAACTTATGGGACAGCCGCAGCTCCATTACTGACCATCCGCTGTCCCGTTGAATTAGCAGAGGTCTATGCTGTCCCATCAAATTGCATCAAAAGTAAAAAATTGTGACATACGTTGATGACATGCTTACAGGAGCGAATAGTTTGGAAGATTTAGAGCGTATTCGTCTGGAATTGTACGAGATCTTAGAAGCAGTGGTTTCAATTTGGCCAAATGGATGTCAATTCATCGTCAGCTGCTGTCCGAAAGTGGCCAGAAGAAATCTCTCCAGTTAGATAATTCGTCGTCGGTTAAATTGCTTAGAATTCGATGGAATTCGCAGAATGACTTGTTCCATTATTATTTTTTTTGATTCATTGATCCCTACGAAGCAAAATATCTAATCAGTTGCATCCCGATTGTTCGTTCCATTAGAGTTTTTAATTTTTTATTTACTTATTTTCCTAGTGCGCCAAGAAATAAAATTAATGCACTAGTCACATAACAAAATCGTGAAAATACAATTATTTGGACGATTTGATAAACCTATTTTTACATTTTAACTTTCATTTAGTTTATTTTTATCTCGAACACTTTAATCGTTCTCTCTCTCACACGCAACCCCGTCTGCTTTGCTCGTTAGTTGTGTCTGACGCCTAGTTCTCAGAAGCTATAAGAGCTAGAGTAATCAAACTTGGATAGCCAAGCTCCTGTGATATCACTTCAATACAAGTGTATTTCAAATATTTCCCACGCCTCCTTCCATCCCCACAAAAGTTGAAAATCTGTGGAACCCATAACTTTTAGGATACAAGAAAACCAAAAATGAAGAAACAGGGAAAATTACAGAAATCGTAAGCTCACAAGTACATATGTAAACTAACTGAGTACCGGGTATAAAGTAGAGCCACGACTTTTGCCTCGAATCACAAAGTTCTCCCTTCTTTTCTTTAAGTGTTGTGGTTATTGAGCCACAGGCGAATAGCATGGACGAAGAATTGCCTCTTAAAACAGCTTGTGACAAATATTATTTATATTATTGGTTCTTGCGGAGGCACTTAAGTAGTGTATTCAATTTTGTGCAACATAATTAAAGTTCGGAAGTTTACCCATGTTCCAAACATGATATAGTTAATGCTATTTGCCAATCTGGATATGTGCTCCCCCTCTATACGTTGAATACATATCTGGCTATATTATTATAAGCTACATACATACACTATCACAATTTCCAAAATGTATATACCATAACAAAGTTAGGGTATCAAATATGTTTTTGCGATTAAGAGTCTGAGGTCTATGGTCAAAAATTGCTATATGCCTCGATAACTAGGACAAAAATTTTATTGCAGCCATTGTGGTGCAAAAGTTGTATTATGATGAGTTACTTCCTATGAGTTTTCACACGAGTCGGAACAAGAACATAACGAGAGGAAACGTTGTGAGCCGCGGCAAAAGCTGCGGCTTTACTTTATACTCGCTACTCAGTCAGAATATATGTGATCTTATGATTTATGTCATTTATTATATGTTTGCAAAAGAGAAAAATTAAATTTTGGCCGAAAGAAAAAATTTCAAAATACTAGGTCGAACCCTATGCTAGATTTTTATATATTAAAAGTTATCTGTTTCCATTTTGGTTAACATATAATTTTTACATCAGCTTCTACATTTCTACATGTACATGTATGTATAACTACACATACGAGACGTGGAAGTGTTTGCGAGAGAGAGAGGAAATAAGTCAGCGCTTGGCAGGCGTTGCGTAGCCACTGAAATTTAATTTGTTCCTTTTGTCCATAATAATGATCCGATCTCATCCAGATTCAGCAATCTGGGAGATACGGTAAATTCCCATGATTTTCCTGAATTGATATTACAGGAGTTTGGATAGAAAGTTTGGTTGCTCTAGCTGTTATAGTCTCTGAGAACTAGGCGCTCATTTGGACGAATAGGCAAAACAGACAGGGTAGCGTGTGAGAGAGAGCGAAAGGGAACGATGCTTTTCGAAATGGTTTTCTTCATTGTGGCTATATTAATAATCAGATCTGATCAAAAGTCAACACGCTGATACAAATGGTTATCCCCTATGATTCTGCGTTTTTAGTTTTTAGTCCTGGAATAACACGAGTTCCGTTTTTTAGGGATTAACTCCCAGTCCTCGGGATTTTGCCCATTCTGACAGTCTCGCGAGCTGTCATTAGGTCGCAGAGTGTTTAAGAATATTTCCTTGAGAAGATAATTGCAACGTCATCCGCGTATGCCACAACTTTGCAGCCCCCCTTCCAGGTTACCTAGAATCTTGTTGACTGCTATGCTCCATAGAAGGAGAGACACGACACAATCTCGCGCAGAGCCTCCGTTGTCATACCTTGACTGGGTGGACGATTCCAGCGATGATGTCACCGTCCTGCATATGAGAAATTGATCGATGAGTAGCACCAAGTACCGGTCCACTCCCAGGTCAGTCAGCGCTTTTGTAATGGCACCCGGCATAACGTTGTTGAAGGCTCCCCGATATCAAGAAAAGCTATTAAAGTATTCCTTGATGTGTAGAGATTTCTCTATAACTGAAACTACTTAATGAAGTGCCGTTTCCGTGAATTTTTCTTTTCCGTAGCCATGTTGTGCTACTGACAAGTAGCCCGACAAGTCTCTCAAAAGTGTTGAGTAGAAAGAACGATAGACTGTTTGGTCTGAAGTACTTAATAGTTGAGTGTGAGGCCTTACCTGCCTTGGGGATGAAGACTATCTTGGCTTTGAGCCACTATTGTGATATATTTCCCACTGCTAGTATCTTTTTGAAGATACATTGTACCCAGTTGATGGCCGAGTCTCCGGAATTTTGGAGTTGGGCCTGAATACCAGGTCCGGACCTGACGATTAGAACGGTTTGAAGCTGTCTACTGCCCAGCTTATGTTCCGTTTATGTTCTTCGCTATGGATTTGCGCCGTCTTGATGGTTGCATACCCAGGGAAGTGGGTTTCGAGTAGCATATGGAGTGACTTCTCACTAGAAATAGTCCCCGTTCCATCGTTTCTTTTAAGGTACCCTATGGAGGGGGTAGTTTTTGAGAGGATCTTCCACAGCCTTGCGGCTTCTGACGTTTCCTCGATCTCCGAGACAAATTTTTGCCAAGAGGCTCTTTTTGCTTTCCGAGTTTCTTTTTTGTGCTTCTCCTTCTTAGCGTTTTTGGATCTGTTGAAGAGGGTCCTGCACCAGGGGGGTTTCTTTTTACCCCTGGGCGTGTGGGGAGCACGCTGCCGAGAAGGCTGTTGCATGCTTCCATGAACCTGTTCACTAGACGATCTACGTCATCTACGCTATATTTTTCCTAGTTGGCTTTCCTGGGATTAAAATAGTCGGTTTTGGAATTTCAAGGGATAATAGCATTTTGATGTACCTATGGTCAGAGAAGGAATGGTCCTCTAGGACTTATCAACCCTTTACTTTGTCTAAACATTTGTGAGATATTAGAGTGCGTTAACCTTCTGTCGGTTTTTTTATAATAAATATAGGGTCGTTGCCGAAAACAAATTACTAAATTAGAGTTCAGGATAAAGGCCTGTATCCAGCACTGCGGAAAATAACTGACAGGAATCTGCTATTTATTTCGTTTGAGAGGAACATAACTAAAATAATGATTTGCCACTCTCATAGCAATCAGCTTTGTTTTATAAAAAATTGTGATAGTTCAATTAAAATTAAAAAAGGAAAAAATTAGCTCTGATGTTGGAGTGATTGTGTTGGTGGCGGCGTATTTTGTTGCTAAAGATAAGAAAAAAGCACAGCGTACACGGAGACACCACGCCAAACACGATGCCTCCCGCGCTGCTACTTTTATCTCTGTCTCTCAGAGATGTCCAGGCCGTCTTACATTCATTCGCTACAAAGTATAATTATTTTAATAATCGTGAACAAATAAACATGTTTGTTTCGAAATGTTTCTTTTCGGTGATCCGCCAAAGACATGGTCTTTTCTCAACTGTTTTTATTAACGCTTGTTTTTATTTTCCTCTCTTTGAAAATGTACATCCCTTTTTTTCCGCGCATTTTTTTGCTCCGTCTTTTAAACAATTCACTTTAGTAATAAAGTTCACATATATTTTCCGGGCCTTTATGTCAGCTGTTCTCTCAGTCCACAATCGTGTCGATAGGCCAACTATCGATAAGAATCTGTACATTTCGTTTAGATTGCGGGATACTGAGGTTAGGAAAACACAAACGAAAAATTCGTGGCCCATTTTTTTTTATATGGAGTTTGGCAGTAATTTTTAGTTTCCGATATGCTGGATACCAAGGTTAAAGGCCTGTATCCAGCACCGCGAAATATTAATGACGAGAATCTGCTCTTTATTTCGGTTGTGTGGAACACAACTAATGTAATGTGACCAAGAACCTAAAGAGTGATTTGCCACTCTCATGAATCAGTTGTGTTTTGTAAACAGCGCCAATTTTGAAAATTAAACTAAAATTAAAAAAAGGAAGAAAAGTAATTCTGACGATAAAGTGATTGTGTTGGTAAGAATGCTTATGTTCCGTGATTTTCTGATTTTCTTAAACATTTGCATATCTCTTTTTGGGTTTGCGCACAGATTGCCTCTCACTTGTACTTCAGTAATAATAGTCACACATATTTTCCTGGCCTGCATGCCAGGACACATTCGAGTCGATATCAATAATATCGATAAGAATTCGTAGATTTCGTTTACCTATATTAGGGCCAGAGAATCCTTGCTGAGCACTAGCACCGCCGGGTCCATCGGACCTTGTGTCGCCTCAACCTTCACTACCTTTCAGTCTGTGGTCGGCAGTCCTGGGTTGCACCTTTGTAACATTTTGAGGATGCGCCCGAGCTCCTTAAAGGTAGCCGGCAGCCATATTCTGTCCCTCGGTCTACTGGGCACCTCGCTCCAGTCTACTGCGACAAGGCTCGCCCCAGCGTAGACCTCTCCGATCTGCGCCACCGCTGCTTTGTAAAGCTTTACGAAGCGCTCGTCTTCGCCGGCAACCACTTTTGGAGGTGGATTGGAGGTGGATTGGAGGTGGATTGGAGGTGGACTGGAGGTGGCCCGGATTCTTTGTCTAGGAGCTCGAAGCAGCGGTTGGCCAGTGGCGCTTCCGCCCACTTCCACTGGCTTCTGGGTATCCTTTCCTCCGCGCTGCCTTTATCGAGGACGCCAATTAGCGTCCTCTTTTTGCGGTTTACAGGTGTCTCCTGCTAACGCTGCGTCTTTGTTTGGCCGGTCATCGGGAGCAACGCCGAGGCCCACTCCACCTTCTTCAGCCACTCGGCTAATGGGCTGGCTTCCTTGCTCGCGTTCTGCCGACGGAATATGTGCCCGGCACTTCTGCTTTCAGCATTTGTGTGATTTTTGGCTTGAGCACTATTCCATGGGAACTTTACCACTTTACCAGAAGATCGAGAAGCCGCAATGTTGCTTGTCAGTGTTGGGAGGTGCTTTGCGACCCACCCCAGATTCGGGATGGGGTTGCAGGTCTGTCCTGTTGTTGAGCTGGTTGGGCCAGGCCTTCGGGCCACTGCCTTTCCGTGTGAGAGATTGCTCACAGTTGGCGTTTGGGGAGTCCAAGACTCAATTATTATACCCGGTACGGAAAAAATATAGGGGTATATTAGATTTGTGGTAATAGTAGATGTGTGCAACGCCCAGAAGGAAGCGTTTCCGACCGCATGAAGTATACATATTCTTGATCAGTCCGTCTTGTCTGTCCGTCCGTCCGTCCGTCTGTCTGTCTGTCCGTCTTCATTAGCGCCTATATCTCAAAGACTATTAAAGCTAGAGTAACCAAGTTTTGCATCCAGTCTCCTGTTCTATCACACTACCTTAAGTGTATTTCAAAATTTCGCCCCGCCTCCTTCCGCCCGCACAAAAGACGAAAGTCTGTGGCATACACAATTTTGAAGATACGATAAAATTTAAAAAACAGAATCATAGACAATGCCTATATATATCAGAGTGTTGAATTGTGATCAGATCGGATTATCAATATAGCCACAATGAAGAAAACCATTTCGAAAGTCATCGTTCCCTCTCGCTCTCTCTCACACACGACTCCGAATGCTTTTTTGACGCCTAGTTCTCAGAGACTATAAAAGCAAGAGCAACCAAACTTTCTATCCAAGCCCCTCTGATATTACTTCAATACAAGTGTATTTTACAATTTTTAACCGCCCCCTTCCGCCCCACAAAGAACGAAAATCTGTGGAATCCACAATTTGTAAGATTCAAGAAAACCGAAATAGCAGAATCATGGGAATCGACTGTGTCTGCCAGATTGCCGAATCTGGATCAGGTCGGATCATTATTAAAGCTAGAAGGAAGCAATGAAATTTCAGTAGCTACGCAACGCCTGCCAAGCGCTTTCTCATTCCCTCTCTCTCTCTCGACTGGATGCAAAACTTGGTTACTCTAGCTTTAATAGTCTTTGAGATATAGGCGCTAATGAAAACGGACAGACAGACATGACTATATCGACTCGGTTATTGATGCTGATCAAGAATATATATACTTTATGGGGTCGGAAACGCTTCCTTTTGGGCGTTACACACATCCGTTATCACCACAAATCTAATATACCCCTATAGTCTTCGAGTACCGGGCATAAAAATGGAAACAGATAATTTCTAATTAATAAAAATCTAGAATAGCAAAATTTTTTGAAATGTTCCATTTTGGCCAAAATTTAATTCGTCCCTTTTGCGAAAATATTTATAACGAGAGTGAACGTTGTGAGCCGCGGCTCGGGTATAACGATACTCAGTCAGTATACACATACATACATATATGAGCTTACGATTTATGCAATTTTTTATATGTTCGCAAAAGGGACGAATTAAATTTTGGGCAAAAAATAATATTTAAAATAAAAAAATTAAGTCGAACCATTTTTGGAATTTTTATACATGTTTCCATTTTTGTTAACATTTGCTTTTTACATCGGCTTCTACATTTCTAAATGTACATGTATAACTACATATTCGAGACGTTGAAATGTTTGCGAGAGAGAGAGGGAATGAGTCAGCGCTTGGCAGGCGTTGCGTAGCCACTGAAATTTAATTGTTCCTTCTGTGATCCGACCTGATCCAGATTCGGCAATCTGGTAGATACGGTAATTTCCCATGATTCTTCGTTTTTGTTTTTCTTTTATCTTAAAAATTGTGGATTCCACAGATTTTCGTTCATTGTGGGGGCGGAAGGGGCGTTGCAATGTTTAAAAAAAAACTTGTGCTGAATTGATATCACAGGAGTTTGGATAGAAAGTTTAGTTGCTCTAGCTCTTATAGTCTCTGAGATCTAGGCGCTCATTTGAACGAATAGGCAAAGCAGACAGGGTCGCGTGTGAGGCAGAGCGAGAGGGAACGATGCTTTTCGAAATGGTATTCTTCATTGTGGCTATATTAATAATCAGATCTGATCAAAATTTAACACGCTGATTGAAATGGTTATCCCCTATGATTCTGCGTTTTTATTTTTCATATCATATCTTAAAAATTGTGTACGCCACAGACTTTCGTCCTTTGTGCGGGCGGACGGAGCCGGGGCGAAACATTGAAATACATTTGGAGTAGTGTGATAACACAGGAGACTGATTACAAAATGTAGTTGCTCTAGCTTTAATAGTCACTGAGATATAGGCGATAATGAAGACGGACGGACAGACAGACATGGCTATATCGACTCGGCTATTGATGCTGATCAAGAATATATATACTTTATGTGGTCGGAAACGCTTTCTTCTGGGCGTTACACACATCCGTTATCACCACAAATATAATATACCCCTATACTCTTCGAGTACCGGGTATAATAAATGACATAAATCGTTAGCGCATATATATACTGACTGAGTACCGGGTATAAAGTAGAGCCGCGGCCTTTGCCGTGGCTCACAACGTTTCCCTCGCACGAGCAGAGATCCAAGTTGCCTTTGTCAGGCATCATTAAAACACGGGTTGCCAAGTCCCTGAACTCCCCATTCGAGACTGGGCTAGTTTTTAGACCGGGCTGACTCTCGGCACGGGTCGAATGACACCTTAGTCCAGCCCGGTGTGAGGTCTGTGTGGAGGTTTGGATTTTAGTAGGTGGTGCGCGTGGGAGTGTACGAGTGGCCGAGGTACGAACGGCCACAGGCGTGATTAAACGACCATTTACAAGCTGGAATAGTTGACAATAGACGTTGAAGCTTAGGATGCCTTCAACGGGGCCGGAATGTTGCAGCAGGAGACATAGATTAAATATTATGATATTACATATTAATACGATATCACGATTACTATATAAGCAGCATTGGCGTGCGCGACCTGTTATCTGAGTTTTTTGGTTCTCGCGCTCTTTTCTACTGTATTACTCTCACTCAGCATCTAAGATCGGCTTTGGAGTCGGGGAATATTTTTGAGATCGCTGGCTGCGGCCAGTTGAAAAAATGCCTTGACTGACTGCATGTTTGTTTTTCGTTTCTCACACAATTTGTGACCTAGCCACCCAGAGCCCACAGGACCAGAGTCAATGGTAACTTTACGTTCCGGGAAAACTTTTCCGGATTTTCAGAGACTTTGCGAGTTTCTGAAGTATTGTACCGCAATTCACGATTCATTGAATCAGATGAGTCTATAGCACCAATCAACACTTTCAGATATGCATTATATTAAATATATGGCTCATATGCAAATGCAATACGAAGGAGCGAAGCGGGTGTACTTCCTGGCGTTGTCGGTAATTTTCTCTGATATTGACAATAATTTAGCGGCGCCCACATCTCCGTTCCAATTTTATTTGTTCATTTCGTACCTCTTGTCAATTGCGTCATGCCCTCGTCATGCCAGTGCGAATAAAAGTTATTGGATGGTTATATGACGATGAAAAATACCTTGCCACCTATTCACAGAATATACAACAAAAATGTTAGAAGAATCGTAAATTAGATTGGTGAATTAGATACATTACCAACTGTCATTTCGACTGTCAAAGTGGATTAGCTTTATTAGTTACGGGGTAGTTTATTTTTTCGTGTCTTTTTCTGTCTTTCGTCCTCAGTAAAGTACATTTAGTCAATGTCAAGTGAGTTTTTCGGTTTTTTTTTGGTTTTAGCTGGGTATTCAGCACCGCGGAAACTAAAAATTACTGTCAAACTTCATATAAAAAAAACGGGGCCAGTAATTTTTCGTTTGTGTTTTCCTGGAGTCAGTATCCAGCAACGTAAACGGGATCCACGAATTTGTATCGATAGTATCGATATCCACACGAATGTGGACTGTGAGAACAGCTGATAGGGGTGCCAGTAAAATATATGTGCAAATTTTTACTGAAGTCAAAGTGAAAGGTGGGGGTAAAATTTGTGCGCAAAACCAAAAAGAGATATGCAAATGTTTAAAGTGAGGAGAGGATTGCTTTAATAAAAGCAGTTGAGGCAATATCATGTCTTTAGCGGATCACGGAAAATGATCATATTGATAATTTTGACATTTTGGCGCCTCCAACTGTGCTGTACTTCTTCTTACAAAAATATGTGCCGCTACCAACATCAAGCACTTCATCGTCAGAATTACTTTTCTTCCTTTTTTTAATTTTAGTTTAATTTTCAAAATTGGCGCTGTTTACAAAACACAGCTGATTCATGAGAGTGGCAAATCAATTTTTAGGTTCTTGTCACATTACATTAGCTGAGTTCCACACATCCGAAATAATGAGCAGATTCCTTTCAGTAAAATTCAGCGGTGCTGGATACAGGCCTTTTGAAAAAAATATGGACATCACTTGGGGGCACTATTATATTATATTATATTATTTATTTATTTATTAATTAAATAATTAATAATAATATTTCTTATTACACTACTTATTACACTACACTGTCGCCAAAAATGACTTTTTCTAAAAGTTTTGGAGTTTTAAAATTTTTAAAGATTAATGCTTTTTTTTCCTGGTGTAGTTATTTTTTAAAGAATTTTTCAAAGTTTGGTATTTTTTGTCATAGGTTGTGCTTCTATTTTTCACATATCTTAAGTTTCCTACAACAAGTTGTATTGAACTTTGCAGTTAAAAAAAGCTGACAAATGCAGCTATAAATCCGACTCAGACACGGTGTATCTTCAACTTAACGTCTGGAAGATATTAAGCTTCCAAATTGAAATTTCATAATTTTGTTCGGTATTTTTCCCCGAACTTTTGACTTTGAAAGCTCAGGAATAGTCGAAAAACTGACCAAAACTTCATATGTCGTTACTGTTATGCTGTTACTGTTACAAACACAGATTTTTGGTATTTTTGTAGGAAAAAAAAACGGTTATACGTCGGCGAACGGAATTTATCGGCAAAATTCGGCATATGAAGTTTTGGTCAAACGGTTGCAGCATGGCCGTTTATCCATCGATTTTTAAAAGTGATACCTTAAACGACGCCTAATTAATTTGTCTATCTAAAACCAAACATCAAGGCATTCAAATAGGCAAGGCATTTTTCGACTTTTCCTGAGCTTTCAAAGTCAAAATTTCGTGGAAAAATACCAAAAAAAATTATGAAATTTCAATTTGGAAGCTTAATATCGTCCAGACGTTAAGTTGCAGCTACACAGTGTCTGAGTCAGATTTATGGCTGCATTTGTCAGCTTTTTTTAACTGCAAAGTTCAAGGCAACCAGTTGTAGGAAACTTAAGTTATGTGAAAAATAGAAGCACTACCTATGAAAAAAAATACCAAATTTTTTTAAAATTCTTTTAAAAAAAACTACACCAGGAAAAAAAAGCATTATTCATTAAAAATTTTAAAACTCCAAAACTTTTAGAAAAATCATTTTTCTTCGACTAGTGTCATTCATGTAGTTTTAAGGTCATGATTCGTGCAGTATTAAGTTTTAATTTAAATAAACCCGCCAATGAAGGACTGGCGCGCAAAAATGAGACTATCGATGTATAAATGACGGGGTCACACTTACTGCTATTGATGGGAGAAGAAGATGGAAAGCGGGGGTGGGCAGGCACTCACGCCGCGCGAACAACAACATTCTAACGCAGACCACGAATGGTGGTACGAAAATATTCAGAGTTCCCAGCTTCCCCAGTCGTACACGTGACCCGACTTGACCTTTTAATTCGTACAACGCGCAATCGTCCGGCACGATCTACGAGTCATCCGGCTACGTCATATACCGCTTAAACCTATCTCGTCTCTCAGTGTCTATGGCTTCACTGTCAGTAGCCATCAGACCCAAAATTTCCCCAACAGCGTTGATATATTCAAGTAAGTCAACTTTCTCTCGCGGTGCAGCCAGCGGAACAAGTGAGGGCTTATTATAATAAATAAATATTATTCATAAAGTTCCGAACTAAAACTACAAACATTACGAAGTCGTTTCTTTATTTATATGTATATATACCTTACCCGATATACCCAAACCGCCTATCCTCACTAGAAATCCCGTAGTTCCATGAGCCGTCGCGAAAACCCACTGCTCCGTCTAGTCTCTGTATCTAGCTGTCTGTCGCGACGACACACTGCTCCGTCTAGTCTCTGCATCTAGCTGGCTGTCGCAACTACGTGATACAGTTACATCAACTACAAATTTTTTGTAGAGGACCGTGGACAGGCTAAGTTTATCGCAGCCTGAAAAAGGTTCCTTACATAGCAAACGTGGGGGAGGTATACACCTACGTAGGACCCACCTCATCAAGCGTGTTAGATCTTACTCTGGTAACGGGAAAGAGTACCGCAGTATCTGAATGGAGAGTCCTCGAAAGACCATCCTTCTCAGATCATAGGTACATTCAGTTTACGTACGAATTTAAACACACTTCGAAGGTAATAGTTTACAGGAACCCCCGGAACACAAACTGGAAAAAGTTCAGAAAGACGGTTACCTCGAAGCTTGCGAATCCGGGATTAATGCAATCTGCGGAGGACATAGAGAAGTCCCTTGAGTTTCTATCCAATCATATACTAGATGCCTACAGCGCATCATGCCCACCCTTAAGAACGAAAAAGAGGACTAAGCCACTCTGGTGGAACAGGGACCTCTCTCTCCTAAGAAACAACCTCAGGGAATTCTTCAAGCTCGCCAAACAAGAGAACAAAGAGTTCATAAACGAAGAATACAAGACTACAAGAGCAGGTGCCTGAAACGGCAAGACACAGGAAGCTGCTTTCAAAGCAACGTACCATACAGAGTCAGCTCAAGCTAAATAACGGACAATGGTCAGATAGCAGCGAAGAAGCCCTGACAGCACTAATGGAGACTCATTTCCCAGGTTGCACCGAGGACACTGATGCCGCAACGCAAAAGGAGCAAGAAAAAGAGTAATAAAGCCTCCCCACAGGCTTAATAACCTACAAGAAAATGCAATGGGCCATAGATTTCTTTACGGGCACCTGGACTGCATGGAATATTCTCAGCCATGTTGCAGGTGACCAAAGAGGTGATCACCCCATGGCTTTTCGCCATATATATGGCATGCTTAAAGACAGGCTATATTCCTAACCAATGGAGAACTTCCAGAGTTGTCTTCCTTCCGAAGGCAGGAGACTGCAGACATGTTAGTTCCAAGGATTATAGACCGATAAGCCTCACCTACTTTTTGAACTCACTTTTCTTGACTCACCTACTAACAATGAAAAAGCCGCTGGAGCTACACATGAGGAAGAAAGTAGGGGGAATTAAAATTAACCAACCAGCATCCGTACACTAAAGGAAATCGGTGGAAACAGAGCTACACTCGCTAGTAGCTACCGTCGAGAAAGCCCTCAACAATAAGAAATATGCACTAGGAGTATTTGTTGATATATCCGGAGCATTCAATCAGCGTTTGAAAATGCTACGCTGCTCCGTAGTTTTTCGTTTTGCTCTCGCTACCGCTCTCGTTTTGAATGGTAGCGGTAGAAGAGCCGTAGCAGAAAAAAAAAGTATTTGCTCTGCTATAGCCATAGCATTTTCGTTTCATTTACTACGCCTATAGCAAAGCAAAAAAATAAAACGATGTGCTCCGCGCTCTGGAGCGGTAGTCAAAAACTGGGAGCGAGATGAGAGCAGAGCAAACGATTATTTTTCATTGACAACGGCTCTCGTTTTGTTGTTGAGCCACGAGTTCATGTGCTGCCCAGAATAACGGTGCATTACGAACCAGCGGTGAAGAAAACGATCGCAGGGCCTAGCACTGGGCACACAGAGAGAGAGAGAGACAGAGAGAGCGCTCTATAACCTACCGTCAGTGCTGCCAATTTAGCTATTTTCCCACTAGATCTAGTGGGTTGCAACAAGCAAATGCGGGATAAATTGTGAAACAGCGGCTAGCGGGAATTATAGCTATTTCCTCTATGATGCCACATTTTCATACGAATAGTATTTTTTCATTTGAATGGCAAAAAACAACGATAAGCCAAACGAGCATTCAGTCTTATCGTTTTTCACTGTGAAGTCTACCGAATCGTATTTCACAATTTTCAAAGCGCGAGTGGAAGTTGAAAATGCCAAAAATTTACAAGCAAAAACCGCGTGGTATATGGATGCAAGACCCTGCATTTAAAAATTGGCTGACTTTAGATGCAGCTGATGAGGGCAAATGTTACTGCAAATACTGCAAGTCCAGCATTAATGCAAGGCTTTCAGACTTGCACGCACATGCCAAGACTGCTAAACACAAGTCAACTTCAGCGGCTTTTGCACAACCTAACAAACTACCGTTTGTTTCTTCAATTTCATTGCAAACTTGCGATCAAAAAGCGGGACTGTGTTTGTATATTTCAACACATTGTTCAATCAAACCTGTGGACCATTTGGGATTGCTGTGCAGAAAAAAGTTTCAAGATGCCAATCTTTTAAAGCTCCATAGGATTGTTAATTACATTAAATTTTATATTTGTAGATACGGACTACGCCGCCAAGAAAAATGCTGCCACGATTACAAATTACCAGCAGCATGTTTGAGGAAGATAGGGACCAATGAAACCTACATAAACCAAGATGATGAAGATGAAGTCATTGATGAAATCATCCAAAATATTGAAATAAACCAATAAACAAAAAATTTATATTCCAACGGTTTTTTTTAGCTACGAAGAAACATTTCTAGCTATTTCTAGCATTTTTCAAAGGCTGATTTAGCGTTTTCATGCAACGAAGTGTTGGCAGCACTGCCTACCCTGCAGTACCAGCCGTGAGCGATGACAAATGTCAACGACAATGTCATCTAGGCGTTGACGCCCGCTAAGCCGAACCCTTTATTTTCTCTCTGTTTCCTTCTTTTCCGCGCGATCGTAATAGATCGGCTCTGCCGATCGGTCGAACTACAAGAGAATTTGGTTTTCTTTCTCTTTTGCGCCTGCGTCGGCAAAGCATTCTTGCTTTGTTCGCCATGCATTTGCTATTACGTTACATTGTTACAATTGTGCGGAAAGAGTTGGACGCGAAAATGCAGTGATTTAGTGAAAAATATCTATATTATTTATTATTACCAGGTAAGTCAATGCACTAATACACTAAATAAACATAAATGTGATGTACGCGTGGTTAATTATGAAAATATCAATTGCATATAATGTTAAATTTGTGAAATTGTGAAAAAACTGAGTTCAATGTATCGCTGCATTCACATTGTATTTATTAAATAAATATAAAATAAATAAATTTTATTTATTCTTCTTTTATGCTCTTTAATTGATGTTCCCTTATGCTCCGACTAATATGTATAGTATGGATTAAAAGAAGAACAAAGAAATATAATGTGAATGCATAACCTGAGGTGGGCCCGAAATTTCAATTTTAAGCAGTTCAACAACAAAAACAGACAAGCAACCCTTATATGCGAGGCCTGACTCAAGCAGGTACATATTTTGGCACGTGATTTGTTTTTGTTGTAGGAGTAAATGCACAGAACACCGCTGATCTACAGTGAGCATTGCCTTTTGTTTAAACAACTCTTTTACAAATCGAACATATTTTTGGAATTTTGATCTTTACTTTCTTATGTAATTGCAACCAAATTAATAGTATTTTATAGAATAATCATATTATTGATAGATCAACAAAATACGGAACACAATGGGGACGGGCGCATCCTGGAAGGGCATGGAAAGTAAGTCTTTACAAGTCAAAAAACTAAACAAAACCATAATAAATTAATTCATATTATTTCAGAGGCGATGCAATTGAAGTTACCGAAAGAACTTCAGAGATCCCCAAAACTGACATACATATGTACATAATTGCCGTTTTAAAAAAAAGCAAAAGAAAATAAATGAATATACTGCTTACTCATATACGCCTTACTTTTTCATTTAAAATCTTCACTTATTATATCGCTTATTTTTTCGAGAACATCATCCCTTGCTGTATGCCTTTTTTCGGCTAAAATCTTCACTTACTATGTGCCTTATTTTTTCGAGAAAATCTTCACTTATTATATGCCTTATTTTTTCGAGAAAATCATCGCTTATAGTAAGCCTTATTTTTCGGCTAAAATCATCGCTTATAGTAAGCCTTATTTTTCCGAGAAAATCATCGCTTATAGTAAGCCTTATTTTTCGGCTAAAATCATCGCTTATAATAAGCCTTATTTTTTCGAGAAAATCATCACTTATAGTAAGCCTTATTTTTTCGGACTTCTCGATGACCATGTCATCCCCTATGCTCCTAGGACATCGCAATGTTAATGTCAACAGTTCATCGTTCCGCGTGTCATCACTTATGTCAGCGGGGGTGCTCACGCTGACATCGATGTGTGAGCACATTTGTAAGCGATGACCCGTACTGCAGGGTACCGTACGATCGTTCTATACGTGTGTCTGAGATTTAATTGTATGTGTTCACACATTTTGGGTCTTGCTTGTATTGGTTGTTTACGACGACGCTGTCGAAGAAAACACCCATTACTTTATAATTGATTGAACATTTTGACTTTAGGAAGAAGCTTTCCCACAAAAGACAAATTATTAATATTTTGTATATCCTTTATATGCTAATTTTGTTTAATTTACTATAAATGAATATAACTAAAGAATCTACATATTTAAAAATACATAATGTGTGTCATACATGACTTCACATTAGAATAATTGTCTTTAGGGTATTCAAAGTGCGTTACGACAATAAGCAACGAGCAGCGCATGAACTCGTAACTCAACAACAAAACGAGAGCCGTAGTCAATGAAAAATAATCGTTTGCACTGCTCTTATCTCGCTCCCAGTTTTTGACTACCGCTCCAGAGAGCGGAGCACATCGCTTTATTTTTTTGCTCTTGCTATAGCCGTAGTAAATGAAACGAAAAAGCTACGGCTATAGCAGATCAAACACTTTTTTTTTTCTGCTACGGCTCTGCTACCGCTACCGTTCGAAACGAGAGCGGTAGCGAGAGCATAGCAATATTTTCATTGCTCTTGCTGCTACGGAGTAGGAAATGCGAACGCTGCATTTAATAACGTGGCCACAAGCGCAATAATGGATCGCCTAGAAGCAACCAACACACACCCAGCAATCAACCTAAAGAACCTCTTATGTTGTAGACGGGTTCAATCAGAAAGGGGGCATCGCTTCCAGCACACAGAGGCACACCTCAAGGTGGAGTCCAGTTGCCCCTCCTGTGGAATCTGGTGGTCGACCACCTAATCAAGAGATTCGAAAGGAAGGCCCCAAAAATAACGACCTATGCAGGTGACATAAGCATACTTATTACAGGACAAGGCGGACCTTATCCTCTTCACCAAGAGGTACAAGGTACCAGCTTGGATCCCCTCGAAAATCAACCAAACAAGGTTAACCCCAAAACCACAAGTCAAATATCTCGGCATAGTACTGGATAGCAAGCTGGCATGGAGACCCAATGTAGTGGAAAGGGTTAAGAATCCAAGATGATGCTCAGCTGCTCTTATGCACTGAATCTACATCTCGGTGGTGCGACCAACTCTGCCGGGAAGAAGACGTACCACAAGCTTATGGAAAAGACTCAGTGACACTATCTCTGCTCTGTATCACAGGGGCGCTAAAGCACTCGAAACCATACTCGGAATCGACCCCCTGGACATCTACGCTAGGCTGACAGCAGGTAAGGCAGCACTGCGACTGATCGCATCGGGGAACATGCGGCTACAAAGATACATTCACACATTCAGTAGGGAGGCATTGGACTTACATTGCACGACTAAGTCAGTGCGGATCTATTGGGTTTCCAGCCATCAGGGCATCGAAGGAAACGAAGCCGGGGACGCTCTGGCCAAGGAAGGCGGTGGGCTGGCGACTGAAAGAATAGAAAATGTGCCTGTCTCCATTAGACAGCAACAAAGCGACCTAGAAAAGCAGGCCAGACTGGAAATCGTGAGCATGTGGAGGAGCACAACCACCTGCAGAATCTCGAAAATCAGGGGAAAAGAGCGCAGTGAAAAACTTAGCCACAATCTGCTGCACCTTCCACGGAAGGACTGCAGACTGTTGTGGGGATACTGATAGGTCACTGCCTGGCTGCATTACATGTCAGCCAGACTAAACGTCACCAACGGAAACAGCTGTGTCTGCAGCTGCCCGGCTATCTTACTGGCAAGGAGAAGATACATGGGCGCACCGACGCTTTAAGAGGACGCCAAAGGAACTAATAGCATTCGCCAAAAACACCTCGATTCTAGGTGACTTCAAAACCTCACCAGCACCCTCGTTAAGGTCCATAACAATGCGGATAACTAAGGGCAATACTGGTCTATGTAAGGCCCCTATGAGGACCGTCCGGGTTAACATAACCTACATCTAATTACTTTATTGCTAAGTCTTCGGGTTGACGCCTTCAAGACAGTTTTCTGTGTTGAGTTGTATGTATTTATAATAGTCTGCATATTTTCTAATTTTGATAAATCTTTAAAGGAAAGTTATGTAAATCGCAGTGAATTTCAAGATTGAAATTCCGCAACAGAGGGACAAAAGATTAAAGTGATAAATGTGTTTGACTTCGGTTTCTAGATCAGGTTTCGTTTTTTTAACAAAAAACTTCGTATTTCTTTTTTGTTTATAATCTATATTTATTTATTAGTATGGACCCACCTGATAATACAATATATTAAACAACCATTACTTAACTAAACAACATAGCTCAATAGTTTTAACAATCGGATATGCATTAAAAAAAAATAATAGAGTACATTCCGATGAATATAAATATTCTTAATTTTTAGGGAGACAAACGAAAAAATTGTTAAATCATTTGTATTCGATTAAATACACACATTGGTAAATGGGTGTCAATCCAATGTTGCATAATTAACATATGCAAAATGATTCAAAAATATTTCTCTATGTTTATACAAGCTTTTAACATTAATTAATTTATGTACATATGAGTATGTGCCAGTTAAAGAAATCACAATATTTCTTGGAAGAATGCATAATTATATTGGTAATATTATGTATGTATCTATCTGTTGCCAATTAGAATTTAGCTAAACGTATTCGTTGTCCACATGTGTATTTACATTTTAAATGGTCCCATAAAGTATTTTCCCAGTTGTTTTATCTCATTATATTTGTTAATTTTATTTAAATTTTATTAGTTCATCCTTTCTTATATTAAAACTTCTAGAGCCTATTTCTTATATTTGGATGTATACTCTCCAGATATAATTAAAAGTGAATATCTTTAACAATTTTAGCAATATAAAAATGTTATTCATAATTGTAATTGTAAAAATATATAAAAACAAAACAAAAAACCTATGGCTAATGCCAATATAACATTTTCAATAAAAGCTATGTAAATTCTATAGCAACTGTGTTGCTATTTGTAAGCTAGGCTCATTACAGAAGTCGCATCCGTTGTCAAATTAATGACAAATAACCAAAAAAAAATTTAATTAAAATGATTTAACTGCATTAAATCTATGTATCTTCGTTAATTTTACTTGTAGAATGTTCCGTTAAAGATGGAAGTAAAGATTCCGTGGATGGTTGCCTGTGAAAAAAAAAACCATTTAAATTGAACATTCTTCTTCCATTCTCTGGAGGACGTACTTATACCTGTCTACTGACATTTGGTAGGAGCCCGGTGCTGAGTTTGATCGTCCAGCGCGTACAAATCTTTCTAATCGAGAGCCTCCTGATTGTAATGCCTTGCCAGATACCCCTTTTATAAAAGGATTTCCAAAAGAATGTTTTTTCAACATTGTTTTTATTAATATAAGAGTGTCCAACTTTGGAATGCTGCGGACAACGGAGTTTATATCTTCTTCATCAACTTGTACTAAACAGCAGTTTTCTTCTTCAGTGGGCAATGGGTAAACACCGTTAGTGGTGACCCAATCGTTTATCTAAAAATATGTAAAACAATTTACTTTCATAATACTACAGGGTTAATTTTATATCAAAACCTTTAGCTCTGGCACTGTTATTCTTTGAGTAGCATTTTTTTCTAGCATGTGCAAAATGCAGCTTTTCAATTTTTCACTGACTGCTAATTTTTGTGGGAACACTACCGGGTCTTGTTGTATTCTTTCATAGAGCAAGGGAATTGAATCTGCTAAGAAAGGCACATTGCCAAAAATTAGGGAATACAGCGTCGCACCCAATGCCCAGACATCTGATGCTCGTCCACAATACACGTTCTGGAAAATAAAAAAAGGGTGTTCTACGTAACGCATTCAACAAATTTGATATAACCAAGTTACCTGGCCTAAAATTAGGGTTTCGGGGGCCCTGAAGGCAGGGGTTCCACCGGTAGAGCCATTGCTCATTATTGCATCTTCTCCGAGAAATTCATTGCAGACACCAAGATCTGCTATTTTTATGTGTCCACACTCCGTTAACAATAAATTTCCTGGCTTTATGTCCGCATGGATAATTTTTTGATAGTGTACTGTAATGAAAAAGATAAAACATAATCTAGTACTCCCCATAAAGAGTATATAGTAGTAAATTGGATATGCACAAAAAGGCGACTTGATATAGTCATATAGTCAATTGATTTTAACCAGAAGGAATAAACTTCACCACCATTACCTGTATACAGAAATACATATTTTCTTAATAGATTTGTAATCTTAAGATGATAAATTGCAATAAATTTGTCTGTTTCTATAAAAAACGATCGGAAACGTTGTGAGCACTACTTTTATATCCTGTCCTCACTTAGTATATGTTTGAGCTTATGATTTATGTAATATATAATATGTATTTTATTTGTCGTTCGGTATCGCTGTTCGAAAGGGGGACAAATTCAAATTTAAAATAAACTTGTAACAGTATGATTTCACAAGAGTCTGGATGTCCAATTTGGTTGCTCTAAGTCTTATAGTCTCCGAAATCTAGACGATCAACGGCACGGACGCACATGGCTACAAGGATTCGATTATTGTTGCTGATCAAGTATATATTATATATATATATAAACAATAAACAGAAATAAACAATAAAATGTATGGAGTTGGATGATGATCTAACATCCAGTTCAACTTCAGCCGATATAACGCAATATATATAAATACATATAGGGATTGACCTACAAGGGTGTATTTTTCTTTAGTAACTGAAACTAAACTGTATTTTTTTTAAATCTTTTTTATCTCATTTTGGAAAAGCCATCTTGTAGAATTTGTAATTTTGTTTGGTCAAACGTCTAAAAGCCTTCTAAAACCTTTTTCTCAGAGACGTTAAGAAGAACTTTTTTGTGATATATGAAAGCTCACACTTACAATATTCCAATCCGAGTAGAGTTTCTCGAAAAATACTCCATACGCGTTCTTCTGATAATGGATTGTCTGTTGGAATTCTAAGAACTTCTCCTTGTTTTACCAATTCGAAAACCATATATAAGGAGTCCTCGACCGGATCATCTAATACTTCTACTAGCTTGACAACGTTGGGATGATCAAGCTTCTTCAAAACAGCGATTTCTCTGTAAACACGATCTAACGGAGAAGTTGTTTTCTTAGGACCTCGGCGCATTAACCCAGCTTGTCGTAAAAGTCGCTTCTTTGAAAGAATTTTCATTGCATAATGGGTTGAATCTTCTTCAGAATATGCCAATTTTACGAGTCCATATGAGCCCTACAAATAAAAAATTTTGATTACAATAAAACCTTCTGCACGGGTAAACAAGTTGTTCAATAAAACTCAATTCATGGGAACTAATATAAACTTGATTACCTGCCCAATTTGGTCCATTAGTTTGTATTGGTTTAATTGAAGAAAGCTTCCAGATCTTTCTATTGATATTCTCCGTGATTCGCGTAGAGGAGGTCGCCGTCGATTCGAACGAGGACTACCAAAAGGACTGCCATACGGACTATATGGAACATTCGGATAGATAGGTCGAGTTTCCATTGATTGAAGGTTCAAAGAAATATGAGGCCGCTGAGCTAAACATGTCACCTCACACGTAGATTTATCATGTTCTTCGTCATTCAAATTTAACAAGTGGTCGATACTCTTTGTTAGCTGAGATACAGAGTCTGAAACTTGCGCTGTTTGGTTTTGATTATCATTGGAATAGTTTTCATTAATGTTTGGTAACAGACGAGATTGTGTTATTTGGAAGCTATTTGGCTCATTGTATATTTCCAATGACTGTGATTTTAGAAACATTGGTCGTGAATACACGCTTTTTAATTGTGGGTATCCTGATGTAGACGTGTTTCGGGGACCGTCAATATCGCTCTGACGAAGATCACAGCAATCTTTTGATTGAACTACATCACTCAATATCTTGCTACCTTCTAAGTACTTCAGCTTACTATTAGTTACTGAAATCTCTTCAGTTTGAAAAGTTTGTATTATTTTATCATCTACAATATTTCGGGTTTTTGGCTTAGCACCACTTGTTTCTTGACATATTTTCTCACTCATTGAATGACGTCCAGTTGATTCCTTAGAATCAATGCTAATTTTTTGTAATTGTTTGTGCTGTGTGTGCTCCTTTCCCATTTTTTCAAGTCTTGTGTATTCACAACCATTCTGTGCCTTATCCACAATAACGTAGTCATCGTCATCCTCGTAAAAAGGCTGAACTTCTCGTTCTTTTTCATTACCCATCTCGGCAACAGCAGGAACATGTTTCTTCTCCGGGTTCTTTACGTTTCCAGCTGTTTTTGCTGATTTTTGTGCTTCATCCATTCTTTTTTTTAATTAAACTTCAGAAGCTGATGGTCGGTTTACTGTTTGTCCATTACAACATTATTGAAGTCTTCACATTTGCTTGGAATTAATGATTTCACTTCATATTTCTTGAAACTGAGCTGAGAGAACTGAGAAATAAAATCATTACAAAATATTCTAGCACAAGTTTCATAATTAAATAAAAAACATACTGGAAACCCGAATTCGGTTACCTTTGCAGGCCTATCGTACCTACATGTGCCAGATACATATAGTACGATTTAGTGACCCGATTTGTATTATTTTTAGCTTATTCATTTATGTTATTTCATATTTTTTAAAGTTTTCAGGAGCGCTTTCAGCTTGCTGTTGATGTCGACAAACAATACGTATACTTATGACTGTACATGTACATATTTGATATACACAAAATAAAATATAATCTGCAACAGTGCAGAGCACTGTAGCACTATAGCGATATTTGAATTGGCTGTTGCTCGTTTCGACCGTGCATTGTATTTTTATTTTTATCACTATTTTCAATCCCAAAATTCAGAACTTTAATTTAGCTCGTCGAGTCTACAAATATATACATATATATATATATATATATATATATGAATATATATATACATATATAGTCATTACATACAAATTGTGTATAAAGATCCAGAAAAGTGTTATATTAATTGATTATGTAGGAATTTAGATATGCAACAAACAGCAAATAAAACCGAATAGGAAATTTTTTTTTAGTTGGAATGTTGAAATCTCTGGAGAATTCGTTTACATCTTTTAATTTATGTGTGCTATTTATAAAAATTGTTGTTCAAACTAGAGAGAGTCTTAGTCGAGTATTCCGACTATAAAATACCCGCTACTCAACGGCACACTTAGAGAATAAAACTTGTGAAATGGAATAAGACTCTCTTTTATTTTAATCACGTCGCAATGTAAAATAGTAGATGATTAATGCTTATCCAGAAGGTATGAAACGAAAGTTTGTTTTGTGTTTAATGCCTTGATTAGCATGAACTCAATATACCCTGGTCCTCTACGAGAAACGGGTATAAAAAGCTCATAGCATCTGCGATTTTTCAATCAGCGATCTTTTACTTTACTTCTGATTTTCGTACGTTTAGTGTTTCTCGCGTATAATCTTTCCTAAAACGATTCGTATTAAATTTGGTACAATGACTTTGTTTTTTTCAAAGGCGATTGTCTTTAGATGGTTTCTGTGGTTCGTTCAGTGTGAGAACGTAAATAGTATCCGACACCTGTCAGAAATTAGCCTTACGCCACAGACTCGTACTATTCGAGGAGAACAAGTACCATTGGAATTTTATGAAGCCATACAAAAATCGGATAAGAGTAAGAATGAGCTACAACATCAACTGCACCACTTTTTGGAAAATCTACAAAAGAATCTAACAACATCAACGGTATTTAGAGACTTTAAACCTACTGCTTCGAGCTCTGAAAACTACGCCACTAAGATGAGTGAATTGTCAACATTTTTTCATGATGCTTCCTTTGCTGCTGGACTATTTGCCCATGAGAGCGAAAAGTTCTACGATGTAATTAAAAACTCAAGCTATTGGTTGTTGTTGAAATTACGACAAGTCCCTGCAGCACAGCCTACACAGGTAAAGATTGTGCTGACAAACTATTTTTCGGAAATGGAGTTCTTTCATATTATGTTTTCGGAAATTGTAGACGAAGCACTTGAGTACACTGTGGGAACATTGCGTGCTGTTCAACGAACATTCCTCCATTTCGCTGATATTCAGAGTTGCATACTACAAGACTGGAAACTGAAGCTTGACATTGAGTGCTGCAAAAAGTACATGGATTTCTTACAATATCATTCTGCGCAGGTGTTTAAATGTGCTGCAGGCCATGAGTTGAACGTTGCTTATGACGTGTACGCTATGACTAAGATAAATGCCAAATATATAATGAGGCAGCTTGAGTTCCGAATTCAAAGACTTTTCAACTGTTTTATTTTTAAAAGTTACGAAATACGATGTCAATTTCTCCAAAACGCCGAAGGAGATTTTGAAAGTCTCTTCAATAAGCTCGAAGAACTAGAAATGTATTTGGATATAAAAACTAAGCAAGGTCGATCTTCGGATTTGAGATTCCAAAGACAAGGAAATATCCGTTATGACGATGTCACAACAAAATCGACTGAGCCTCTCAGTGACTGCCTACCGAACGACTTTCCCTTCAGTCAAATAAAGTCGGAATTAAGATCCTGCTTTTATTTATTTGGTGGAAAATGAGTCAATGGTTTTCGAAATGTCATGCTACGTAAATGCTGAGAAAATCATTGAGAATTACTGAGAATGTAACATTAAAATCATTGTAAAATAAGTATGAGTACTCAACTTTACATAAAATGTATTTTGATTTTATTTTGTTGCACACGTTTGAATAAATAAATACTTCTACTTTATACGTATGATTGAACTTTTATTATAAACGTTATTTCGTTGTAAACAAATGTAACCCTGTGTTTAATGGATGTAAAATGTAAACCCTTGGAGTCACAAATGGGTTCAACGAAATCAGTCTCTCAGTAACATTCCACTTGCTTTCGTTTGATACAACAGTTAAAAAATTTCTGTCATCCAAAATATTGAAGGTAAAAACAAAGTGAAAAGTCTGAATCATAAAGGCTACTACTTACTACTGCTTATAATAGCAAGAACAGAAGAATAGAACTTCCCAAGTGGGCATATAGTGCATACATTTTTTCATTTAGTATTGGAATATTTCCGATAAAAACTCTTATTCATACAGAGCCCAAGCTTATACCAAATGAAAGATCTAGATGATCCCATGCTCTAGTGGAACAGGGTTTATAATATAGTTCTTCGCTTGGTTCTGACTCACAATAAAGTGTTGAACAAGTCACTGCCCTTAAACGAACATCGACAAACAGATTCGATCTAAGCTATGTACTAGAGAAGGTACTAGAGAGAAGAATGCAAGAACCGATCTATATTGTTATAGTTGTTGATGTCCCAAAAACCAAAAGTACCCCACTCAATTAAGTCAGGAGAAAACACTCGAATTCGGCCATTCTCCCTACATATGTACATACATTTATGTGTGTGTACATACATAGGTACATATATATAGGCGCATACATAATTCTTCACTACCCTGCAGTACCAGCCGTGAGCGATGACGAATGTCAACGACAATGTCATCTAGGCCGCTAGGCCGAACCCTTTATTTTCTCTCTGTTTCCTTCTTCCTTCTTTCTTTCTTCTTTCCTTCTTTCCTTTCTTTCTTTCCTTCTGATAGATCGGCTCTGCCGATCGTGCGAAGTACAAGAGAATTTGGTTTTTTTTCTTTTCGTCTCTTTTGCGCCTGCGTCGGCAGAGCATTCTTGCTTTGTTCGCCTTCCATTTGCTTATTACGTTACATTGTTACAATTGTGCGGAAAGAGTTGGTAGCGAAAATGCAGTGATTTAGTGAAAAATATCTATAATATTTATTACTACCAGGTAAGTGCATTGTTTAAATAA
Source organism: Drosophila algonquin (assembly GCA_035041765.1). Taxonomy (NCBI): domain Eukaryota; kingdom Metazoa; phylum Arthropoda; class Insecta; order Diptera; family Drosophilidae; genus Drosophila; species Drosophila algonquin. The sequence continues at coordinate 355,465 of JAWNKY010003223.1, forward strand.
ATACGCGTGTAAATAATGAAAATATCAGTTGTATATAATGTTGAATTTGTGAAATTGTAAAAAAACTGAGTTCAATGTATCGCTGCATTCACATTGTATTTATTTATTCTTCTTTTATGCTCTTTAATTGTTGTATCCTTATGCTCCGACTAATATGTATGGTATGGATTAAAAGAAGAATAAAGAAATATAATGTAAATGCATAATCTGCTGTGGGCACGAAATTTCAATTTTAAGGAGTCCAACAACAAAAACAGAAAAATAACCCTTATATGCGAGGTCTGAGTCAAGCAGGCACATATTTTGGCGAGTGTTTTGTTTTTGTTGTAGGAGTTAATGCACAGAACACCGCTGATCTACAGTGAGCATTTCTTTTTGTTCAAACAACTCTTTTACAAATCTAACATATTTCTGGAATTTCGATCTTTCCTTATATAATTGCGACCAAATTAATAGTATTTTATAGAATAATCATTTTATTGATAGATAAAAAAATACGGAGCACAATGGGGACGGGCACCTCCTGGAAGGACATGGAAAGTAAGTCTTTACAAGTCAAAAAACTAAACAAAATCATAATAAATTAATCCATATTATTTCAGTGGCGATGCAATTGAAATTATCGAAAGAGCCTCAGGGATCCCCACAACTGACATACATAATTTTAAATTTAAAAAGAAGCAAAAGAAAATAAATGAATATACTGCTTACTTATATACGCCTTACTTTTTCATTTAAAATCTTCACTTATTGAATCGCTTATTTTTTCGAGAACATCATCCCTTGCTGTATGCCTTCACTTGTTATGTGCCTTATTTTTCGAGAAATTCATCACCTATTGTATACCTTATATTTCGGCTAAAATCATCACTTATAGTAAGCCTTATTTTTTCGAGAAAATCATCACTTATAGTAAGCCTTACCAAGTCATCCCCTATGCTCCTAGGACATCGCAATGTTAACGTGAGCAGTTCATCGTTCCGCGCGACATCACTTATGTCATCTGGGGTGCTCACGGTGAAATCGATGTGTGAGCACATTTGTAAGCGATGGCCCGTACTGCAGGGTAGCTACCAGAGAACGGCAAGGGTGTCACTTTTTGACACTCTACTCACACCCATTGAACTTTGTGTGCCGGTGCCACTCATTACCCTCAAGAAAAGTAAAACACTCGCACCCACCCTAAACCATGCCGGTGTTTGGGAGTGTGTACTTCGGGCACACGCTCACACATTGTGCATTGCTTCTATTTCACCAGACACCCAGATATTTTTCGTAGACGAGTGTCGATCATTTTCGTACTCATAGCGAATGTAAGAGAAGCAAGGATTGTGGGCAAAGTACACATTTTTTACCCGGGTGCCTTTAAGACACTCGGGTGTCACGAAAATACCCGAGTGTTCTTGCACTGGTCGACTGATTTTTTCCACTGATTTACACATATTAGATTTACCACATATGTACACATGCATGTACATATGTACATATGTACATGTGTATACTAATGTATGCATGTATAAAGCAAATTATGGGTACAGCAAAAAACAAGGGTGCAGAAAGAACGCACAAGAAATAACAAAAACACCCATGCCACGCAATATGTTTTTTGTCTCGAGTAGTGTGTTTCCTTTTTCACCAATTCATTTTGCAACAGTACTTGAGATCGCCTCAACGCATGTATACATACAAAAAATCACTCGGGCACGATCTACGCTTGTGCGTAAAAACACCCGACACAATACTCAGACTCAATCGCTTGCACCCTATTTGCAGTGCCAGAAGACACCCGGGTGTCAAAAATACTCACAGACACCGGGTGTACTTTTTGTTGCGGTGGCTCATTGCAGTTCTCTGGTAGCTACATATATGTACATACATATGTATGTAAGTACATATATACAAATAGCTTTGCTGCTGTTGCTGATTCAAAATATAGTACATATAGTAAATATTCATACATATAGTACAACTCTTAGATATCTAGTAGAAATTATATTATCATCAGCAAAGAGATAAGAAAATCAAATTTAATATTTGCAAAACGTCGCTCAGTTTCTTCTAACCTACTTGAATTTTCCACCTTTGTAACTACCGGATTTGCAAATTACTGTCAATCTGATGTAGTTTATACAGATTTTGGTAGTCTTTGACTGAGTTAATCACAATCTTCTTATCCATAATTTAGCTCTCCTGTTGTTTCCGACTAAACTTCTTTGGTGGACTAATGCTTACATTTGCAATCATTCTCATTCTCCTCTCTCCCTAAAACTGTTTTAATTTCATCGGGTGTGCCTCAAGGTAACCATCTGGGTCCCTTGTTATTAAACTTGTTAATCACCTAATCTTCCTCAAGTTTTATCTCATTGCCGTTTCCTAATGTATGCTGATGATGTAAAACTATGCTTTACCTATAGTAACTCTTACTATCCTGGATATCTCTGCAATCGGATCTTGATTTATTAACGTTTTTCATCTTAACGCTTCGAAATGTAATATTATGACTTTCCATCGCAGCAAGACATATCAATTCGACTACTATCCATAACGGCCTATAATTCTAAGATGGTGATTCCCGCTTCTGGTCTTCACTTTAACAAAAATATCAAGATTAGCTCGAGACTTATTAGTATTGCCGTCCCGTCCCAACTTTCATCGACTTTGATAAAAAAAAATATCCTAATAAAAAACTTAATTTAACCTTAATTGGAAATTGTTAGGCTATCGGCATTTCTCTGACCTAAATTTGGCTGTGGGATGGACCATATCAGCTTTTTTGAGCCCCACCGGTGTAATGACATTCGTCTCTGCGAATACTTAGTTGCTACATCATCTTCTAACTGCATTTTAACTGAACAGTGTTTAACTTTAACAACAATTAAAAATAATATTTTGTGTCTCCCACCCTTAAAATGGCAAGGCTTTTAAACGTATAGAGCATTTTGTATACATGTATTTTACAATCCAAAGTGATTGCAATATTCTTATCAAGTAATCCACTGACCTTTATACATACATATATGTATATATATATATTTATATATGTATACAAACATATGTATGTACATATGTATAATATAGATACATGCATCAGTACGGCAATGTGTTGATAACTATTTATAAACATTGTGCCTCAAAGTATTTATAATGTTCTTATCATTAAATCGTAACTAAGCTGCTTTTAAAGACTGTTCAGTTGTTTATATTGATCTAACGCAATGGGATCCATATTGAAAGCTGCGCTAATTATAAAAATTTTTATTTTCCTATATGTTATATTTCTGACTATTGTTCAGTCAGCTGAAAAAAAAACTATTCTCAATAATATTTATCGGAATAATAGCACTGATGCAGTTTTCGAAATAATGAGGGTTGTGTCTGAATTGAAAGCTGCAGTGCACAGGTTAACTTTATGTACACGTTTTGAAAAGAATCAAAGTACGTTTAAGGTGGACGATCTTATTGTGCACGTATTGAAATCCCTTGGAGATGTCGTGATGGAGATTGGAAATGTCGGTACAATCATTGTGGAGCAGGTGTTTTCCAATTTTGGCTTTGAGCAATTTAAAGACCCTCAGAAGCCATTTGACTCTTTCACTGAAGGTATGGGAAGAACAGTTCACAGAATAAACGAAAGTCTTATGAACCAATCCGAAAACTTAGAGAAATGGACCGCTAATATCAAAGATCACTTAAGATACTTCAACCAGACTCAAATACTCAGCAGTACCTGCCAGATGGTGGACAGTGTGATACAAATCAGTGCGATTGAGTTGCACAGCTGTTGCAATATCACAATGAAACCAATATTTTTTCTTTGTCATAGCTTTCGCGCTCTTTTGGGAAGCATATTTAGTAATATGTCAGATGTGCTTCATCGGATGCAAATTTGCATTGAGGATAAACAATCATATCTAAAGTATATGACACCATGCTTTCAATTGGCGTATGACGAGGTAATAGAATTACTCGAAACCTCAATGCACCTGAGGCGAAAATTTAAAAAGCTATTGCAACTAAAAATCTTATATTCTAAATGCTGCATCTCATTGGCTTTTGTAGAACCTGATGAGAAAAATTATAATTATACAATATATATATAAATCTTTATTCAAAATAGAAAAGTCTGTGGTAATAAAATTAACGGTACTTTTTTTCGAAATCTGTTGTGTTTATTTATGATATAAATATAATATTTATTTAGTTTGTGCATAGGTACATGTACATATATTGAAGCTCAAAGCAGAGGTAGCATATAATGATCAAAAGCTTCACCGGAACGTTGAATGGCGCACAGATCGCTCCAATCCCCAGAAAAATAAAACATAGTTTGTAAGGACAGGAAAGCAGACCGAATATCTCTCTCAGTTTCGCTTACACTTGTCATGAGAGGTGCAGAAAACATTTAGATATAATATTATTACAAAGGTTGCCTTTTATTTTCTCGTAGTCTAATAGTGAATTCTAATATTGTTTTTAAAAATATTTTCAAATTTTCGCTGTATTTTTGGGAATTTTAGGGAAGTATCTCTACAACTAGTAACTATCAGCCTTTTTCGCCGTCGAAACTTCTTTATAAATATTTTTTTTGCCCCAACCCCAAATTTGACTCGGAAACAATCGGACTCGATCAAATACACTTTTCGGATTCGTGCTAACAGCTGACAGCCCGACTTGTTTATATTATATATTATATAATATATTTTTGCGCATAACCGCACTTACAGCTTGAACTGTACTCGCAATATGCGTGTAACCGAACAGATGGGTAAAGGCTGATGTTTCCCGCTAAATGTAATTCAAAATGTATATAAGTGCAACAAATTAATTTGTTAACTATCAGTAATTCATTTACAATTTGCATACTGTTTCTCACAGTTCGTCAGACATGTTAAATACACAAGTGTTGCATCTAAGATGTCTTGATCCTTTTTAATCGCGCACGTTCTACTGTCATTGTGCTTCAAAAGAAGTAATTGAAAAAGAGCTATTGCTTAAACTATTTACATTGTCCATAAATTCTTCATAGTTCCCCCCGATATGAATGGATTCCTTTATAATTCCTCTCCATAAGAAAGGTAGCAAGTCTGACGCAAATAACTATAGAGGTATACCTAAGTTATCCGCTATTCCTAAAGTTTTTGATCAAATTTTAGCTCCGCACCTGCAGCACCTATGCAGATCACTTATATCTCCAGCTCAACATAGATTTATAAGGCGGAGATCAACCACTACTAATTTATTGGAGTTTACCTCCTTCATAATTAAAGGCTTTCAAGGTCATTTACAGACGGATGTTGTTTACACCGATTTTAGTAAAGCTTTTGACTGTGTAAACAATTCCCTTCTAGCACAAAAACTTGACCTTCTAGGATTCCCGCCCAATCTCCTGAGATGGATCTCTAGCTACCTTTGTTTTATGTTTCAAAGAATCATTTTCAAAAACTCCCTGTCCTCAACAATTATGGTGACTTCGGGCGTATCACAGGGCAGCCATCTAGGCCCCTTACTCTTTAAACTCTTTATAAATGCCTCGATAGATTTCAGTCATGGTGTTGTGCCAATTTTTTAAACCTTAATGCTTCAAAATGTAAAGTAATGACTTTTCTTCGCTCTAGCGCCTTTCTGGTTCCTTACACCCTTTGTGGGGGTTCTCTTGAGAGAATTACACGGGTTGATGATCTTGGTGTTCTATTAGATCCCAAGTTAAAGTTTTCAGAACACATTTCTTCCACGGTGAACAAGGCCATGGGCTTGGGCTTATAAAGAGGTGGTCAAAGGAATTTGACGACCCCTATATAACAAAGACTCTCTACACCTCTCTGGTTCGTCCGATTTTAAAATAGGCTCTTGTGTATGGTGCCCTCAGTACAACGTACACTAGGACCATATAGAATCAGTGCAGAAAAACTTGTTTCCTTTTGCTCTGCACGGCCTTAACTGGGATGCAGGTTTGAGATTGCCGTCTTACCCTAATAGATTGCTTTTAATAAACCTTCCAACTTTAGCTAATCGTAGGAAAATTCTAGGTGTGATTTTTGTCCACAAATTGATCAATGGTGACGTAGCCCTAACTTGTTGAGCCGCATAAACTCACGATTCCTATTAAAAACACTAGAAACTATATACCGTTGTTCCTTCCGCTTTGTTTATCGAATTATGTCCTGCATGAACCGTTTAGGGTCCTTTGCTCGGATTGTAATTCTCCCTACCATATCAAACCTACTACTAAAACCCTTCCTAGTCTTAAATTACTGATACTCTCATATCTTTTTCGTAATTAGAAATTGCTTAGTTTTTTTAGTTAGATTAGTTCTACTTTTCCTCGAACATCTTTCCTACATGTCCCTGATTCGTTCGGTTAACGAGTCGCGCGCTATGCGGCAGCGCCCTCGGTCGGTTGTGCGGGAGGAGCGCTGCGTTCTTGCCTGGGATAAATCCGCGCGTAACAGCCTTCTGCTGGTGTCGCTTGGGCCACTTGATGGTGCAGTCATTGCATATTAACGTCCTAAAGAAATGCATTTATACGAAACAACCGGGTCAGCTTTGAAAGCGGGAGCCCCTTAAAATGAAAAGTAAGCGTTTTGGTTAAAAAAGTAAAACGCAAAATTAAGTGAAACCAGTAGCATGCCTAAATATATCGGTTTTCAGTGTTCTGCAGCAAAATAACTTCGCTTACATTTTCAACTAATATACATATGTATGTATGCATGTATTGCTTAAAAAAAATATTCCAGAGAATGCCCAATAAGATTATCGTGTAGTGGACCGTTCACTAGTCTATGGAGTGAAGACCTTTGACCTTTTAAAGCCTGCTTAAAAATAGCATCCTATAAATAATATTTTTTCAGAAAGGAAAATGCTGATGCCTCCGCCTAATCCCGCCTTAAATCGATTAATATATACATACATATCATATGAATAAGAGATATGTCAAAAGTGCATAAATTCGAAACTGAAAATAGTTACATTTGTCGCATATAGTCCTCAAATACTTGTAGAGAAAAATGTCGTAGTTTTATCGGAGCAGTGCTATTATTATCTGTGAGTCAAATCTTTAAGGCTATTATTCCGACCGCAGCTGTATGTACATACATACTGTAATATGTAATGTAATATAATATAATATAAGAAGAGAGGGCAACTTACTAGAAGAAATTCGTCAATGGTTGCAAATTCCGGCCTAAACACATGCACATGTGTTGTGCATATACATACATATGGAAGTACACAGATGTATTTAGTCAGCTTTAAAGCTGTGGCCGAAACGAAAGCAATCAATTCAAGCTTTAGAGTTTATATAGATCTGTACGTACGTATATTCTATGTACTTAAACTTCCATAGATACATATGACCAATTTAATAACAACTCGTAAAAAATTAATAAATGGAAATAAAAGTATTCATGTACGTACAGACATGTACATACTTATTATGCTTATATTATATTACTGCACACATGCAAAGCTAAGTTCGGAAGTAGTGATAACCCCGATTGACAATAGCTGCTCTGCTGCCTTTCACAGAACTTCTCACAAAACCGCAACGAAAGATTTAATATACATACATACATATTTACATATACATATGTACATGTACATATATATGTATGTTTGTGTGTATGTAAACATGTATGTACATACATATGTTCTCATTTTCACTAAACTGTATAAACACAATGCACAAAACAAGGATAAATAGTATTGTTTACAATAATATACAATATGCATACACATGCACACTTATGTATGTATCAGACTACACATATACATTTGTACGCACATGCACATGTTAATGTCCATATAATTTTAGTGGTAACATTTTTAAGTATATTTTTAATTTTGTTTGTTCAACGTAAAGCCAATAATTTTGATGAAAACTAACCCCTGGTAAGGTATCTACAAAACTCAGCGCAAATAATATCCCAACGTAGACTGAAGGAATTACGCGTGGTAGTTAAGCTTTATACCAAAATGAAATAAAAGCTGTTACTTGCTGCATTGAAAGCTTTTTCCGTAAGTTGTGTACAATGGGCGCCTAATATAAAATACTGGTTACAATATGTATTTGAATCATGTATGTATGTACATGTGCATATGTATACAGTGGCTCAGGGCCAAAACGATGCAGTGTCAAATAAACTGTTTAACCAAAGACAATATAAACACTAAGATGTCCGATGCTCATACAATTATGTGGTGTAGGGAGGGTTGTTTTTTGAAAGAGTGCTATCTCGCTCTGTTTATATTGTCTTTGGTTTAACTGTGGTACAGATTTTAAACTAGAGGAAAAACAAAAAAAATATTTAAACGCCAAACCGGAAGTCAAGTCGGATTCCTAGTTTCTAGAAGCTTTGGTGCATTTAAACATGTTGTTTTTCCTCTAGTTTAAAATCTGTACCACAGTTAAACAGTTTATTTGACACTTCATCGTTTTGGCCCTGAGCCACTGTATATGTTTCGGGTTTTTGGATTACTGTTTGATTCATGTTCAATTGCCTCCCTGCAGTACTGCGTACCAGTTCGGCGGTGATGATATCGCCAACCCCTAACAGACCGCCGGTTCGCCGACAAACCCTACGCAATGCTTTACTTCATTTCCATTTTTACCCGCAATGTAATATTACATGCCGGACCAGTGACACCACTTCGTTTACCGCGTACTAAGTTATTTGGGTGGTCTTCTGGTGGTGACGATATGGGTACCCATGTAATGGGTAGTGAAATAGGTACCCGCCTGGTGGGTAGTGAAATGGGTACCCGCCAGGTGGGTTGTGAAATGGGTACACGCCAGGTGGGCTGTGAAATGGGTACCCATCGGGTGGGTTAATAAAACAAGGAAAACAATTTTAAAAATTTTCAGTACATAACTTCATTTATTTCATACATTTTTGTGTAGTTAATTATACCCGGTACTTGAAGAGTATAGGGGTATATTAGATTTGTGGGGATAACGGTTGTGTGTAACGCCCAGAAGGAAGCGTTTCCAACCCCATAAAGTATATATATTCTCAGCATCAATAGCCGAGTCGATATAGCCATGTCTGTCTGTCCGTCCGTCCGTCTGTCCGTCTTCATTTGCGCCTATATCTCATAGACTATTAAAGCTACAGTAACCAAGTTTTGTATTCAGTCTCCTGTTCTCACAGTACACCTTGTATTTCAAAATTTCGCCCCGCCCCCTTCCGCCCCCACAAAGGACGAAAGTCTGTGGCATACACAATTTTGAAGATACGAGAAAACTAAATACGCAGAATCATAGAGAATGACCATTTCTATCAGAGTGTTGAATCTGGATCAGATCGGTTTATTATTATAGCTACAATGAAGAAAACCATTTCGAAAGTCATCGTTCCCTCTCGTTCTCGCTCTCACACGCGACCCTGTCTGCTTTGCCTATTCGTCCAAATGAACGCCTAGATCTCAGAGACTATATGAGCTAGAACAACCAAACTTTCTATCCAAGCTCCTGTGATATCACTTCAGTACAAGTGTATTTACAAATTTTGACACGCCCCCTTCCGCCCCCAAAAAGGACGAAAATCTGTGGAATCCACAATTTTAAAGGTACGAGAAAATGAAAAACGATTATATAAGATAGGAAAAATCGAAATTAAAGATATATGTTTGATTGGTAAAAGTTGTTTAATCAAAAAACACTGCTCACTGTACTTCAGCGGTGGTCTGTGCATTTACTCCTACAAATTTCACTAAATCACTGCAGTTTCGGTTCCAACTCTTTCCGCACAATTGTAACAATGTAACATATGAGCAAATACCAGGCGAACAAAGCAAGAATTCTCTGTCGACGCACGCGCAAAGACACGAAAAGAAAAAAAAAACCAAATTCTCTTCTACTGCGCACGATCGGTAGAGCCGGTCTAGAACGATCGCTCGGAAAAGAAGGAAACAGAGAGAAAACAAAGGGTTCGCTTCATCGGGTGTGAACGCCTAGATGACATTGTGGTTGACATTCGTCATCGCTCACGACTGGTACTCCAGGGTATATGTACGAGGCACGTCCAGAAAGTAAGTGTACTGGTACTCTCGCAGCTGTAAGGAATATTATTTCTACATTTTGGCAACACTGCCGTGTAGCCTAACCCATTTACTTCAAAACGAGAAGCAGTTGCATCTCTCGCGAAAAATGTCCATGAAATCTCCCGCCAAGTACGAAAGTCTCTCCGTCATTCGCTACCTCGTTGTGAAGGAAAAAGCTAGCACCAATAGAAGGAAATAATTAAATGTCATTTCTTCTGAATCATATTCATTCGTTGTGGGTCTTTTCGTACCAGATCGTGGGGGCGTTGGGTGTAAAGGTCGAAAGGCCGCATAGGAGGTCGTGCATCTAGGGCTATTGCGATATCTGAGCACGATCGAAATTCCTCCTGGGGTCCACAGCCGACTGCCCCGCTACCATCGTTGCGCATGCCTCAATTATGCGAAAATTATTGTTTATAATTATTGTAAAAGGTATGTGTACTCAAGAAAATTTACCAGGTAAGCGTGCTTTGATTTCATATATGCGACTTCCATTTCGAGGATAGAAGCGGGTGTACCTATCCGCTGGACTTAGCTGCGCAGGAGATCCACCAAGTATATGCAGGATATTTTTATCTAGGCATGCTTGTTTGGCACCCGGCTCACATAACACCAGTCGACACGACTTTTCCGCTGTCGCTGAAAATAACTTTTTCTGATAAATGTTTTTTTTTTCAGGTTTAGTTTTTGTTAAAGAATTTAAAAAAAAAAATTGGTATTTTTTGTCATAGGTAAGGCTTCTATTTTTCAAATAATTTAAGTTTCCTACAACTGATTGTATTGAACTTTGCAGTTATGATATTGCATAGTTGTAAAAAAAATTCGTCTATGACCCCATGTGGCTGGCAGTTAATTCAACCCGAATCGTCATCTCGGATGCTGGCCAATAACTTCGCACAATCACACCTTGACCCCACTGACCGCCGTTTTCATGAGGCCGTGGCTCCACCATGTCCCACGGATCTCCACACTCTCCACACTTTCCACCATTTTTTTTTCCATTGTCGTATAAACCCGCCGCAATAAAGCTCATGATCATTGTAATCTGGCAACGTTTGGAATCCATAGCGCCAGGCCGATACCCTGCTTGGGGGCTCGATTAGCCTGCCGTGACGATTTCCGCAACGAATCAGAAAAAAAGGCCATAAAGTAGTAGCACAGAATACCACACACACTACACATCTCAGTAGTCTATCCCCCTCTATTCAAAACCAAAGCACATTAGACATCATTTCTTTTTATACCCGGTACTCGAAGAGTATAGGGGTATATTAGTTTTGTGAGGATAACGGTTGTGTGTAACGCACAGAAGGAAGCGTTTCCGACCCCATAAAGTATATATATTCTTGATCAGCATCAATAGCCGAGTCGATATAGCCATGTCTGTCTGTCCGTCCGTCCGTCCGTCTGTCCGTCTGTCCGTCCGTCCGTCTTCATTTGCGCCTATATCTCATAGACTATTAAAGCTAGAGTAACCAAGTTTTGTATTCAGTCTTCTGTGTTATCACACTACTCAAAGTATATTTCAAAATTTCGCCCCGCCCCCTTCCGCCCCCACAAAGGACGAAAGTCTGTGGCATACACAATTTTAAAGATACAAGAAAACTAAATACGCAGAATCATAGAGAATGACCATTTCTATCACAGTGTTGAATCTGGATCAGATCGGTTCATTATTATAGCTACAATGAAGAAAACCATTTCGAAAGTCATCTTTCCCTCTCGCTCTCTCTCACACGCGGCCCTGTCTGCTTTGCCCATTCGTATTTTGCGTCGCCTAGTTCTCAGAGACTATAAGAGCTAGAGCAACCAAACTTTCTATCCAAGCTCCTGTGATACCAAACCTGCACAAGTGTATTTCAAAATTTTGCCACGCCTCCTTCCGCCCCCACAAAGGACGAAAATCTGTGGAATCCACAATTTTTAAGATAAATGAAAACCAAAAACGCAGAATCACGAAAAATTACCATATTTACCAGATTACCGAATCTGGATCAGATCGGATCAATATTATGGCTAGAAGAAACAAATAAAATTTCAGTGGCTACGCAACGCCTGCCAAGCGCTGACTCATGCCCCCTCCCTCTCTCTCTCTGTCCTAAACACTTGTACGTCTCAAATATGTAGTTATACATGTCATGTAGAAATGTAGGCGCAGATATACAAAGCATATGTAAACAAAAATGGAAACATGTATAAAAATTCCAAAAAATGCATTTTTTTAATTTAAATATTATTTTTGTCCCTTTTGAGAACATATAATAAATTTCATAAGTCGTAGGCTCAAATATGTATGTATGTATATACTGACTGAGTACCGGGTATAAGGTAGAGCCGCGGCCTTTGGATCGGATAATTCGCATTTAAAGATATTCGGGAATTTGTCTCCGTTGCTACGCCACAAAGAAGTGAAGAAGCTTTCCTCTGTTTCAATTGCCTGAAGGCGGGGCATCGGTGGGTGGCATCATTGTTTGTTGCATTTCGAGAATCTGCAATCCACAACTCAAGGCTCCCCAGATCTTTCTCCTCCAGATCTAACGCTCCAACCAGACGCCATTTCTGCCACTTAGGATTCAGTTAGCAGTTCACCTTCCCCTGCTTCTACCTCTCTTGTTGTCCAAGGTCTTCAATCCGATGTTGTGCTTCTGGATACCGCTGTGGTTCTCGTAAAGAATCGGTCTGGCGTTTTAGTTCCTTGTCGTGCCATACTAGATTCAGGATCTCAGCTTCATCTCATCACATCCAGGTTTGCCCATCAGCTTCAGCTTAGAAGAACTCAATCGTCCGCTCTGGGCTCGGCGATACCAGCGTGGCTACTGAGGGATCCACCGTGAACATTTCTATGCATTCTCGCACAGCTGACTATACAACTACGCTTACAGCTCTTATAGCTCCTACGATCACCAATTGTCAACCAAGTCTGGCAGTCAATGTAGCCTATTGGAATATTCCATCAAATATTCAGCTTGCTGATCCTGCATTTTTCAATCCTCAGCGAGTGGATCTCCTCATTGGTGCTAGCATGTTCTATGATCTCCTCTGCGTAGGGCAAATCAAACTCACCGATGATCTGCCTCTTCTGCAGAAGACCCGGCTTGGATGGGTCGTGTCTGGAGGTCGTTCTCGTTTAAATGGGTCGTCTTTAATGGTGGCTCGCGCTCCGGCCGTTGTTGCCGAGCATAACAATCCAGATGAGCAACTTGAAGTGCTTCTTCGGAGGTTTTGGGAGGTTGAGAATTGCATCGAACCAATAATAAAATCTAGGAAGAGCTGGATTGTGAAGCGCATTTCGTTCAGCATGTCCGTCGATTAGATAGTGGCGATTATTGTGTTCGGCTGCCAGCTAAATATAGTTTGGATCTCCTGGGAGAATCTTACAATCAAGCGCGTCGCAGATTCCTGTCCCTTGAGCGGAAAAATAAGTAAATGAGTATCTTGACTTAGGTCATATGTCTCCTGCTGCACCAGTTGGCAACCGACGATCAGGTAGATTTTCCAGTTGGAGCTGAAGTTCTTCGCCGTGACTTCTACGTGGATGATTTAATATCTGGCGCCAGATCTCAGGAAGAGGCCATCCGCATTCGTGAGCAAACTGCTGGAATCCTGTCTAGGGGTCAGTTCAGATTGAGGAAATGGTGTTCGAACGTGCCCACTTTGCTGGATTCAGTTCCTGATGAGGACAAGGAGACTTACTTAAAGTTCGATGATGGCAGTCATTTTACTAAGACACTAGGACTCGCTTGGGATCCGATTTCTGATAAACTTTTATCTTCGTTCTCGGCCCTAGAGTCATCTCCGAATCCCTGCAGGCGCTCTGTGTTATCAACCATAGCGCGGTTCTACGGTCCTCTCGGACTTGCTGGTCCTTTAATTACGAAATCAAAAATCTTTCTTCAGCGTTTGTGCAAAGAGAAGTTAGCCTGGGATGAAAGCCTGCCAGCCTCACTGAGCACCGAGTGGCAGGAAATATGCAGCAGTTTTGGCCAGATTCGTCGACTGGAATTTCCTCGTCTTGTCCTCCTTTTTAGACTCCGAGCTAGAAATTCACGGATTCTGCGATGACAGCATCGAGGCTTATGGTGCATGCATATATGTCGTGTCAAAAGGTCAGCATTCCAGCACTCACTTACTTTGTGCCAAATCTCGTGTTGCTCCTTTGAAGACACTTACGGTGCCAAAGTTGGAGCTTTGTGGAGCGGAGTTGCTGGCTAGGCTCATATCTGAAATATCCGGAATGAATGTCTTCAAGGGAAGGTGTTACTGTTGGTGTTTTTCTGCGGTTGCACTTTCCTCTATTCGGGACTAGTCATCAAGATTTAATATATTTGTCGCAAATAGAGTAGCAACTATTCAGGAAATGACCGACAACATGATATGGCGCTATGTTCCCACAGCGTTAAACCCAGCCGACATTCTCTCTCGAGGGGCTCTTCCGACTGAGCTGAAGGAGTCTCCCCTTTGGGCTCATGGACCTCCATTTCTTTGTGGCCCCTCAGATGACTGGCCGCCTACTGTACTACCGCATAAGTCAGCCCTTAAGCTTCGCAGGAGTGCTCTTCTGGTAAAATCTCCCTACATTGACATTGTAGCTGATTCAAAGTATGCAAACTCGTTTGGTTCCTTGCAACGCGTTTTCGGATACATTTACAAGTTTGGCAATCGCATTCGGCATCCCTAACTGATTGTCTCGGACATTGAGCATGGAACATAGTTATTGCTGCGACTAGTCCAGCGCACTCAGCTATGGGAGGACATGAAGTCGCTGCGGTCCAGGGGATCAGTTTCCCCATCTAGCTCACTTGCATCGTTGTCGCAATTCATGGATCAGTTTGGTCTGCTCAGGGTTGATGGTCGACTGAAGAACTCGTCGTTGGATTTTGATGGTCGTCATCCAATTATCTTGCCCAGCAGCCATCCACTAACTTTTTCCATAATCTCTCACTTTCATGAGCGGAATCAGCACGCTGGACCTCGAGCTTTGCTTGGACTCATTCGATCCCAATATTGGCCCATTGGGGGGAGGAAGACGGTAAACAAGGCAGTGAATAAGTGCATAAGATGCTTTCGAATGAAGCCTAGAGTATTGGAGCATATTATGGCGGATCTTCCAAAGGAGCGGCTCGACGGTTCTCATGCCTTTGAGATCACAGGCGTCGACTTTTGTGGGCCATTTTTCTACAAACCGGAGGCACGCAATAAGCGCCCAATCAAGTGTTACGTCTGTGTCCATCTGGAGCTGATTAAGGATCTGTCTACACTTGCCTTTCTTCATGGACTAAAGCGCATCATATGCACCCGACGGAAGCCGCGACAAATTTGGTCAGAAAACGCAACAAATTTTGTGGAATGAGCTGATGGAGTTAAAACGCCTGTTCCTCAGCGATGACCATCAGAAGACTGTGCTGTATTTTTTTTGGTGGAATCTATAGACTGGCACTTTATTCCTCCGCGCTTCCCGCATTTTGGTGGCCTATGGGAAGCTGCAGTTAAGACGGCCAAGTACCACTTCTACCGTGCGATAGGCAGCTGGGTTCTTGGATTTGACGAACTACGGACGCTGTTATGCCATATCGCGGCCGTAATTAATTCAAGACGAGTAGAAGAGTACATCACTTTGCTGCGGCAACGCTCAAAATGGCGCACTGCGAAGCCAAGTTTGGCAGTCGCAGATATGGTCTTTGTCAAGGATGAGAAGTGGCCACTGGCGAGAGTGGTCGAGCTTCTACCAGGAAGAGATGGCGTTTCCCGCTGAAGACCTCATCTGGCTTTACAAAACGAGCCGTCAACAAGTTGTGTTTGCTGCCCCTTATGTCGGGTCAAGCAGCATAAACCATCGTAAATTATAGCAAGTGGTGCGGTCTAAAGTAAATGCACATCTCGATGTTTATTATTGCAATGTCCACTGTTTGAAATTGTTTGTTACCGCATATGCCTACGCACGGCAGCGGCCTTCTTTCGCTTACTTATACATATATAAACATTCGTTGTATTCGGCTTAGCAGCAGCCCAAACTGCTCTAGCTCTCTCCTAATCGCACTCTCTCCCGCTCGTTAAGCGTTGCCCCATAAGGCACGGCAATTACGCCGTCAGCCCTTCCATTTTAGTCTTGAGCGAATACTCGAAACCTCAAGATCATCGGTCGACTTACACGCATAGCTATATACGCCTACCTTGAATAAATCTGGCATTAAACCACATATGTATACAACCAAAATATTTGTAACCGTTTTTTAAATCTCAACAGCTAGTGAAAAAGCTCACTAGCTTAACAGAGGTGGTCAAAGGAATTTCACAAACTCTATATAAAAAATACTATGTTTATAATAAGAATTCTAAAATTCGTGAAATTAAATTAGCC
This sequence comes from Drosophila algonquin, assembly GCA_035041765.1. Lineage (NCBI taxonomy): Eukaryota > Metazoa > Arthropoda > Insecta > Diptera > Drosophilidae > Drosophila > Drosophila algonquin. Next base: position 371,861 of record JAWNKY010003223.1, read on the forward strand.
CCTGTTTATCCGACGGAGACGAATTCATGCAATCATATCAGAAGAGGTGCCAGAGGTGTAAATTGGAAACAATTTTGAAGTTAAATCCATTTACATTCTTCTTCTTCACCAGCGCAAGAAGCTCAGTCACCTCCGCATCAGTCCAAAAGGATATTTTTGATTTTTGTTTTTTCGTCGTCACTTTGTCCAATTTATTTACTTATTTCGCCCGGCGTTGCCACCTAATTTGTTTCACTATATCACGAAATGAGGCTGAATTCATAGTCAACTTTCGTGTGTTACCAAATTCGTGAAATGATTTCTAGAAATAGTTCGTCCGAATGCGGTCCTTGTGTATGGTGCCCTCAGTACAAAGTATTCCACAAAAAGTTAACCAACCATAGTTCCTTCCATAGTTAATCGTAAACCAATTCTTGGTGTGATTTTTGTCCAAAAATTGATCAATAGTGACGTAGCCCTGGCTTGTTGAGCCGCATAAGCTTCACGATTCCTATTAGATCGCATTCCATTAGATTGCATGAACCGTTTAGGTTAAAAAAAAATTGTTTTAAATGTAAAAATTTTTATTTAAACATCTTAACAAATGGCAGCCACATACACATTAAAAATTATTTTTCTTGTAAACGAATGCTTGAATAACTACAAAAATGCTCCATTTCCACATTGCAGTACATTAAAACAAACGCTGCACACCCTGACTGGCTTATTTATTCCGAATTTAATAATAGGCACATCGTTGCTGGAACACTTGGAGCACAAGACCCGACCGCAATGCCGACTTAATAAAATATCGAACGATAAAAAATATAGCAAGATATTGATAGTCATGTTAGTTTTAAAATACTTACCAATGGTGTTTTCGCATCGTAATTGAAAACTTAGTGGTACATTCTTGGCACAAGTCGGACTCTGCCCACGGTGACTCCTGTGGCAGTTGGTCCAACAACTTATGGAGGAGTTGATCTGTGGCGAGCTTGAAATTAAAAATATTAATTCCTTCTCTATTTTCAGTACCCAAACATGCCCCAGCTTTCACGAGGACTTTGCAAAGGGGCGCCTGGCCACGCATGAAAGAGAGCAGTAACGGCGTATTACCATCCATGTCAGGAGTATTAATGGGATACTTTGGCATACACTCTAAAAATAGCTCACAAATGGACGCTGCAGTATTGTCCTCTACCACACGGCACAGTTCATGCATAGGATTGCGCCCCTTTAAATTTGTTGCCTCAGCGTTTACCCTAGACTCCGTTAAAAGTTCACGGACAATTGAAAGTTGACCACCGCGTACGGCCAGATGCAGGGCATTATTACCTTCGGCATCAGGTGCATCGTAGTCTGCGCTGTTTTGGATTAACGCAGACACAGCGGAAATATTTCCCCGCTCAATTGCAATGTGCAGCGGTATCTTTTGAACGGCATCTCGTTCATTTATACGGGCACCAGCTAAAACTAAATTCCGAGTGATCATTTCGTTTTCGGAGGCAGCTGCCAGATGCAAGGGCGTAGATTGGTTTGCATCGTGCACACGTGAATTGACGTCTACCTGTATAGCTAGCAAAAACAGAACGCTTTCTAAATCATCTTTCATGATTGCTAAATGCAAAAAGTTTCGACCACGCTGATCCATTTGCTCCGCTGCTGTAGGAAGTCGATCTAATATGCGCTGAGCGGCCTTGTGGTTGCGTATTACCAAGGCGGATGCGAAAGGTGTGTTTCCATATATATCACGTAACTTTAGATCTATACCAGGGTGACAAAGAAGAATTGTTATTATCTCTTCGTGTTGGTTTTCAATAGATATGTGAAGGGGCGTTTTTTTCTCAGCATCCAGTACGTTCACATTAGCTCCATGGTCAATTAGAGTCTGAAGGACTTTGGTGAGACCCCATTGACAACAAAGATGCAATGGGGATGCTTTTTCTCGAACCTCGTCTCCACCTTCGCCATTCGGCCCTGGCTGACGGGCAGAGTCGAGGTCACATTGGCTACGAATAAGAAATACAGCAATAGACTCTTTATTCTCATCTATTGCGCGATGTAGGAGCGTCTGCTGGCATCCATCAGGACCCTCGCTCCAACTGTCTGTATCAACGCCATGCCGCACAAGTACCAGTGCAACTTCCTCGAATTCCAACTCCAAAGCAGTCCACAATGGTGCATCCCCTTTGCCATCGGCGGCATTGAGTGCAACTCCCCGTGCGCACAACGCATCCACGACTTTTGGGAGGTTTTTTTTAATGGACAATTGCAACGCGGAATTCTTTTTATCTAGTGATGGAATAAAATGTGAAATCAAAATATGTAAAAACCGTTTAAATGTTTTATTTTTTACCTGCCACCGCGTTTATATCTGCACCGTTCTCTATTAAAAATAACGCCGTGTCACTATCGCTGTTGAGTATTGATTGATGCAAAAGGGTTAAGTCATCTCTATTTCTTGCGTTCACATCAGCGCCTCCTTTTATAAGAATGGAGACTAGATGAGTTTTATTCAGAGATAAGCATAGACCCAGCGGCGAGTCGCCATTTATATCTTTGCAGTTGAAATCAGGAACTTCAGTTGCATTAATTTCCACCTGAGCAAAAGCTTCTATTGCACCAATGGCATTTGCTTCGACTGCCATATGTAAAGCTGATTTCATCCCGGTTTCAGTTGTTTGCAAATTACACGGTGCACCTCTAGTAAGCAATTTTGTTACTAGGTTGGACATATTTTGGCTCGCTGCAATATGTAAAGCAGATAGTCCACTAAAGTTTAAATGGTCGAGATTAGCAAAATCTGCCAAAAATATGGCAGCATCCTCGAAGCGCTGGCCGCCAATAGCGAGAATCTGAAGCAGGCTGTCACCAGTTGCAGATTTTATAGGGTTCGGTCGCGCACCCTTTTCAAGCAGTTTGCGAGCCAACTTGAAATCTGCGTCCTCTAACGTTAAGCATAGCTCAAGAGCAGACTTTTCATCGAAAGTGCACATGTTAATGTCGATATTAGGCACTTCAAGTAGTTGATTCAGCATTATGCTATTTTGACTTACTATCGCAACATGCAAAGGTGTTTCACCCCGAATATTTTGAATGTTAACGTTAGCTTTGCGCTGTAAAATATTTTTCCCAAGTTCATTTATTTGTTCAAATGTCTGGCGGTCAGTCTGACTATCAACGTAACTGCATATGATATGAAGCACGGTATCTGACGACGGTCTAAAAAACGAAAGTTTTACACTCCTATGTAGTTATTGCATATGATAGAACTGAATTTTTTACCTGGATAGAAGATCTAAAAGACAGTTTTGGTCTAAAAGAAATTTCGCTGAAAAAATATCGCCTTTTTTTAAAGCATCTATTAATAGCGTGGATCCCTGTTGAAATATATATTTACTTAAAGGAAAGCTTTATTTTTGATTTTTTGACTACCTTGGCATCATACGCATTAATATTGGCTCTTCCGTTTTTCACAAGTGTCAGTGCAATCTGGGAGTTTTTCGCCGATAGGGCCATTTGAAGCGGCAGTTGCCCTTGCTCAGACAAACTGTTTACCAACTCTGATAGCTAAAAAATTAGGAACAAGACACAAATTAGGTAAGAACAGTTTTAATTAATTAGTGTGATATGATCCTTGATCACTTTGAAAGACTGGTACTCTCTCTCATACACAGAGTAAGTAAATGGTAAGTTGTGACGTCTTGCACCACATTTAGTGCTTATTTAGTTTATATTTTTACTACAAATACGTATTTATTAAAATCTGAATTGATATTGCCTGAGCTGTTAGACATTTATGTATATTATTTTATAGACTTATAATAATAACCGTTAAAATTCAATCATCGGTTAAGGAGTAGATTTAAATTGTCGGGGTCACCAAAAATATGGGAATTTTTCGCAAAGGGTCCACCGAGGCCAGAAAATTAAAAATCAATAAAAACGCATTTCAATGTATTGTATGTATGTATATTTTTTAAACACATTGAAACACCGCCAATATAATTAATTGAAATGTAATTTAATTAACTTTGATCTAAAAACCTATTAAAATTAAAAATTAATTTTTTTGGTATTTTTTGTAATGTTTTCCATGATTATTTTCGCCTATAAGAAAGATGGTTCTTGATAAATGTTTTTCCTCAAGATCTCTCTTACATATTGAAATTTTCTTAATATCGGTTAACGGAATTTTTTTTATCTTTATAATGCCAACGAATTTTTGTCCCGTACGACATGTCGCGTTAATTAAATTAAATTAAAAAAAAAAACTACTAAGTATTTTTAAATCAAAGAGAAAGCATTATAAAGAATAATAAATGCATAACATTGTTAAATTATTTACATTAAAATATTCCTTCACATTTGGATGAAATCAGTGTTTGAACTAGTATTCGTAAAATTAATTCTGGCTAAATCGCGGGCGAATGCCTTGTATTTTTGTAACTATCTTGAAAACGAACTACTGCCAAAATCAACCTTAATACCAACTATAGTGCTAATCAAGAGCTATAGGTTTCACCTTTTGTCAAAATGAAATAAAGTCTGGGCGCATGTTTTCTGCACTTTAAATGCGTAAAAATTTTGAATTCAACATTTGAGAACAGCCCATATGCAAACTTGCGTCGGGGAAAGACTGAGATAAACCTCGAGCAATTCAGATATTAAAAATCATCAAAATTTGAATTAAGCTGCCAACAAAAATGTGTTCTATATGATTCCATATGATTGTTTATCAAAAGAACTTCCGTGTATGACATTATTATATATTTCGATTTCGCCCGCAGGCATGTTACTTGTGTGTATGTGTACCGAGCACTGGTGTAGACCTCTATCTAGTCCGTATATGTACATATGGTTTTAGTAAGTACCCGGCAACCACTTGGGTGGTTCGTACATGGGTACCTTCCGAAGTAACCCTTTGGCGAACATCGAACCACTCAAAGAATATACTGTATACTCTACAACCCACCGCGTACCACCCATCTTACCTGTTCGGTGGGCTGCAGCTTTTCACCAGTAGAAGAATGAAACGAAAAAAAAAAAAAACGAAGAGAGCAGGTAGCCTAAAATGATGCTGAGCTACTCTTTTTTCTGTTTTGTTTTATGCTTTCAGACATTCCATTGCTGGAATATGCTATTGCTTTGCTTTTGGCTTCAGTTTGTGACGAAACGCGTGTTCAATTACAAGTGTGACAGTTAAAAGTGAATTACAGATTATTAATTGTCGTGTTTAGAAATGGAAGTTCTGTAGTGTTGCTTGGTAAGCTGATTAGTTTTTTGTTTTCATTTTTCCGCCTATTACTTATATTTATATTTTATATTTATAGATGCAATAACTGTAGAGGGTCATCTGAACTCCAAAACTAAAAAAAATATATATTTAAAGATACAAATAATAATATTAATTTAAATAGCAACAACCCAAACAACCCTAAGAAACATTAACTCCACAAAAATGTATGAAATAAATAAAGTTATGTACTGAACATTTTTCAAATAGTTTTCCTTGTTTTATTAACCCACCCGATGGGTACCCGTTTCCCAACCCACCTGGCGGGTACCCATTTCACTACCCACCAGGCAGGTACCTATTTCACTACCCATTTTATGGGTACCCATATCGTCACCACCAGAAGACCACCCAAATCACTTAGTACGCGGTAAACGAAGTGGTGTCACTGGTCCGGCATGTAATATTACATTGCGGGTAAAAATGGAAATGAAGTAAAGCATTGCGTAGGGGTTGTCGGCGAACCAGCGGTGACCTTTAAGGGGTGGGCGATATCAGTGTACACTAATAAAGGTAGTCGCATAGAGAGCAGCAAAGAAGGTATTCGTAAGTGTCAAAATGACAGAAGAGAGAGAGAGACTCACAAATGCGTTGTGAGAAAGAATCTCAAAGGAGGAATGCATTTATTCTCTATGGCCAAACCAAAGAAATTTGTACGTGAATGCAAATGTATGTATATATAATAATATTTAATATTAATAATATATATATATAGTAATCTTGCATAAAAAGCAATACGGCGGCGACATTGTAAATACGCAAAAAGTCTGAGGGAACAAGAAAAAATCGTCCGCGGAGACGCTTCGCTCACAACTGCTGCAGGTAGACTGAAATTACATAAATTATGTAGAGATCGAGCGAACCAATCAGCCTACCTTGTTTAGTATACCTTGCCCGCACTTATAGTCTCTGAGAACAAGGCGTTAAAAAAACGAACGAGCAAAGCATACGGGGTGGCGTGTGCGAGAGGGAATAATGGCTTTCGAAATGGTTTTCTTCATTGCGGCTATACATATATCGTCGAAATTCAGCATGCAACAGATTTTCGTCTTTTGTGTGGGCGGGAGTGTAACCGTGTGATATCACAGAAGGATACACAATTTGGTTGCTCAAGCTTTTATAGTCTCTGAGATCTAGACAGACGGACGGACGGACAGACAGACAGACATGGCTATATCGACTCGACTATTGATGCTGATCAAGAATATATATACATTATAGGATCGGAAATGTTTTCTTCTGGATGTTTAACACACCGACTATCACCACAAATATAATATACCTCTATACTCTTCGAGTACCGGGTATATAAAATAAGTGGACGTACGTTTGTTCCAATTCATCTGCATATGTATGTTCATACATACATATATACCTATTTATTCATGCAAGAAAGCAGGGCAGTGGTAGCTCTAAACATAAACTAAAGATGGACAGACCAGCCGTGCTTTTGGAGCATTGACAAACATTATTAATCGAGAGCTTCCGAGCACGCACGAGCAGAAACGACCCATATTGTGCATACATATATGTACATATAATATTTTAATTTATTAATACGATTGTAGAATTAGATGAATCTTAAATTACAATCTATAGTAACAGCCAGACTAAATATTCATATTATAATTTATAAATGTTTAAAATTTTAATTGAGGAATGTTACGCGAATGAAATTTATCGATAGCATGATATACAGTTCGCCAGGTCGTTTTCATACTTTTGTTTCTGTTCTCGCACAAAATTGAATTTATCAGGCGTGGAGTTTACCGCTGGCCTCTCACCATCTCTAATTTAACATGTCGATCGATATATCTAAATGTACATACATACATATGTATGTACAACGTTTTCATGGCTTTGTTAATTCTATTGAGTAGAGCAGTGGCGGCTAGTACGTAGTATGTTTAGTTACAAGTGATGTGACCAGTGACTCGCAGTTTCTGCCACTTGCTCTTAGTGATGCGTGTGTTAGTTCGCGGGAATGTGTGTTTTGCGCAGAATAAATCGTACATAATTACATATATATGTACGTTTTTTGTTTTTAATTTAAAATTAATTTTTAGTTTCCTAAAATTTATTAGTGGTGACATATGCGTGAATGTATGTAAAAATATTTAGAAATCCTACCAGAGCAGAGGTAATTCATGCTTGCTTCTTTTTACATCTATTCATAAAAAAACTCATACACATATGTGTATGTGTGTGCGAGTATTTGTCTCAGGGCCACTTTCGCCCATTACCGGCGAACTGGTCTCTGACCGAAAATGTTGGAGGAATGAAGATTATGTACATACATGCATACATATGTTATCTACATACTTACATAAATTTAAATATGCAGTAAACTTTTTCTTTTTCGATTTTTAAACTCTAGTAAATCATTACCCGCGGGAGTCTTGGAAGCAAGATTGAGATACAATCATGGCATGCAGTCCTCCATCAAGTAGCAGAGGCTACATATGGAACGGAGTATTTTCATTTTTCGTTGCAGTGACGTTGGGTTTGTATTATTAGTGGACAAATATGTAATTTAATTGGAATTCCTCTCTATGTTTAAAGCTTTCAAATTAATAATTCCTGAGGGTATTCCGAGGTTGCTTGGAACGCAAAAAAAATTATTTTGTCCATATGTATGTATGTATGTATGTCCACATCTCAATATTCCTGACCAGTACAGTACCAACAGCTGAGTATCCGTCTGTTTTTTCTACAAATCATCACAGATGCTTCTCTCTGCTGCGCGCAGTAGAAAAGTAGGCTGGTCTTATCATAATAGTATTTATATGTATGAAGCTGCCATACATAGTTAAGGTTGTGTGAAAACAAGTCTATGTCGATGACCTATCCCATTTTTTTCCATTGAGAACTAACAATTTCATATATGTTTAGATGTACATATGTATACGTATAATGTACATATATGCCTTGCGTTATGGTGACAAGTACTGCCTCTATGTCAACGGATCTGATCTTCGATATTATCACTGTGATAGAATGCACCTAAAAACATATAGTTTTTTTGTATTTTTAGGGAGGGTCCACAATGTCTTCCAGAACGAAAACTGCTTGCAAGCGAATGTTTTCTTGCTTTCTGAATGCCGAAAGTACCCATAGATACGGAGTTAACCACACAACATTCTTATGGGAAGAGAAGTGCAGCTTTAAGGGTGGACTTTCAGTAGATTTAATTGAGGTTAAAAAAAAAAAATACTAACTGTATAGATGATGTGAGTATTTAAAAGTTCTTAATGATGATTTAAACATCTACATAAAGAAATTTCCCAAGAATTAAAACAAAATAGTCATAGAATTTATTTCATATGCACAGGCAGAAAACAATTTGTTGAAATTTAGAAGGTTCAACAACCTTCTTATTTTGTTATTATAGAGAAGGTTAGGTTAGAGTTTATAGACAAAAAAACCGAGATGGCTTGATCAACGCAAGAATATACGAAATGAATGAATATAATGAAACATTTTTTCGTAAGTGAGCGAATAATGGATCTGTGTACTAAATAGCTGCTTTGTAGAGACATTTACAAATATGTAAGTCTTGTTAAGCCAAATATGCTAAATATAAACAGGGACAACTTATCGTATTGATGCAATTGGAACCTCAGTATATAGTCTTTTCAATTGAAATGTAAATACAATATCCCAGAAAATGTATACATATTTTAATGCATATTTTGAATTAAACAAGAAACCCTTTTATTAACTTCCAGGAAAGTGTTCAGTAGCTGATACCTTACAATGCTATAAATGCTCCGTAACTATAGAAAAATACGTCGTAGAGAACCGAACAATTATGACCCCCTTGTGTTCGAAATTTGAGGAGAACGCAGGTTACATGACACACTGCCCATATTCAACGATGTGTTTGAAAACAATTTCTATTTTACACTTGCAAAATGGTCAAAAGCAAGAAGCTGTGACAAGAGGATGTGCCCAGCAAAAGAATACTACTCAGGTTTGATCTATTATTGACGCGATATATTGGATTGAATATTTAATGTTGATACTCTGTTCGTTTCTTAGATATTCCGCAATAAACAGTGGGAACAAGAGCACCTAGTCCAGGAAGTGTACGATGAGGGATGCACAGAAGTAAAGGACAATCACTTGGCGGGATCAGCAAAAATACACTGTTACTGCCGCGGAGAACTTTGCAACAAATCAAGTCTGCCTAGCATTGCCCCAAACATGGTTTCCCTGATTTTTTTGCTTCAAGCCTTTTGGCTCATGCATTCTCCTAGTACCTAATTCTGCTGACTGAAATAACAATTAATATATTTAAATGCTTTATTGTGATAAATGATTCAATGTGAAAATTTAACATGCGAGTAAATATTGCATAGTTCGTTACAAGTACTCATTAAAATTGGTTCTGTTAACTACTGTACAACAACGAATGCTACCACATCGTTCAACATTGTTATTATTGAGTGATGGAGCTATAAAAACAGTGGCTTCAGGGTCGTCTGGGTTATTATGTACTGTTTAATGCTTTAATTACATTGATCTTTATATTAATTATAGTTTGTCACACTCACCAACCTCGATTATAAACCTAAAACCGAAAATTATCCCTTTTTGGATTTCTAACGATGTATCTCATTTCCTCAAATTAAATCCTTTACCGACAAAAAAACCTATTCTCATAATAAAACACTACCTGATACCAAAACCTAAATGGATTTTCACCTCTTAACTCTTCCTTCAAACATTCTAACCTAAACGGGAGGCAAGAAATAATCATAAATATGTCGAGGCGAGATCACACACACAGCTCCCTGTGGACAAAACACTCTCCAACAAGTGTGCATTGTGCAACGACGAGCTAATAGGTATTCAATAGATATGCACTTGCTGATGATCCCTTGCCCCCCACAAAGCCCACAAAAGTCTTCAGTCTCTAGCATAGATCCCATTCAATACATAGCCAATCCCCCCAGTAAAATGTTCCAAATTACACTATGCAACACCTCATTTCCGCAGACTAAACAGACTTTTTCTGATAAACACATATTAGGCTTTAAAAATGTTTAAGGATTACGGTTATTTGTTTACTTTTCTTTTTAAATTTTTGAAATATGGCTTTTTATTTGAATGTTTATCAAATAACTTAAGTATTTTACATCTGTTTGTATTGAACTTTGCAATTCTGAAAAGCTGATAAATGTTTCTAAGGTATCATATCAATTAGCTATTGTTCATTTCCTGGAGAAAGAGTCCCGTCAACTTGTAAACTGTGTTAAAATTATATTGTATTAGAAGTGTCGCAGAGATGAATATAAGATTAAATATAAGAGTCAAAATGAAATCAATCTTCAATTTCTATTAAGTATTCAGGCATTTGAATCAGTGATACAAGATTAGCAAGGGGTTTGAGTGCTTACATACATACATATGTATGTACATATGTACAGAAATGGCAGCACCATTAGTGATGGTTGTCTGCCAACAAAGGAGGCGCAAGTTTTTTTATAAAGGCTGGCGAGTCGAAGCTGCTGTCCACCCATGGCTAAAAGCGAGTTAGAACTAGGATTAATTGCACTTATTCAGCGCATATGCAATGTCCGAAGTAATAGTTAAAAGTAATAATTAAAATATTTAGCGACAAAGACATTTTCAATGCCAGTTACATACATATGTATATCTTATCTTTCGATTCGGCGAAAATAAAATCGGAATGTATGTGTATCCCAGTCATATGAAAGTATGTTCGTACTGATCTGGCAGGTTCTCCCACTCTAATATTTTAATATAGGTTTTAAATACACTTACTGAATCATCATTCTCCACAAGGCACAGGAACACGACGTCTTCTCTCAGGAGCCTCACTGCAGCGTGTAAGGGATATTTGGTTTTATTCTTAAGCATTTTAAACAGTAATGGCCCAGACATATGTTCAAAATCTTGGGCAGTGAGGTCATCCCAGTGTGTTGATATAATGCCGGAACAATATTCTAGAAGCGTTGACGCGGCCACTTCTTCGGCCACACAATAAAATCGTACACAAGATCTGACTCCAACCGAAGCTACTAGTGCTCGCTCACACAAGCCTAAAAGAGCAGGTAATCCAAATCGATGCGCAGCTTTAAGTAGAGCCAACGCCAATCGGTCGTGCTGTAAATCAATTAAATCTGTATAAATCCAACGCAAAAGTGCCATGACAACATCTTCATCTAGATCGCTCCAATCGAGCTCTTGAGTGTTGCCCAACACATCGTCGTGCCATTTCTCAGATCGTGCATGGAGGACAAACTTATGCGCTGGAACTGTTTTCGCGTTCGTTCGGATGTTAACATCTGAATAGGTCTGACGCCCATACAATGAAGCCACAGTCAATGCTAGCCTGGAAACAAAACCTCCACAGAGTTCTGCATCCGCTGATGAGGCAACAACTTCGTTAAACTTTCGCTCTAGTTCAGCATAACTACGCTGCAGCTTTGTATATTCTTGCTTTAATAACGCCAAGTGGTTTTCCAACTTTTGAACAGAAGCTGCGTCGTTGCAACCTATAAAAATGGATACCAAGTACATATGTTATAGTAAATACATATAGTATATCAAATATAACAAAAATGAATACATAGAAGAGCTCTTACATACATTTTTTTTTTGCATGTTAAACAATGATAGTACCTAAATACATATGCAAACACATGAATCTAAAAGCAATTTCTACATATTTGCAAAACATACCCATTGTGTATAAAATTTGTTCACTTCCAAATGATTAATACAATTTAGTTTTTATAAAAACGCTTTGCATTTAATGTGAGGCGTAGACGGCTGTTTTTGTTATCGCTGGAATATCAGCTGTGGTGGACTCACAATAGAACTAGTTCTTTATGACTTGTTATTTTTATTTAAAACTAGTTTGAATACCAATTTGTTTAAGAGTATGCTATCAATGTACTCAGATTCGAAAACAGTTTGCTAGCAAACAGTACCCCCTTAATCTCGTCCTACAGTTACACTGCTTTGATTATGTTTATAAATAACATAAAAAATAAAAATTTGAATTTTATTTAAAAAAGCACCGTAATGTTGGGTAAACCCGTTCTTGCGGAACAGAACAATATATAGACGGGACAATTCATACACTGAAATTGACCGCACGAATATCGGAAATCAGCTCCCGAGCCAGTCGTGTGTGTGAGTGAGTGAGTGTATGCGTGCTAGTGCATTCTCACGTACTTTTGCGTGTTTGCATGTGTGGATCAGCTCCGCACAGAGTCGTGATTGTATGGTTAGTGATGTAAGATACTTAATACCCTTTTTACATTGGGCACATCATTGGATTTTTCCGTTAAATTTTTTCAAAATGCTGAAATTGTTCGGGTATCAATGCGGTACCGGGGTATTTTTGTCGAATCAAACAATAAATTCAATATAAAGTTGAGCGGCCAAACCATTCCTGAACATTTCAATTAAAATAAGCCTGATTGCAAACAACAAATTGGTAACACAAATACAAAGATCTTTTGGAATGCACTGATTATAACTTTAAAACCGCCACTTCAAAATTAAAGTAAGCAGCACGTAATTTTTGTTCGGTGGAGTCAACAATAGCTGACAAAATGATGCGGCCTAAGTGTAAACGCCTCGCATCATTACCGCCAGGCTATTACCACTAACCATACAATATATAGACATGTCAATTCAAGTACCGAAATTGACCGCACGAAAGTCAGAAATCAGCTCCCTGAGCCAGTCGTGTGTTTGAGTGAGTGAGTGTATGCGTGCTCATGCATTCTCGCGACTTTTGCGTGTTTGCATGTGTGGATCAGCTCTGGACAGATTCGTGAGAGGGTATATGTGCTCATGCCTTCTCGCGTACCCTATAGAACCAAAGGGGTCAATTGACCTTACTCGAACTAGTTCCGCTTCGGCTACCACGCAACTAGCTACGGAACTAGTAACGGGGGAAGCGAACATCGACCAGTCTAAACAGATCCGAAATACGAAGCTGGCTTCGTTTTGTTTTGAAGCAACCCCGAAGAAGAGTTACAATACAGTGCGGACTCTGTGATTTTTGGCCGATGCCACGTCATGAAAAATGGACCAAAATGGTAAGTTAATCGTGATATTTTACTGTACTTGAGCTCGTGGAATGCAAGAGACAAAACAGTACAAAAACAAAATGTATATGAACTTCGCGCGTTTTTCTTTCTGCGTAGATTATTTTTCACTTCTGTTCAGGATCTAGTTGCTGAAAGTAGCATTTGCATTTGCCTAAACTCAAATAAAAAGTGTGAAATATACTCTTATTTCAATGAATATCCGGTAATAAACAGGTACGTAACGACAAATTATATTTTTAAAATAATAGGAGGAAAAATAGTCATTTGCGTAACTAATATACATATGTAATTGTTTTCGAGAAAATGATTCTAAGTGGAAATGCAGGAAATGCAGAAAACAAAGGGTAAAGAGAAAATTTGTAAATATAATGAATATTGGAAAATATAAATAAAAATGAAAAAGAAAAATAAATGTAAATATAAAAGCATTTATGTAAGTAAATTTAAACTTTAAATGATGACCTTTTTCTCTGTCTTATAGTTATATTTGATTTTTATTTACAGAAAACTGCAATGAAACCCATTATACAGCCGGGAGGAATTTTCAACAATTTAAGTTATATTATAAGTGAGGAAATTGTTCTGGCGTATAATGTCGATGGAGTCCAAGGAAAGCAGTGCCTCAGGTCCCAAAAAGAATTTTATAACGCTTTGCTAGGTCAAATACCATTTACACTCCTAACTCCTTAATAATAATAATTCAATTTACCAAAAATTAATTACAGAATATATTCCGCCTGGAGACGAAGCCGGGGAGGCATTGCTTCGAGTTTTTAAAAAGAAGTGAGTAAAAAGGACCGAGGAGGCAGCTAAATTAATATAGTTTTAATCGAATTTTAAATAATATATGCGTACATTTACATTGAACGAATTTGTATTTTAATTTCGAAACTAGGCTCCTAGTAACCGAAGGGGGGTCGATACGGGAACTAGTTGCTGGCTTTCTACAGGTAACTAGGTCCGAACTAGGTCCTGAGCAACTAGTTCACAGGTAATCGAAGGGGAATCAATAGTGGACCAGGGGTGGTTCCGCCCTAGGACATGCATGTGTTAAATTCTCCGCTAAAATACATTGTCGGGGAAACGAAGTGGAACCAGGTACGTGAGAAATGCAACTAGCTCGGCACCGGTGCCGAACTAGTTGCCTGGTACTAAAGTATACCTTGTGGGCTTTGCATGTGTTGTCAGCTCCCGAGAGTCGTGAGAGTTTATTTGTGCTCATGAGCATGCATGTACATTGCGTGTTTGCAAGTGTGTATGAGCGCACAACTGAAATTTTCGGTCACCCAACTTTGTTTTGATTTTTGTGCTCGCGCCACCCTTCACTTTAGCATTATTGGAGTCGACCCTTTTTGAAGACGCTTGCCTTATAATAGCAGAATAATTGTTATTTTGTACATGCTTTAGATGCTAACTTTGTTTAATATAGCATATACTAATATAATAAGCTTATATATATTCACAAATATACATTTCATTGTATGGTGTAGTGTATTATACAATAATATATTTGATCATATATAAAAAAGTAGTATGCGCTTAAAAACATATATACATATATCATTCTTGAATATGGATATTAATGACATATAAATGGGTAATAAATGGGTCCATACGGATTTTAGTGCCACACTTGCGAGTCAAATTTGAAATCATCCCTCATTTTCTGATGCGAATTTCCATCCACAGAGAGAACTTGCAAGTACATTCATATGTGTGTGTACGTGTGCAGAGCTGCCGAAACAGCCAGCCAAATATTTTTTCTTGAGATTTCTTGAGACACAAATTTATTTGCTGAGTGTCGCTTATTGACGCGACGCACTAATACCCTATAGACAATTAATATAATTTGGTGTCATGTCTGATGTACATTTTGCATTTGTACATATTTTCATTCGTTATTTTCACTCATTTATAGTACATTAAACAAAATTAGAATATAGAGGATATTCAATACATACAATTATTGTAATTTTAAGCAAGCGTCATCATAAAATCATAACTTACTATCAATTCTAAAGTAATGGGTGTTTTCTTAGACAGCGGCGTTGTCAAAAACCAAAAAAAACAAGATATGTACACACATACAGCTAAAGCTCAGCCTCACACACATGTGTTGTGTGTTCTTCTTCAGCTTGTTGACGAATTTCAGCTTGGTAAAGAACAAACGCTCTATATTGTATGAGTGCTATTACCGCAGGGCATGCACACTTGGTCACACTTGGCCGCCAGTATTTTTATATAGATTTGTATAGATTTATTATATTTTAAAATTGTTTTAAGAATTATGGTTTTTTTTCCAGGTTGTTGCATTCGAAGGTCTTCGATAATTGAAAATCGGTGAGAAGCGAAGGGGAATAGTCACGAATCGGTTGGCAGCGCCAAAATTTGAGGGGTAGGCCTAGTTAATACTGGCGCCCTCTAGTCGGGGGATCCTCGAAGAAGTCAGAGAGGCCCGCGCTCTGTGATCCCGTTCGGGAGAGAAATCGCACCAACCAGCGTAGTCCCGGTGCAGATACTCCCACAGAGAGTAGGCCATGCCCTTGAACCAAGTTCAAGGGCAATGGAAGAGAGTAGAGAGCGGCCGGTCACCGAGGAAAAAAATATAGGGGAGACTAAGCCTAGTGGGAGTAGCGATCAAAAGATCAGTCGGCGTAGACCCAGACGGAGATGCTTCTGGTGTTGCGAGAAAAAAAAAAAGATTTTTTAAGTGAAAGTGGAATTTTTGCAAAGTGAGTGATAGGAGGATGGTGTAGTGTCCATCAACATTACTCTAAGACAATATTACAGAAGACTGGGATCAGGAAGAGACGTATCCAGAGCTGACCAGGAGAAAAAAGGAGTCGATCCCACCAAGATAGTCAAGTGAGTCCGTTCCATAGGAAGGTGGAGAAATTTTATATTTTTTCTTGGAAAATCATAGGGGATCGTGTCCGGTTCCTTCCTCCGGATCACTCTTATTTTTTTTGGATCTCAGGAGAGTATTCTTGTGCCATCATTCCTGGCCCCAGCTCTGCTCGGGAGTGGCCGAAAGGGGAGCCTATCTAAACACCTTGAGCTCGTCAGAGGCACCCAAAGCACCACATAATTTATATTAATTTATTATAGTCTCTGTCCCTATTTATTTAATTGTATTCTCCTCTATGTAATTATTAATGTTATATTTATTTATATTTATCCATATTTATATTTATTAATTTATTTATTTATAATGGGGGGGATTTGTCGGCCGAAAATTCACCATCTAGGATAGGCAGGAAGGAAAGTTAGGAAAATTAACTAGGTAAAAGAATTATGTATAACCCCATAGTATTCGTATGAAAATTATAACGATGTTAATGGAAGGCTAATTGTTTGTAATGGGGGGAGGGGGAACCAACACCAAAGGGGAGTAAGCTAACGCTGCCCATGGCAGGGAGATTCAAGACGTTAATAGGATATGGATCTCAGGCAGGGAGGGTACGTCGGAGGCCAGCTCCATGTCTATTTGTGAGTCATGTAGGTCAAATGTCTAGTAGAATCCGTGTTGTATGTACATATACATATTGTTGTTTGTTCTTTTTTTTTTGAGTCTGAGATGTCCAACTTGTTGGCTTATTGTGCGAACAGAGGGCTTCGGAAACACCCACCATCAAGAGGTTCGTAACAATAAATGGCGCCCAACCTTAGACAGAGAGTGGACCGCAGTCCTGGCTCGACCACAAAAGGATAGAGTAGGGCTGTGAGTCCGACAAAGGTCGAAGGAAATATACATTTCCAGCAGAGAGGAGCTATCTCAGGTGGTATTCTGCAATCTGGGTACTTCAGTGTTCCGGGGGCCGATGAGGAACTATAGAAGTTGGCTCATCGAGGCACGGAGCACTGAGGAATCTGGGAAGAAAGAAAGTAAGCCCACACAGTAAATTTGTTTTTTTTGTTTGGTAAATAATTTGCACTTATCTGACAAAGAAAAGCAGGGACTCTCGAGTGGGAATTGGGTTTGGCACTGGTAGAGGAGAAGCCGCGACCAGTAACAAACTTTCCGATGCCTGGTGTGCGCGAAGGGAGCCTAAAAAAATACCCTGCGTTAGATGAGTGCGGATAATATTTGATAGTTGCTTTCCCTGCTAACCGCTGGAGGAGGATCGGGAGGAGTAGTTTCTCGAAGGGATTTTTGGTTTTGAGTGGCCCGTGGAGACATAAGTCGACCACGCGTTGCACTCGGAACAGCTCCGATTTCCGGGAAGAGCTTCCAGTTGAGTAGCAGGCCAGAAGTGGCCAGTGTAAGTAAGTGAGCGCCCTTGACTCTCGATCTTCGGCAGAAGATGGGACGAGTCAACAGCGCTCGCGAAGATTAGACGTTGGATAGGGTTAGACGTAGGAAACCGGGTGCAGAGTTGACTCCCGAAGGTGTTGTGGTTCCTTTCCCCCTTTATTTATTTCTGTTATTTCTGAAGGCGGGAGATCAGCGCTCGGTACAGAAACCCGCAAAAAGATAATTACCAATATGAAAATGGAAGTAAACTTAGATAAAGGAAATAGGTTAAGCAATAATTTAAAGTTCTTACCGGCCGAAGAGAGGATGAGGAAATACCTGGAGGTGCGAAATCAAATATTCCACGAGAGGCAGCTGGAAGGAAAACGCGAAGTCAGCCGTAAACTCCAAAAGGCACGTTCCCGCTTCAAGCAAAGGAGACAGACCCGTAAGGAGGTGGCCGAGGCCGTTAGACGAGGAACAGGACGCGATCCCAGAGCATTTGCCGAGGTGCAGATCCGAGGACATCGGATTGTTGGACTCCTGGACACGGGCGCATCCGTAAGTGTCTTAGGAAAGGGACAGGCCTGGATTTTCGTCGTGGTGGACCACTTCTCCAAGTTCACCTTCCTGAAAGCCATGAGGGAAGCGACCGCGGCGAATGTAGTGCAATTCCTGGTATAGGAAGTTTTTTACAAGTTCGGGGTACCCGAGGTGCTACACTCTGACAACGGGAAAGACGTTGATAGAAAGAACGACTATCAAAGACGTTCCAGGACATGATCCGTGCCTTCGGAGTTAGACACCTGCGCACGGCAGTCTACTCGCCGCAAAGCAATGCAGCTGAGAGGGTGAACCGTACTGTATTGGCTGCGATAAGGACATACTTAGAGAAGGATCACCGAGACTGGGATATGTACTTACCGGAGATTGAAGTATCCATCCGCGACTCAGTACATGAAGCCACCGGCGTTACACCTTTTTTCGCGGTGTTCGGGCAGCAAATGTTCCTGAATGGAAATTGCTACAAATTGGCGAGGAAGCTGCAGTCCTTGACGGAGCATGAGGTGCAATCTCTAGATCCCGCCGACAAGCGTCAGATCATTCGCGAGCACATAAAAAAAAACCTTCACCAAGCAGCCACCGCTACAACAAATGGGCCCGCATGTTCTTTGCCAAACCGGGGCAGGAAGTCTACAGGCGCAACTTCACCCTCAGCAACTTCAGTAAAAACTACAATGCAAAGTTCGCTCGCAAATATATAAGGTGTCGCGTCGAGCGCCCAGTTGTGAATAATGCCTACGAGCTGGAGGATCTGGTGGGGAGACCTGTGGGAATTTTTCACGCCAAAGACCTCAAGTTATAAAGAAAGTCTGGAAGAAGAAGAAAAGTACAGTAGATCAGATGCTCTCACGGGGAACCTGGGAAAAGCGTGGGTGTATGCCTACGTTGGGCGCTGCAAGAAGACCGGGGATAGCACACTGCAAGACCGAGGAAAGTGATTCGAAAAGAGGGTCACTCCTTCGATGGTTCGCACGAATTTTCGCTAGGTGTTGCATTCGAAGGTCTTCGATAATTGAAAATCGGTGAGAAGCGAAGGGGAATAGTCACGAATCGGTTGGCAGCGCCAAAATTTGAGGGGTAGGCCTAGTTAATACTGGCGCCCTCTAGTCGGGGGATCCTCGAAGAAGTCAGAGAGGCCCGCGCTCTGTGATCCCGTTCAGGAGAGAAATCTCACCAACCAGCGTAGTCCCGGTGCAGATACTCCCACAGAGAGTAGGTCATGCCCTTGAACCAAGTTCAAGGGCAATGGAAGAGAGTAGAGAGCGGCCGGTCACCGAGGAAAAAAAATATAGGGGAGACTAAGCCTAGTGGAAGTAGCGATCAAAAGATCAGTCGGCGTAGACCCAGACGGAGATGCTTCTGGTGTTGCGAGAAAAAAAAAAGATTTTTTAAGTGAAAGTGGAATTTTTGCAAAGTGAGTGATAGGAGGATGGAGTAGTGGCCATCAACATTACTCTAAGACAATATTACAGAAGACTGGGATCAGGAAGAGACGTATCCAGAGCTGACCAGGAGAAAAAAGGAGTCGATCCCACCAAGATAGTCAAGTGAGTCCGTTCCATAGGAAGGTGGAGAAATTTTATATTTTTTCTTGGAAAATCATAGGGGATCGTGTCCGGTTCCTTCCTCCGGATCACTCTTATTTTTTTTGGATCTCAGGAGAGTATTCTTGTGCCATCATTCCTGGCCCCAGCTCTGCTCGGGAGTGGCCGAAAGGGGAGCCTATCTAAACACCTTGAGCTCGTCAGAGGCACCCAAAGCACCACATAATTTATATTAATTTATTATAGTCTCTGTCCCTATTTATTTAATTGTATTCTCCTCTATGTAATTATTAATGTTATATTTATTTATATTTATCCATATTTATATTTATTAATTTATTTATTTATAATGGGGTGGATTTGTCGGCCGAAAATTCACCATCTAGGATAGGCAGGAAGGAAAGTTAGGAAAATTAACTAGGTAAAAGAATTATGTATAAACCCATAGTATTCGTATGAAAATTATAACGATGTTAATGGAAGGCTAATTGTTTGTAATGGGGGGAGGGGGAACCAACACCAAGGGGGAGTAAGCTAACGCTGCCCATGGCAACGACGTTAATAGAATATGGATCTCAGGCAGGGAGGGTACGTCGGAGGTAAACCATCCACACCTCGCCAGCTCCATGTCTATTTGTGTGTCATGTAGGTCAAATGTCTAGTAGAATCCGTATTGTATGTATACATATTGTTGTTTGTTCTTTTTTTTTGAGTCTGAGATGTCCAACTTGTTGGCTTATTGTGCGAACGGAGGGCTTGGGAAACACCCAGCCCTGGGATGACTGGCTAGCCGGCCTTGCCCCACCATCAAGAGGTTCGTAACAAGGTTTAATTTTATTTTTAAGAATTTTGAAAAAGTTTGGGTTTTTTTCAGAGGTAGTACTTATATTTTTCACAAATCTGAACGATGCCTAATTAATGTGTCTATCTTAAACTAAAAATGTTAGGAATAAACATTTTCTTTTCGACTTTTCCTGAGTTTTCAAATCTACAAAGATTTATAGCTGCCTTTGTCAGCTTTTTAAAACTGCAAAGTTCAATATAACCAGTTCTAGGAAACTTATGTTATGTAAAAAATAGAAGTACTACCTCTGAAAAAATACCATTTTTTTTTTAAATTCCAAATAAAACAACTAAACCTGGAAAAAAAACATTCTTTAAAAATTTGTGAACATCCAAAACTACCAGAAAAAGTAATTTTGGGCGACAGCGGAAAAGTCGTGTCGACTAGTGTAATTAAAGAGGTCGGAAACGGTTCTTCCTGGGTGTTCACACATCCACTATCACCAGAAATGTATTATACCACTTTATTCTTGGCGTACCAGGATTACCTCTAAAAAAAACACCTTAAAAATTGTTTTTCATTACCATACAAAAATATTTGGAATCCAAAGTCTATCAGAGAGAGTCGATTTGATGTCAAAAAAAGAAAAATGTGTTATTGACATATATGTACATACATAGGTGACAAATATAACAAAGACAATCGCGATATACTTTTTTCAATGCATTCCTGGTGGGCCTGCTCAGGATCAGAGAAGATAGAGACCAACTTATTAGATGTAATTTTCAGAATGAACGATGGAAGACATCTTCTTTCTTTAATTCAGATCCATCGCAGAAAGCTGGACGGTGAAAAGAATGGGAGAATAAAACTTCGGACTGCGCTCCGAGTCCAACACTGATGTATGGTGTCCAGGAGGACTGATCGTGTTTCCAATTCGTGTTACTTTAGCTCGTTTTTTGGTTTTCTGTCATCCGCAATCACCTCCAAGGTGGGTGAATACCCACCGAGATAAGATCCACTTCCTGCCATCTTAGATAGAACGTTTTTCCAACATCTTGAGGGATCGACCAATCGTGGGATGATGCTGTTACGGCGAAGAGATATGATATTGAGAACACATATATGTATTTCAAATCTATGAACAATCCTGATGGTTGAATATCTACACGCGCGTCCCGAGTTACTTACAAGGGAACCAAGTTGAATTTTTGTTTTGTTCATTGGAAATTTTAGACTGAAAACCAATGTAATGTAAGCACGGCTATTGACTAGTTTTCCATTTCTTTTATGTTTAACCGTTTTTTAAGTTATTTAAATATTTTTAGTGGAAGTAGATATAACGGTATATCGCGAAAAATAGAGCTGATAGAAATCAAGTGCATATTTGGATTCAGCGTCTCAAATAAATTTAAAAACCACATTCAGTTCTTAATCATCAAAAACCTACCCATGTAAATATGTACGTCGTCCTGTTATATATATGTATATATATAAGTTAGAACCAAAACGGTCGGATATGTACATTTATATATCTACGCCATACAGCTTACAAAGACCCGTCGCAGAAGAAGTTCGTCACTTGTCTCTTTAATACCATTTTCAACACGGCAGAAAAAGGCAAGAGAAATTTAAGTAAGAATGTAAAGCGCAAAAATAACGAATTCACGAGCTTCGTTTATTAAACTACTGATTGGTTAACAAATATTTTCAAAGAATAAGCGTCTCTAGCTGTATTCATGCCCAATTACTTGAGCTTTGAGAACAGACTGTGTGCAACGCAGTGATCCAGTTCCGCAACATAGTCAAATAACTCTTCCATGCACGTCTCCGTGGTCTTGGATCTCCCGTTAACACGATCATTGCACTCCTGGTATTTATTGTACAAGGACTCAATATGACCCTTTGATTGGCATTTTTCCTGATGTATAAAAAAATAATGTAATCGCATATGCAGTGCAAATATGATTATTTTTACCCTCAAGGCTGCTTGGGGATCAACCAATTCCTCTTCATCGTCAGCCTTAACCACGGGCATTGAAAACAAATTTCTAAAGGCCATATTTGTAGCTGTAATTGTTAAAAATGTTTAAATTCTATTGTAATTTTTTCCTATACATAAAAACAGAAACATAAAAATTATTGCAATAAATTCAAATCAAAACGAGAAAAATAACAGAGAACACAAAAAAGTACGGGTACTGAATTCAAAATTAATTTATATTATCCAGTAAGTTACTAAACAACTTTAATATAAACCTTTTTCAGAATTTTGCTTGTGATGCAACCACGACGGACGGTGATGTCTAGATAGCGAGGCTGCCAGACAATTTTTTCTAAAGCAACACTGTGCTTATTATATCACTTTGTTGAAAAATAACAATGGTATCCCTGCAGATATTTTTCATTTTACTTGAATTTAATTGCCAAACGACTACCTTAAGCCATTCAGACTGTGATGTGATGCATCGGTTAAGCAATTGTGTGGTGTTTTCACTGTGCAATTTTTCGTTTCTTGACCACATGCTAAATTCTGTAGAATCATGTCCGCTTTGTCAAAATATGTCACAAGAGTAATATGTGCCCTTAATTCAAATATATTAACAGTAAAAACTATTGAAAAAGACTGAATAAAATATTGCATTACGAAATCACTAAATTTTCGTAAATTATAAAGGCTATATATATAAAAAAAAAAGTAAAGAAATATTTATGATTTTAGCGGTTCATGAACAGCTCCTCAAACTGGTCGGAGTCATTCTCAAATTGGTTTTAGAATTGATAAATAAGCATCTGCTCCCGATAAAGGGTGGAACTGAGATAATAAACACAGGCAGCAAGCGTTTCAATTTAAAATATTTCGAACCAAGTCCTCTTGCGTGAACCGATTTAATTGTTGAACTAGTCTCACAGTCTTCAAGTGTAGTGAAGTGAAATGTACATTTGTGAGTAACATACATCGATAGATACGGTTGCATCCCTACGAGTACTAGGCCTCGTTTTCTGTGTATTTTTGCTTTGCTTTGCATTTTATATTTTGAGTATAGTATTGTGCTGTTTAAGGATTTTCTAAATTTGCTTAACCGATTGAGAACCAAGTAAAGAAACAAGGACTTGATATGCACAATTTCTTCAGAGAATAAAAAGAGATATTTTAATGAAATAAAAACCTTAAAATTCTCGAGCCAACTATTCACCCTTTTCATAATTTTTCAGACACGAACTGAAGCCGAGAGCCCGTAGGAAAGTAAAGCTGGCGCCTGCCGCGTTCTCAGCTGAGGCAATCCGACAGATCGGATACATTTGTGTGGTATGTTTTCTGTTTCTGTTTAAATATATTTTGTTTGAAAACAAAAACACTTAACGAAAGTGTTACGTGTTGACTCTGCTAAAAGTATCGTATAATATTTTAGGAAGGTTCTGCGAACGTGGCGAGCGGCTATGTCCATAAAGACGGGCGACAGCGGTTCCAGCAACGGGAACGGTTATTTACGGACTATGTCGGAAAGCACGCGTTCGCTTATGAACGGCTCTGAATCGTTGGCCGACCACACACACTCTTTGATGCAAATGCAGAACGACCGCGACTCCACCACCAGCAATAACAATGCGCTGTCCATATCGCAAACCAAAATGCACCGAAATTTTAAGCTACTAGCTGATCCACAGCTAGTGAAATGTGGCGCCAAACTATATCGCTACGATGGCGTCGTACCGGGCGATCCTATATTTCCAACAATAACGCCCAGGGATCCACGCAACCCTCTTATTCGCATTCGCACCAGACCCGTAGAGCCTCTGCTGTTACTTATACCTAGGTAAGTTTTAAGAAGTCGCCTAGCTTTAATTCAGAAACTAAAACCTTTTGTGCAGATTTGTGATCGATGCGGACTACGTGGGCACACCACCTGCGATTGAAGTTACTGTGGTAAACCTAAACGACAACATCGATAAGCAGTTCCTCTCCAGCCTGTTGGATAAATGTGGAACATCAGACGAAATAAACATATACCATCATCCCACAACAAACAAGCATTTGGGTATTGCTCGCATTGTGTTTGAAAGCACAAAGGGTGCACGGCAGTTCGTTGAGAAGTACAATCAAAAATCGGTGATGGGAAAGGTATGAAGGATGTTTTTTTGTTTATGCATTATTTGCATTCATTTTATGTACCGCTTTGTTTCAGATTTTAAATGTGTTTTGCGATCCTTTTGGGGCGATTTTAAGGAAAAATATTGAAACTTTAACAAATCCAGTTGTGCCGAAACCAGTGTTGGGTGCCACCGCCACAAAAGCGCCACCAAATTCGGCCATTGCAGTAGGCTCACAGCCCGACTTGGCAGACTATAGCCACGATTACAATGAGAAGAGCGCTGCCGATCATTTAAATAGTGGATACAGCTCTTTTCCAAAAAATTCTGACATTGGAGAACGAAGCAGGGATCGGAACTGGGAGAGGGATCGTGAGCGAGAACGCGATCGTGACCGAGATCGATATTACAAGGATAGCAGTCAACATTCCGCAGAGAGATGCTATGATCGTGATCGGGGTATGCGTGACAAGTACGGATCATCTTTACGCCATGATCGGCATTTTTATCGACGGCGGTCACGAGATAAAAGTCCAGATCCTTCTCGGGATAGTCGGGATAGACTTTATACTGGGCGAGAACGTGATAGGACTAGAGACTCTGACGCCAGGTCGAGGGACTATCACCGTTCAAAGGAACGTGATCATTTTCGAGAGCGAAATAGATCCCGCGACCACTCCCGTGACCGTTCGAGGGAAAAGCGAGATCTTCGGTTTAGTGTATCAAAGGAGCGGGACTACCGAGAGCGCGATCGTGATCGGGATCGGTCGCCTGACAGAGATCGACGAGATCGTGTAAGTATAAAGTATAAAAAGCGTTTCACAAGTCACGAATACGCGGAAACTGATATAAACAGCTCTTCGTCCACAAAAAACCATCAATATTATACTGCTGCCTCAGCATCTGGCTTGCCTGCTGGGAGCTATGCGTACAGCAGCCACTCCTACTCGATAACAGACAGTACTCACTCCTGGTCAGAGCATAAGAGTTGGAATGCTCCGCAGCCTGATTTCCAACCAAAGCCAAAGCCACCCCCACCTCCACCTCCAGATGAAGAGGAGAACTGGGACAACCCCCCCGTTCCCACACAAAAATTTGAAAAACAAACTGTTTCACTCTTGGAATCAGCGGGCACAAAACCCCAATCACCGAGGGCGGTCGTCCCCGCCGTTGCAGAACCAATCGCAGAATCAGAAAATGTTGATTTGGACACTAGAATAGCTCTAATATTTAAAGGAAAGACATTCGGAAATGCACCCCCATTTCTCCAGATGGACAGTAGTGACTCAGAAACGGATAAGGCAAAGCCCGATGGAGCAGTTGGGGCTAATGAGACTCGCTCGCTTTCCGATTCAAATAATTCGGATAACAAGAAAAAGAACGACAAGAAGACATCAGAACTGCAACAATCGCATGGGGCCAGCGATATTTCAAGTGATGAAGATATAATAGTGAAGAATAAGAAATGTAAACGCGGTCTTACACAAAGTGAAAAGGACGATGACAACATGTCTCTGTCGAGTTTGTCTTCTCACGAGGAGTCCCCCCATGTATTACCCAATACGGTCGATCGGTGCAATAAGAAACCTCTTTCACCTTATATGTATCCCAATTCCTCTAATCAGCATGCCTATTATTATCATCCATCGGACTATGGGCATTATCCCTCTGGCATCTCGGCAAATCCCGTGTTGACAAGCCGCTTTTTTTCTAACCCTGCCTATATGCAGCCGGCCTACTTGTCTGGTGTTGGAGCTTTCAACTTGGATCCCTATGCCCAGACGTATGGCAACCAATACCCCCCTTCAGACCAGAACGATGAGATAAAGGAGAACGTGAAAAAGGTTATAAACTACATTGTAGAGGAGCTAAAGCAAATCTTAAAGCGCGATGTGAACAAGCGTATGATTGAGATAACCGCCTTTAAAAACTTTGAATCTTGGTGGGATGAACACACGTTGAAGGCACGCTCGAAACCACTGCCCGATTCGGGGGAGGGCACCCCCACCTTAAGGCAGAGTAGCGCAAACGCCAATTTGATGAAAGAAAATGCCGACTGTGAGAAACCTTCCAACATGAATCAACTTACCAATAGTCAAGTGGAAATGCCCGATTTTAAAAGCTTTTCAAGCATAGGCATAAGGGCAGCAATGCCCAAATTGCCATCGTTTCGACGCATTTGCAAACATCCAAGTCCCCTACCCAATCAAAGGATATCCCTCGAAAGAGATCTGAGCGACCAAGAAGAAATGGTACAACGTTCCGACTCTGAGAAAGAGGACTCGAATATGGGTGGCTTTGAGGAACCAGGCACCAATACGAAGGAACGGGTTTTGGATAGAGAAATTGCGACTATCCGACTGCCGTCACCTGAAATGCATTCAAAACGAAAGGGAAGTGCGTCGAGCTTTTTTTCATCATCCTCATCCTCTTCTAGCGAAGCTGAAAATGAAGGCAACGACGCTGGTGACTGTACAGAAAAGGAAAAAAGCAGCGAGGATGATAGCTTTGACGACGATCATCCACCTAGAAATCTTAATCGAAAGAGCAGACTGATTAAGAAGAACAGGCGTGTGGCATTCAAGGAACCTGGAGATGATAATATAGAGAACATATATTCAGACTCTGAGGACGAGCAAAGATCCATAGATCGAATGCATGTTCAAAAACGAGGTCGAACGAAAAAGAAAAATATCTATTCCGACTCGGATGCCGACATTGAAAGTACTGCCGGAAGAAGTTTTTTGCCTGCGTTACGAACAAAGGTTATTTCCACTATACCGTCTGATCTTGAGGACATCAGCAAAGACAGCAGCTTTGGATTAGAGGAAGAGGACCCGGACGACAAAGTTGAAGTAGAACTAAAGACTATCCGAAAAATGGTTGATGAATCTCGTCGATCTCTGACCCCTGTGCCACCGCCAGACTACAATGAAGAGCCAGTTGAAAAGTTCAATAATACTGATCCCCGAAAGCCAGTCTTTGAATATGATCGCATTTACAGCGACTCGGATGAAGAGCGCGAGTATCAGGAAAAAGACGTAGAAATACCGAGTACATGGCTCAGATAGAGCGCGAGTTTTTGGAAGAACAGCAGAAGAACAACCAAAACTCTTTCTCGGAAGGTCGTTCAATGTCGGAGCGTAAATTAGAAATTGTAAAGAATGCTAGTGGGGATATGGCAGAAACTGTAGATGTTGCAGAGGTCCCACTGACCCCAGGCATAAATATTCTAGCTGAACTTGTAGATGAGATTAATAAACCGATTCTGGAAACTAATATCGAAAATAATGCATGCAAAAACGCAGAACTTGATGGAAAATTAAAAAGCAATCTCAACAGCATAAATTTGGTTGAGGCAACCATGAATTTAAACGGAGAAATTCAATCATTCTCCAACATAAACGACAGTAAAAAGGGAACTCAATCACCGGCTTCTTCAGATGGAGGCTCCAGCCAAGCGTCACAAGCCAGCCAAGTAGCTCTCGAGCACTGCTACTCATTACCGCCACATGCGCAGTCTGCTTCCTTTACAGATGCCACCTCGGGTCGGCTTGTGCTGGATACACGGAATAAGAATAGATTTGAAGGACATGAAAATGTGGCTGGTGGTAGCCAAATGTCAAGACCAGGCCCAGGAAGACCGCGCAAGGATTCAACGCGACTCCAAAAGAAAAAGAAGGACTCAGTCCCTCGGCAGTCTAATACCAAGAACAAAGTCGCTCCAATCACTGATGCATTAGCCGAACTGGCTCGTCAAACGGCCAACTTTGTTCCCTACGAGATGTACAAAGCTCGCGATCAAAACGAGGAAATGGTCATTTTGTACACTTTTCTAACGAAAGGCATCGACTCGGAGGACATCAAGTATATTAAGATGAGCTATATTGAGCATTTGCAGAAGGAGCCTTATGCGTAAGTTATTAATTTTAGTTCGCTCAGCTTTATTTTAGTTTAATCCGTAACTATTTCCTTTCACAGCATGTTCTTGAACAACACGCATTGGGTAGATCACTGTACAACGGATCGTGCATTTTGGCCACCACCGCCAAAGAAGCGTAGAAAAGATGACGAATTGATGCGCCATAAGACGGGATGTGCTCGCACCGAAGGCTACTACAAGTTGGATGTACGAGAAAAGGCGAAGCACAAGTATCACCATGCTAAGGCCAACATAGACGATGGGGAGAATGAAGATCGTTGTGATGAGCCCACGGCGCTCACGAATCACCACCATAACAAATTAATATCCAAAATGCAAGGCATTTCGCGAGAGGCGCGTTCAAACCAACGAAGACTTTTGACAGCCTTTGGATCTATGGGCGAGTCAGAGCTTTTAAAATTTAACCAGCTCAAGTTCCGAAAGAAACAACTCAAATTTGCAAAATCTGCCATACACGATTGGGGACTGTTTGCAATGGAGCCCATAGCTGCAGACGAAATGGTAATTGAATATGTCGGACAAATGATTCGGCCTGTGGTGGCCGATTTACGAGAAACAAAGTATGAGGCAATTGGAATTGGCAGTTCCTATCTGTTTCGAATCGACATGGAAACCATTATCGATGCCACCAAATGTGGAAATTTGGCCCGATTTATAAACCACAGCTGCAATGTAAGTATCGCTTGTTATTTTCTGCAATTACGAACACAATATAATACACGTACATTATTTCTCCAACTTCTAATTGCAGCCGAACTGCTATGCAAAAGTCATTACAATAGAGTCTGAGAAAAAGATAGTCATATATTCAAAGCAACCTATTGGGGTCAATGAGGAAATAACATACGATTATAAATTTCCTTTGGAGGATGAAAAAATTCCATGTCTTTGTGGCGCTCAAGGCTGTCGGGGCACGCTCAACTAAAAATGAAATACTTAATTGTAGGCTTCAGTTGAGTCTATGATGGGTTGTTCTATTCACACATGTAAATTAAGTTGATGATATTCAATATCCGAAATAGATGTATATGAATGTATATATAGACATAGTTTATTTGTTTAATCTAACTACACATTAGACGTTTAGGAGTAACTGCAGATACAGATTTTAAAGAACAACAACAAATTATTTTTATCTTGGTCTGACGAGTAGATGTCGGCTTAGTTTTTATTTATATTTTCATTTTCCTGTGGTGAGTTTTCTTTCGCTAAAATGTTACAAAAAGAAAGCCTAAGCCTTAAACTAAGAAATACGTTTAGTCCTGCATTGTAAATACATCGCCGATATGCATCATTAGCATCACACACTGGTACATTTGTGACTATGTATACAGTTTACAAGCGAACAAATGCATTCAAGGTGTTATGCTGTTATGTGAATTAATTAAACGCATATGCAAAGCAAATATGATTTTAAAATATTTTTATTACTGACCTTAAGCGTTAAGTCATAGCTCTCCTTTTTGAACAACTTCCTCAAGGTGAAGGTGAGCCTTTTGAGGCTCGAGTTTTGGAGTTCAATCGAGCTGTCTTTATTTGGCAACGACTCAATCAATGTGTCAATAGCTTTGTGAAATTAGCTGTGCGAATAGCTGAGCAAAGTCCTCCTGTAAGTGACTTGGGTTCGCCGCTTGTGACCCGGTGTGGTTGAAATTTTCAAATTTACTGGGATAAGATGTCTATAAATATTATTTATAATATTATTATATTTTCATTGTTATAGACGAAGAAACTACACTTGAGGATCTTTTGAGCAATTTCACTGTCTTCCTCTGATGAGTTCTTGGGCAATGTAGAAGAAGTTGCACATGCGACCGACTACCGTTTTTACTGTAATTTTTCTATAATCTAAAATGACAAGTCGAGAATTGACATTTTTTACCGGTTGGATTACACCTATGTATGGCGTTGCAGTACGTTCGGCTTGCTGAACGTACAAATACATACATACATATATCAATAAATATAAATCTGGAAAACTAAACTATTAAGCGTACTTCGTTTGCGGTATCCTGTAGCTGCGCCAGCCTTTCTGCCATCGTTGCATTTGATTTTAAATTTTTGAAAAATAAATTGGCACAATTAATGGTATTGGAACAGTATTGGAATTTTAAAAATCCTTGGGGAATAAGGAATGGAACGTTCTCCACAATTCTGCAACATGTGTACAAAGGTTTCTGCAAAATGTTTAAGGTGGGATATTTTGACAGATGTGAAACCTCGATTCCCACAGGCCAAAACTATGTTTTATCTGTTTTAGAAGCGGTGCGGACATTTTTGTCTTCGTCATTGTCTTCCAAATTTATTCCATTTCAGTTTACTTCAGATATAGAAGTACAGTTTACTTCAGAAAATTCAAGCCTTGCTCAACAGATCGCAGCGTCGCCAATTTTGGAGGAAAAACACAACAACTCCACTAATGATAATTCGCTTCTGCTTAATTCATGTGAGAAACCTAAACAGCAAGATTTGAATTTATCTGCAGATACATATGTATATTCAGATCTGCCATTGCAAAACATTGCTTAAACAAATTCAAAATGTTTAAAACTGCATTTAATTCTTTTTATTTATTTTCTGAAGGAATTATAGCATATCTAACTGCAAATTGAGCATCTGCTATTTAAAAACCTTTCGGTTCCTTGCCATTTTCTGAAGAATATCAGTTATTCTTGTCCGTCATTGTTTACATTTTCGCAGGGAATGGTGGAACTAACAGAAATTTCGGAACGGCAAAACCTTACGGACCATCCCCGAAATGAATGGTCGTCTGTGTTTTCGCAAAACCGATTTTGGTTTGCTTTGGAATATAATGTTGCCCTGTTGTAGCAAAATAATTCTCCGAAAATAAATTTTTGGAAGAGAATTAACACTAAATGTGGAGAAAGGGCGAAAAAAGGAGATGGGCTGTACCTCTTCTAGTACGGAAGTACAATGGAGAGAGCGCAGGCCAGACGTAACTGGATATAATAGCACTATGCAACACCATGGTTACGATTCAAACCAAATCGACTTTTCTGATAGATTTTACCGTTAAATTCCGTTACTCGAAAAAATATTAACATTTTATAGCTTCAAAAGGTTTGGTCAAATGGCAGCACCTTAAAACGCCTAAAAATTAATCATTCGTAAACGGATCATCTAAGAAATAATTTGAGCTCCAAATTTGAAGGAACATTGGTGATGTAATTTTACATTGGTGCATTTTACATTTACTGGAAACAGAGTTTAACATCATCCGAATACTTAAGTACTCGAGAGTATGTAAATACCGAAGGCAGACATTAATGAAGAGTGTAAAGAGTAAGGGGCCTAGATGGCTGTCCTGTGGTACACCTGAAGTAACCAAAACTGATGAAGTTTTTGAAGAGTACTCTTTGACTCCTGGAACAAAGGTAGCAAGAAATCCATGTCAGGAGATTGGGTGGATACCCTTAAAGGTAGAGTATTTGTGCTAGAAGAGAGTGGCTTAAAGAGTCGAATGTTTTACTGAAATCGGTGTAAATAACATCCGTCTTTAGGGATGTACGGTGTACGGACTCTTGCTGTTTACAAAGCTGTAAAATTGCTTATGATCCTGAGAAAAACGAATCGTGCATTGAGAAAGGTAATTCTTATAGCACTGAGAGTTAAGAAATTTGTGTGAAATATTATAAGTTATATCTAAGTTTTTGGACTGAATAACTCTTTGGTGAAACAAGGAATTTTTTAGATCCAACCGGATATAGTCGAAAATATTGTTGTCTTTCAACGCCCGTGCACAGGTAAAGAGCAAAACAATCAAAAGATTTTTGCGCGTCACTGATGACAAGTTAGCCAGGTAAAAATGGCATTTACATATGTATATATAACTAATTTGTACCATCTAATTCAACGAAATTTAGATAATATGTAGTTTACATAGTCAGGCAGACGGAGGCCTCCACATGATCTATTGTTTTAGTCATCTTCAACAAGAATATACATTTGTACATATGTAAATATTAAGCTGAGCCAAAATTGGACACACATTTTTTTTATTTTTGTTTTGTTTTTTAATCCAAGCCGAAACCCTTTAGTTATGTTCTTTATGAGTAAGTAAAATCGCCGAATTATTATTATTACATTTTTAGTTAAGGGTTGCTTAAGGGGTTGGTTAAGGGGTTGCTAACACAAAAACCAAATAAATTTGTACATTTTTTAAAAATGAATTCGTACGTTTGTTAATGTAATATTAAAACTTAGAAAATAGTTCATAGTTATTCAAAATAAAGTATTTTTATTTGCGGATGTATGTAGTTTTGTGGTATTTCTCCAGTAGTATTTTTATACCCGGTACTCGAAGAGTATAGAGGTATATTAGATTAGTGGTGATAGTGGATGTGTGTTATATGTCTGTCTTTCCATCCGTCCATCCGTTTTTCCGTCTTCAGGAGCGCCTAGATCTCAGAGACTATAAAAACTAGAGCAACAACCTTCTTTGATATCACTTCAATACAAGTGTATTTCAAAATTTTGACACGCCGCCTTCCGCCCCCACAATGGACGAAAATCTGTGGAATTCATAATTTGTAAGGTACGAGAAAACCAAAAACTTAGAACAAAACAAAAACTCTCTCTTTCTCTCGCACACACTTCCATGAACATCGGGAACTTACTGTTAATGATATAACGATTGGTAAAAGTCAAGACGTTCAGCCAAGTTAAACATTTTTAGCTAACTTCCTCGCAAAGAATTTGCAGGTTTTTTTGTTGCCAATAGTCGATATATGACGATATTAATAATATTGTAAAAATACAAAAATTTTTAAATTTGTAAATTTTAAAACTATTTTGAAAATTCGGTAGCCATATTTAAAAAAATTTATTAAATAAAAAAATAATTATTATTAATTAAACAATCAAATAGAAGACAATAATATAAAGAGGTGTGCCGTTCAAAATTAAATTTTAAAATAAACATTTTCTTGGCCCTATTAAGTCGGAGATACTTCCATTGTATGAACTATTGTATCATTGTAACCTTCTGACTCATTTTATAAAAATGCAAAACATCTGGTACAAATTATATGGACACTTTTTATAAAACGAAAAGTTCCTTTTAATAGTACTTGATTTCTCCTTATACTCTACAGGATGCAGTAGACAAGGGTCAGCCTAAACTGAGAGACTTAGTAGCATAGAAACAGATACACTGACTTGGCTGACTTGACTTGGATAACACCACATCCTGATTAAATAAATTAACAAAGAAACATACAAAAAGAGCTTTCCCCTACTGTATTGTAAGTAGCATTTGAACTAAAACCAACTCCAGCCTTGAAGAACCGTCGTTGATTGCCGCCTGTCTACAGATTTTACAGATACAAAAACACTTCCTTCTCTGCGTTGTGAATGCCTAGAAACAAAATGTATTTTTTTTTATAATAATTAATGATACGTTATTCTGGCCGTGCCGTCTTGTTCGGTGCCCTACCCGCGCACATCTCTAGTCTGTACATACTTACAAACATATGTAACAAATATAAAAACCTTCCCCATGGCTGCATGTTTGTTTATATCATCACTTGCGTTCCCAACCATGACCAGTCCCAATGTGTCAGGCACAATTCGTCTTAAAACTCCTACGAAGTTCAGGCCAACGACAAAGCCATGATGCTATACTCCACATACTGCTCATCAGTTGCGTGCAAAATTTCTCCAAACCAGTTTTATTTTAATGATAACAAGTTTGTGAAGAAGTCGAATGTAATGGTAAATTTTGAAAAACAACAACAATCTTATGTCAGAATCAGTTTTATCAATATTAGACATCAAGATACAAGTATTATTGTTGTTATTATTATTATTACATACTTAGTTTGGAACAAATTTATAACACCACATTCTTTTCTCCAATTTCGTTGAAAGAGTTCGTATAGATATTTTGGAACCCAACGAGTATTAAGTATGCAATGTTGTCGGATAAGAAGAAGACTTCTTTTATGCGTCTTTGTATCTTCGCTTCGCTGCAAACGAAGAGCCGAAAAAGACAGCGGTGAGAAACTCGCTTGCTGACTTTATTTCAGTATTCAGTTGGTAACGGAAAGGAAAGTCGGCCGCTGTGTCTTTTTGTAAAACGAGTGAAACGCCAGTTTTTTCTACTATTAAATCAAGAACAAAAGGAATATATATTAAAATTTTATCAAAACTCTTCGTCAATAACTTTTAAAAATATAGAACGTATGTATTCAAAATTCGAAGACTTATTCGGTTGGTGATCGAGTGTTGAAAATAAATCCACCCAGTGTTTTGATTGTGATGCATGGGTGAAAGTAAAAATGGAAAGAGAATTTGCTTAGTATTTGGTGGCCAGACTTGGTTTAAAATGATCATACTCGTATACACAATAAAGAAAACAAGTTTTGGATTATTGTATTTCTGTTGCCAAAAAATGAAATGAAATTCTTAGCGGCCAAACTGGTCCGAGATCTCTTTTCGTAAAAGTAAAGGTGTAAACTTCGTCAGACACATTAAGTTTGTGTTGAAATGTTTCCACGCCCAAATTGATAAGGAGATGTGATTCCAAGAGTTTTAAAAACACCGTATTGGAGAATTATATAGAGTTTATATTTGTACCGATTTACCTGAAATTTCCATATCGTGCCGTCTTATTATGGGAGCGTTCTTGTATTTTTTTTGTGAATATCATATGGACAATAAAAATACGTCGTTTCGTGCATGCTAAAAGTGGAGGCGATGTCAATAAATTAACACTTCCGACTGCCTCTTAATCCTAAAAAAAAAACCAGTTCTTTCATTGTTCCGGGAGGGGAAGCATTTTCGTCTCTTAAACTGTTATTGGACCTTAGGTGTAATAGCGGAATGTTTTATGATACCGACCAGGTGATTTTATTCTGGAGGATAAACATCGGGCATGACATGACCAATCGGGATTATCCCTCAAGACTTGACGCTATCATAGGACACTAGATTCCCGAGGGTATTTAGGGTTTCACGCTTGAGCGAGCGTTCCTTTCTTGTTTTTTTTTTTAAACGTTGTGCTCTTATATGTATTCACTACTCTTATACATACTGAGAGAAATTTATATAAAACGAAATTCTAATTTTCAAAATTTACTTTTGAGTGTAGTGATTAACAAAACTCTGCGATGGAATTGAAATTCATGAAATAGGACCATTTGCAAAATCGTTGAAATATAAAGCTAAAAAAATGTGATTTCACTTACGCTAGATTTTCTGTTTCAAGTGTTGCGTTTTTAGTCGATGTAAATATTATTATTATTATTAAATGGATATTTATACTTTTCCAGCAAATGCCACGAGAGGGGCAAGCTTGGCCTAAATTGTGGGCTATACTACTTTATGCTCCTTTTTTTCTGATTCGTTCCGGAAATGGTCACGGCAGACTAATCGAGCCCCCAAGCAGGGCATCGGCATGGCGCTACGGATTCCAAACGTTGCCAGATTACAATGATCATGAGCTTTATTGCGGCGGGTTTACACGACAATGGAAAAAAAATGGTGGAAAGTGTGGAGAGTGTGGAGATCCGTGGGACATGGTGGAGCCACGGCCTCATGAAAACGGCGGTCAGTGGGGTCAAGGTGTGATTGTGCGAAGTTATTTGCCAGCATCCGAGATGACGATTCGGGTTGAATTAACTGCCAGCCACATGGGGTACATAGACGAATTTATTTTACAACTATGCAATATCATAATTCTTTGGTTTGTTCTCTAGATATTTTGAGTTTCGCTTATGTGATGATCCTAGTGCCAAACAGGCATGCCTAGATAAAAATATCCTGCATATACTTGGTGGATCTCCTGCGCAGCCAAGTCCAGCGGATAGGGACACCCGCTTCTATCCTCGAAATGGAAGTCGCATATATGAAATCAAAGCACGTTTACCTGGTACATTTTTTTCAGTTCACATACCCTTTAAAATAATTAAAAACATATTTTTTTGCCACATTTTATTTTACACAGAATTCACATGTAATCAATGCGTGCTGCAGTGGCGCTACGTGGCTGGGAATAATTGGGGCATGTGCAACGATGGTAACGGGGCAGTTGGCTGTGGACCCCAGGAGGAATTTCGATCGTGCTCAGATATCGCAATAACCCTGGATGCGCGACCTCCTATGCGGCCTGTTCGACCTTTACACACAACGCCCACACGATCTAGTACGACAAGACCAACAAAGAATGAATATGATTTAGAAGAAATGGCATTTAATTATTCCCTTCTATTGGTGCTAGTAATTACTCTGGGAGTATTTTTTTGTGCCATTGGAATTTGGTACTTTTATAGACGAAACTTTTGTGTTTTTAAGGATTGCAAGATTGTTTCGCAGAAATTTAGACATAATAACAAAGATAACGCGTCTTTGAAAAATGTTGTCCACAACAGAATCTTCAAACCTCTTGGGTTGCTTGGTTTTGGGGCTAAAGTTGCGAACGACTTCAAAGGTGTTGAGGTGGATAATCCGCCCGTTCCCCCTCCCCGGACCAAGCGAGATGGAAGAATGCGCGAATTATCAGCTAATGCCTCAAGCGTAGCCTAGACAGACTAGGAACATCACTGAATTGAAAACTGAGAAATTAATAATTAAATACTTTTTAGTTATTATCCTTAGATATTTTTATCTATTTTATAGGGAAACCCTATATTCTGTAATCTGTTTATTCTCTTCGTTATAACAATCCTATCAACAACTGCCGTAGTTAATTGCATAAAGCAGTAGCTGTGCATGATAAAATAAATATTAAGTATAGATATGTACATCCGAGAATGTACATTCAAAGTTTACACCATATGTCACTGCCCCAAATACATAAGTACATCAAAAGAGTGTTTACGTATGCATGTAATGTACATACTTCCATATGTGCTTTGAACATACGAATATGTGATAGAAATAAATATACACATACATACAATTTTAGTAAATACATATATATATATATATATAAATAAATGCGAGTATTTACAGAGAATACATATGTACATATGTATATGTACATAATAGGGTGGGTCTACTTTTTTCGCAATAAGTCGTAAATAATAAGTAATTAGTAAGTAAATAAATCTTTCACCAAGAAACTATGTCTCTAAAATGAACTCCTAGCTCGCGCTGAGAAGCATGAAGATTTCAGAGTGCGGTATTTTTAGGTATTTTAAAGAATTTAAGGTATTTAAAAAAAGTAAAACATTTTCAAACCATGTTGAGCTCAATTCTGATTTATCTTTTTACAAAAAATTGTATGCATATTTTGTTCTTGTAATTAATCAAACATTAATACATTTGTTTCAATTTGTCGAAATAAGCCGAAAATGCCATGCACTGAGGCTCATTTAAAAAATAGGAGCCAAAAGTCTGTAACTCAGTGAAATTTGGTCTGAAATTTGACATATGTACACGTAGAACTTCTAAAAAATTTTCGAAAAATTTAGGATGAGTGTACCTTAACGGTCAATAATTTAATTTGATTAAAAAAAGTATGTGTTTTTCATATACAAAAAGGAAACTTTTAAAATATGACATTTAGACAGATAAAAATGATAAAGCTTCAAGAAGGTCTCTGCTGAGAAAACGAGCTTTTTTAATTACTATAATAAATAGTTGAATAATTTCACAAAATATTGATTTGAAAAACGGTTTAAAATATATTGTATATATTTTGTACATATAATGTACAATATAAGCTTAGCGCTTACTAGTTTGATAGGAATTCTCTGCGATGGAGATACACCAATACAGGAATTAAATATGGAATAATTCGAAAATTTGAAGTTTTGTTAAATAAGCCGAAACATTGGTTTGTTTGATTGTTGCTTTTAACGAACTTCCAACGACAAACTTCGCGTACAGCTAGTAGGACCTTGACGAAATTACTTGAGACTTGTGAACAACTTCCGGTAAGCACCAAGTTCTAATACACCATCTTCAAATTAAAACCAATATTTTGCTGTAGGCTATACCTAACTACGAACCCATTTCATTGGGGAATATGCCACCACTCATGGATAGTAGAGTTTTGGCTATCGATTAGCCAAAGCTGTATCGGCAATTTAAAAATAATACCTAATTTTATTATGGAAGTTTAGGTACCGATGTATTTCAATATCAAATTTTACAACTCGGTGGTATATGGAAGCAGTCAACGCGATCTTTGAGAAATTTTAAACAAAGCTATCCAAAACAATGCATTTTTCGCCCACACTGAAAATATTTTTTTAGCAATGATCGGTGAAAGGAAATCTGTCAGCGAAAGGGTCATTAATACAATTTTGTATTATCGCGAAAAATTATGTGACCCAACGAAACTCAGAAGTCGTGCAGCAACGCTGCCGACTACATACTTTTAGTTGAATTGGATAATGACGAAATTTTATTTGTACCTCCATTTACCGCAAGTTTTCCACACGAATATTTGATGGAGTATAGGTATAAACTCGGATGATATACCTCGGCTCTCTCAATGAATTGTATCTCACATTCCGGGAACCTATCGATGCGTGCAGTTGTTAACTCAAGTCTTACGGCGCGGAGAGTCGAGAACACGTTATGGCAGTAACTTTACAAAGCCGTTCCAAAAATCCTGAAATGGAGTCTAAAAAAGACTTTAAAAGTTGGCAAAAATGGTAATTTTTCTTTAAGAATGTTTGCTATTTCCATTGTAAAAATAAAACATAAAGTTTAAAAAATAAAATTTTATAATATTGTATTTTTAATGTTTGTATTTAGGAGTTTTCTTTCATTTTATAATTTTTGCGTTTGACCGTTAAGTTACGCCCTTCCTCGTGCCACGCCTACTTTTATTTGATTGTCTAAATTTTTTTTTTTGAGTTCTACGTGTACAAATTTCAAATTTCAGACCGATACTTCACTGCGTTTAAAAGTTACAGACTTTTGGCTCCCATTTTCTTAAATGAGCCTCAGTACATCTCTCTATTCGTCCAAATGAACGCCTATCACGTCAATACAAGTGTATTTCAAAATTTTGCCACGCCCCTTTCCGCCCCACAAAGGACGAAAATCTGTGGAATCTACAATTTGTAACATACGAGAATACTTAAAATGAAGAATCTTAGAGAATGACCATAGCTATCAGAGAGTTTAATCTGGATCAGATCGGATCAATATTTTAGCCACAATACAGAAAACCATTTAGAGCGGCAATCTTCTCTCTCGCTCTCTCTCAGACTCCTCGTCTGCTTTGCCCGTCCGTCCAAATGAGCACCTAGATCTCAGAGACTATAAGAACTAGAGCAATCAAACTTTCTATCCAAACTCCTGTGATATCACTTCAATACAAGTTTTTTTTAAACATTGCAATGACCCCTTCCGCCCCCACAATGAACGAAAATCTGTGGAATCCACAATTTTTAAGGAACGAGAAAACGAAAAACGCAGAATCATTTGAAATGGCTGTTTCTAACAGATTGCCGAATCTGGATCAGGTCGAATCATTATTTTTGGACAGTACACATGTGTACGTCTCGAATATGTAGTTATACATGTCATGTAGAAATGTAGAAGCATATGTAAAAAGCATATGTAAACAAAAATGGAAACATGTATAAAAATTGCAAAAATGGTTTGATTGTATTTTTATACCCGGTACTCGAAGAGTATAGGGGTATATTAGATTTGTGGGGATAACGGTTGTGTGTAACGCCCAGAAGCAAGCGTTCCCGACCCCATAAAGTATATATATTCTTGATCAGCATCAATAGCCGAGTCGATATAGCCATGTCTGTCTGTCCGTCCGTCCGTCTGTCCGTCTTCATTTGCGCCTACATCTCATAGACTATTAAAGCTAGAGTAACCAAGTTTTGTATTCAGTCTCCTGTCTTATCACACTACTCAAAGTGTATTTTAAAATTTCGCCCCGCCCCCTTCCGCCCCCACAAAAGACGAAAGTCTGTGGCATACACAATTTTGAAGATACCAGAAAAATAAATATGCAGAATCATAGAGAAAGACCATTTCTATCAGAGTGTTGAATCTGGATCAGATCGGATCATTATTATAGCTAAAATGAAGAAAACCTATTCGAAAGTCATCATTCCCTCTCGCTCTCTCTCACACGCGATATTCCACCATCTGCTTTGCCCATTCGTATTTTTTGACGCCTAGTTCTCAGAGACTATAAGAGCTAGAGCAACCAAATTTTCTATCCAAACTTCTGTGATATCAAACCAGCACGAATTTGTTTCAAAATTTTGCCACGCCTTCTTCCGCCCCCACAAAGGACGAAAATCTGTGGAATCCACAATTTTTAAGATAAATGAAAACCAAAAGCGTAGAATCATGGAAAATTACCATATCTACCAGATTGCCGAATATGGATCAGGTCGGATCATTATTATGG
Source organism: Drosophila algonquin (assembly GCA_035041765.1). Lineage (NCBI taxonomy): Eukaryota > Metazoa > Arthropoda > Insecta > Diptera > Drosophilidae > Drosophila > Drosophila algonquin. Next base: position 412,751 of record JAWNKY010003223.1, read on the forward strand.
CCAAAAGAAACAAATTTAATTTCAGTGGCTAGGCAACGCCAGCCAAGCGCTCACTCATTCCCTCTCTCTCTCTCTCTGTCGCAAACACTTGTACGTCTCAAATATGTAGTTATACATGTAGAAATGTAGAAGCAGATGTAAAAATCATATGCATACAAAATTGCGAACATATAATAAATTGCATAAATCTTAAGCTCATATATGTACATATGTATGTATGTATATACTGACTGAGTACCGGGTATAAAGTAGAGCCGCGGCCTTTGTCTTTAAAAAGATGAATCAGAATTGAGCCCAACATGATTTGAAAATGTGTTACTTTTTTTAAATACCTTAAATTCTTTAAAATACCTAAAAATACCGCACCCTGAAATCTTCATGCTTCTCAGCGCGAACTAAGAACAAATCGCGAACAAATTGACCCGTCCTAGTACATATACTTACATATTAAACGAGGTGAAACGTTTTACCCGGTACTATGTGTGTTTTACCTCTGGATAAAAAACATGCTAAGTTGTAGACGGGTGCAATCAGAGTGGGGCACCGCTTCCATGGTCAGAGGGGCACACAGGGGCACACCCTAGGGTGGACTCCTGTCACCCCTCCTGTGAAACCTGTGGTCGACAACCTCATTAAGAGATTCGAGAGGAAGGCCCCAAAAATAACAGTCTATGCGGACGACATAAGCGTACTTATTATTGTGTATGTCCGTCGACTCTCAGCTCCATAATGGAACGAACACACAGGGAGATATGTGAGTGGGCAAATGAAGTAGGACTCAGTATCAACACGGATAAGACGGACCTCATCCTCTTCACCAAGAGATACAAGGTGCCAGCATGGATCCCCCCGAAAGTCAACCAGACAAGGCTAACTCCTAAAGCACAGATCAAATACCTCGGCATAGTACTGGGCAGCAAACTGGCATGGAGACCCAACGTAGTGGAGCGGGTGAAAAAGGCCACCACTGCACTTTATGCATCCAAGAAGATAGCTTAATAGCACATGGGTCCTGTCGCCCGCTCTGATGCATTAGATCTACATCTCGGTGGTGCGACCAACTCTGCTGTATGGAGTCCTAGTGTGGTGGAAAGCCCCTGAAAGGACGTCTTCTTTTCAGGGGCTAATGGGACGAACCCAGCGACAGGCTCTACTCTGTATCACAGGAGCACTGAGGTCAACGCCAACCAAAGCCCCTCGACATCTACGCTAGGCTGACTGCAGGCAATGTCGGGGTACATGTCTCCCCAAAGATACGGGCACAGTTCAATTGGAATGGACATGATCAGTATCACTGACTACATGATCCCCCAAATGTGCCTTGAAGTAAAGACAAACCTCTTTATGGGACCCGAAGACTGGAAAGCGGGACGGGACCAGACTCAATACCTCAACATATACACTGACGGTTCCAAGATGAATGAAGGAGTAGAAATAGGAGTAGTAGAATAGTAGTAGTAGCCTATACTGTACGAACCCTGAAATAAGGGCGTCTTATAAGCAATCGACCGATGCAGCATATTCCAGGCGGAAGTCTTCGCCATCAAGAAGGCAGCTGAGGTCGCTCAGCTCGCAGAGCGACCACACAATGCGGTTAACATATTCGTTGACAGTCAATCGGCGATAAAATCCATGCAGTCGTCCGCGGCCAGTTCCAGAAGTGTCCTGACAAGCAGGGAGGCACTTACTAAGCACGACTAAGTCAGTGCAGATCTATTGGGTTCCCAGTCACCAAGGCTTCGAAGGAAACAAAGAGGCGGACGTTCTGGATAAGGAAGGCGTCGGCCTGGTAAACGAAAGAACCGAAAGCCTGCCGGTCTCCCTAAGGACACTACAAAGCGACCTGGAGAAGCAGGCCAAAATGAAGACAGACAGCAGGTGGAAGAACACCACCACGTGCAGAATCTCCAAAATCATGTGAAAGGAACGCAATGATAAACTCAACCACCATCAGCTGCACCTTCCACGGAAGGATTGCAGACTGCTAGTGGGCATACTAACAGGCCACTGCCTGGCTGCGTCGCATGCAACCAGGCTAAGCATCACCAACAGCGACATCTGCAAGAAATGTAATGAACCCGGGGCTGCCGAAACCCTGGAACATCTCATCTGCCGCTGTCCGACTCTCTCAAGGGCAAGGGGAAGTTACCTGTGCGCACCGATGCTGGAATCACTGAACGATGCCTCCAAGAAGTCACCAGGGAAACTGCTTGCCTTTGCTAAAAACACCTCGATTCTGGGGGACTTCGGAACCTCAGAAACGTACTCGTAAGGTCCACACAAAAATCCGGATAACTAAGGGCCATTCTGGCCTATGAGAGGCCCCGTTGAGGACCGTCCGGGGTAACCTAACCTAACGTAACCTATGTTTTACGCGGTACTATTTTTTACCCGGTACTATGTCTTACCCGGTGCTCAGTCAGTACATATGTGAGCTTACGATTTTTGTAAATTATAGAATACATTTTGTATATTATATGTTCGCAAAAAGGAAACATTAAATTAATTAATTAAAAAATGAGGTCAAACCATTTTTGAAATTTTTATATATGTATCTGTTTCCATTTTTGTTTACATATGATTTTTACATCTGCTTCTACATTTCTACATGACATGTATAACTTCATATACGGGATGTGGAAGTGTGTGCGAGAGAGAGAGAATGAGCAAGCGCATGAAAGGCGTTGTGTAGCCACTAATATGTTCCTTCTGGCCATAATAATAATGCGTACTGATTCAGATTCGGCAATTGGTAGTTCTGGTAATTTTACATGATTTCCATGAAGTCTGGCTGCAAAATGTGGTTGCTCTAGCTTTTATAGTCTCTGAGATCAAGTCGCTCCTGAAGACGGAAAAACGGGCGATCGGACGTACAGATCCAGATCCAGATCAAGAATACATATATGTATATACTTTATGGGATCGGCAACGCTTTTTTCATGGAGTTAAAAAAATCACCACAAATCTAATATACCCCTATACTCTTCGAATACCGGCTATAAAAATGTCCGGTACTTATAGTCTTGAACAAAAGAAGGCATCTCCGCAATGGAAATCAACTATACATACTGGTACCCATGTATTTATGTACATACTCGTACATGTGCATATCTACATATTCATGAGTTCTTGGCGGATGATGTGATGGTGATTTTTAGGGAAGCTAAACTGCTTTTCATCAACCTTTTCTTGCATGCTGATCCATTGCGTGCAATGTTTCCAATGAATCACTGTCACTGGATTTCTTCTGTAACACATGCTAAGTACACACTTGTAAATATGTACATAAGTAGAAATCACACACAGATTACATACATATAAAGATATTTTATAAAGCAAGTTCAATCAACGGCCTATTGATTTGCATTTAGCAGTTCATTAACATTAAGCAATACGATTTGAAGTTCATTAACATGGCCATTGGAGGTATTGTATTACAATGTACATACAATCTATTTCCAGCTGAGTGCATTGTTCGTCTGCTAAATAATCCAATGGCAACGACTTCATAATTTAATTCACCTTTAAATACTTTTCACTTTGTCATACACAAGGAGGAAAACCCCATAATTTGTATTTTTAAATTCCAAACGTAGTTAAAATTGCATAGACAGCAATCCAATTACAGTATCTAAGCAGGTTATAGTCAGGTATGATGTTGAAGTAGTAATGAGTAAATTTTAGACGGGGCTCTTTAAATCACTTTCTTGAGAGCTAGATGGTACATGTACGATATGAATCGATTTGCCAGTACGATTTACTAAGAATTAGCGTAGACATGATTTGTTAATTAGTCGTTCCTGAGTTCAGCCCTTGCAATCCCGGTACAAGGGAAAATGAACTGCCTACTTATACAATTCATCGACTTTAATTAGTTTGGTGTGTTTGTGGTCAAATTATTTACCATTTATTTCTTTTGGAATTTGTAATGGGACTGACTTTATGGCGAGTACGTATAAAAGCCACCTGTCGGAATATTGGGTGCCCAGTTGCAATTTGCTTCGCAATCCGATAATACCTATTTGTTATATTACGAGTACTATTCTGACAGAAGCCAAATAAAAAATATTCGTAAATTGGTGACTGCGAAAAGTGAAACAATTCGAGAAATATACGGAATACTAAATAAAGTGAAATCCAAGAAAAATATGCCTTCTACTGAGAGAAATGAGAAGAAACACTCCAGAATCCATCCTGATTCAGACGGTGATGATATAGTGATCTCCGGGATGGCCGGCAAATTTCCAAACTGTCGTAACATATCGGAATATGAATACAAGCTTTATAACAAGGTTGGCACCTATATACATAATTAATTGATCATAAATTAAGGATACTAAAAAAGTCAACAGAAAATATGAGCATGTATACATATGTATGTACATATGTATGTGTGAAATAACGTTAATATTTAAACAATAAATGAGAACGGATTAGGTATTTATTTTATTTTTATGAAATGGGGTTATATTGTGCACATGTGAAGATATATATAAATTAAAGTGCAAATGTTAAAAACACAAGAAAAACAATGATTTGTGATATAAGACATTAACCCGACATTTGATTTCATCTAAGAAGTAGTGTAGTGCAGTGCAGTGTTTTGACCCTTGCTTTATTATGATTATATTGCATTTTTATCGAATACTATTAAAATAAAATGTTCTTGAATTCCAATCAGACCGTTTGATCTGAGTACTGGAAATCCTTAAGTTGTAGTGCCGACTATCGCGTTCATTCTCTAAATGAAGGTGGCATTTCTAAAGCAGGATACGAAAGAAAACAAGCATTGTACATATTCTAATAGTATGGATCAAAATGTCTGCATTCTAGATTGATATGGTTGACGACGATGAGCGTCGATGGCGCCACTTTAATCCGGAAATACCAAAACGATCAGGAAAAATTTCTGACCTCGAAAAGTTTGATGCCACTTTCTTTGGAGTGCATTTTAAGCAAGCACATACAATGGATCCCCAGACACGTATTCTCATCGAAGCTGCGTACGAAGCTGTCATAGATTCAGGCATAAACCCAAAGAGTCTTCGGGGCTCAAAGACAGGAGTTTACGTTGGGTCTTGTATATCTGAATCTGAAAAAACATGGTTTTATGAAAAGGTTTCATCTGGCGGCTTTGGAATTACTGGCTGTAGTCGGGCCATGATGGCTAATAGGATTTCGTACTCCCTAGGATTAGAGGGTCCTTCATTTTTACTAGATACAGCATGTTCCAGTTCCATGTACGCCCTCGACACCGCTTTTAGCGCTATTCGAAACGGAGAAATTGATGCCGCCATCATAGGTGGATCAAACTTACTTCTTCATCCTTTTGTTACCCTTCAGTTTGCGAGGTAAGTAAACACTTAAGCCTAGATGCGATGTTTTCTAACAATGCGATATTTTAGACTCGGTGTTTTGGCCCCAGACGGATTTTGTCGTCCTTTTGATAAGGATGCTAGCGGTTATACAAGATCAGAAACCATTAACTGCCTTTTTCTTCAACGTAAACGAGATGCCAAACGCGTTTATGCAAGTGTTATTTATTCAAAAACGAACTGTGATGGATATAAACCAGAGGGTATTACATATCCGTCGGGTAAAGTGCAAGAAAAATTGCTGGACGAATTTTACAAGGAGATTGACGTTACACCAAATGATTTGGGCTACTTGGAGGCTCACAGTACAGGGACTGTAGTGGGGGATCCAGAGGAGTGCAAAGCGATTGATAATGTTCTTTGTAGTCAGAGGCAAGAGCCATTATTGGTTGGATCAGTAAAATCAAATGTTGGACATTCGGAAGCAGCTTCAGGTATCTGCTCTTTGGTAAAAGCCTGTTTTGCCTTCGAAACTGGTTTGATAGCACCAAACATAAACTTTACAGAGGTTAAATCTGTAATTGCACCCTTGGCTGAGGGAAGATTGATTGTAGTTAAGGATGTTACCCCACTACCAAAGCCATGTATCGGGATAAATTCCTTTGGATTTGGTGGGGCTAATGCTCATGCCCTTTTAAAAGCCTATCCCAAGGCTAAGTCTAATTTTGGCCTGCCAGAAGATGATATACCACGAATACTCACCTGGGCAGGAAGAACAGAAGAGGCAGTCAACGAGGTTTTCAATGCTGTGGAGAAGAAGCCGTTGGATGCGGAATTTATTGGATTACTTCAAAACATTCAAGAGAGTGACGTATCTGGCATGGTCTTCCGTGGTTACGCAATATTTGGAAAGCAAGGTGAAGCCCCTGCAAAAGCATATGCCAGAGATGTACAACATTACACCGGCCTCCAGCGCCCCATAGTCTGGGTTTATAGCGGAATGGGCTCGCAGTGGCCCGAAATGGGTGCGTCGCTTATGGCTATACCCCGTTTCCGAGAATCAATTGAAATATGCCATCAGACGCTGAAACCGAAAGGAGTTGACCTTATACACATATTAACATCCAACGAGCCCACAATTTATCAAAATATTTTGCACTCTTTCGTGGGTATAGCGGCCGTGCAAATCGGCTTAACTGATGTCTTGCGTTCACTAAACTTGGAGCCAGATTTTATTATTGGGCATTCTGTGGGAGAATTGGGCTGCGCATATGCCGACGGTGGTCTAACCCCGCAACAAATGATATTGGCAGCCTATTATCGCGGAAGAGTTAGTGTGGACGTGGAAAAAATTATGGGCTCCATGGCAGCAGTCGGCATTGGGTACAAGTCAATTCTGAACATGCTGCCGGAGTCCATCGAAGTGGCCTGTCACAACGGTTCAGACTCTTGTACTATCTCTGGACCAGTCGAAGATGTGGCCCAATTCGTAAACGAATTAAAAGCGAAAAGTATATTTGCCAAAGAAGTGCCTTGCTCCAACATAGCTTATCATTCAAAATACATTGCCCACATGGGACCCCAATTCCTGAAATATCTGAAGGAAATTGTACCACATCCAAAAATGAGAACAGATAAGTGGCTGAGTACTAGTGTTCCGAAAAGCGATTGGAATCATGCTGAGCGCATGTTGTGCTCCGCTGAGTACCATACTAATAATTTATTGAGCAGTGTGCTTTTTGAAGAAACATTCGCATTGCTTCCAAGAAATGCCTTGACTATTGAAATAGCACCGCATGGCTTGCTGGGCGCCATTTTGAAGCGATCTATGCCAAATGGGGTTCATATTCCACTAACGAATAGGGGAAACAAGAACAACGACTTGTTCTTTTTGTCTGCGCTGGGCAAGTAAGTATAACCAATATGTACGTACATACATATGTACACCAGTTGGGTTAATTATTTTTCGTGTTTCTGTTATTTTTACTTTTTCTTAGGACATTCCAAAATGGTTTAATGGTTCCTGTTTCCAAATTATATGCGAAAATTGACTTCCCTGTGTCGCGGGCTACACCAAGCATTAGCTCAATTATTCGCTGGGATCACAGTGAAGATTGGTTTGTGACGAAATACGAGAATATGAAAACGAAGTCCAGTGGGGAGCGCATTTTCCCAGTTAATTTAGCCAGTGACAACGAGGAGTTTCTGAGTGGACATGTTATAGATGGAAAAATATTGGTGCCAGCTACAAGCTACCTGCAGTACGTTTGGGAAACATTTTCCCTCATGTATCACGGTCCGTGCTATATGAATGTGCCAGTTGAGTTCGAAGACGTACGCTTTTTAAGAGCGACGAATATGTCAGTAAATAGCGATGTGGAATTGAACGTCATGATCCAGTACGGCACCGGACACTTTGAGGTAAGATACGAATATTACCAAAGGACACATGACTTATGAATATTATATCTTTATTATCTTTTTGTGACTTAGATAACGGAAGCGGGTAGTTTGGTTGTTACCGGCATCATAAGAGAGACTGAAAGTCGCAACATACCAGAGTTATATCACTTCCAGAAGGAATCAGAGTTTCCCATGGTATCGAAAAAAGACTTTTACAAGGAACTTAGACTGCGTGGATATCATTATAACGGCGCATTCAAGGCAGTTCACAAGGCTCGTTCGGATGGCCTATATGGACAGGTGGAGTGGAATTATAATTGGGTAACATTCATGGATGCGATGCTACAAATTCAGATACTGGGAACTGATTCACGGACTCTTCTGCTTCCAACTAAGATTCGAAAACTTAGGATAAATGGAGTACATCACTTTGACTTACTGACCAAAATGGACCCTGAGAATCGCTTTTTCGACGTATATATCGATCAAAAGTACGATCGGATTATCGCGGGTGGCATTGAACTTGTCGGCCTTCATGCCAGTCCCGTTCAAAGACGCAGACCACCTGGTATTCCTATCCTGGAGAAATATGAATTTATCCCCTTCTTGCCGTCTCCAGCTGTATCACTGGCAAATGCTGCCCGAATTTGTGTGCAATTGGCCCTAGAAAATAACGCTTCATTAAAAATGAAGTTGGTCGAAGTAGATACAGATGGAAGGAACACGATTTTGAATGAATTCTTGGAAGCCATCGAGGACTTACCATTAATTACGGGAGACTACATGTTTTTGACATCTAGAAAGGTAGACGACATCCCAGGCATTCATATCGAAAATGGAAATTTGTCCACTCAAACGAATTGTCATTTTGTTGTTTGTGGTGGAGTCTGCGGCGATCAAAACAAAGACGTTATTGAAACTGCCAAAACCGTGCTCACAGATAGTGGATACCTACTAATCAGAGCTCAATCTAATATCGATAAAGTACATTTGGAAGTGTCAGAGCAATTTAGGACGATTACAATAATTCCAATTGAAAACAACGAGGAGGCGTTTATTCTCCTACAGAAAGCACCAAAGAACCTTCAAATAGAGCCCCTTGTTTTGAAAGTGTCTGAAAATGACGAAATGTTTGAGTGGATAGCTCCAATTCAGTTGGCACTTAGCTCAAAGACACCTCTAGTTTTGTATTCATTTAATGAAGAGCTCAGCGGACTCATTGGGTTAGTGAACTGCTTGCGTAAGGAGCCAGACGGCAATTTGGTTAAGTGCTTCTTTATTGCGGACAAAACTGCCCCAGCGTTTAATTTATCAGATTCGTTCTATTCAGCTCAACACTCGCTCGGATTGGCAATTAACATTTATCGCAATGTAAGTTATTCTTGATCAACGGGCACATCTTCCACAATTATCAAACATTTTTTCTTTTCTCCGAAACTTAGGGAGCTTGGGGCAGTTTAAGGCACTTGAAATTGACCAAGCCTGATAAACCGATGACAAGATTGGATCACATCTATGGCAATGTAATTCAACGTGGGGATCTGTCAACCCTCTGTTGGCTTGAAGGCCCCCTTAATCCACAAGACTGCATAATCAAAATTGCATATTCATCGCTCAATTTTAGAGATGTTATGCTGGCAACGGGTCGCTTGGCCGTTGAGTTATATGGCTCTAGCCGCATAGACCAGAACTGTGTTCTGGGCTTCGAGTATTCCGGGATTAACACAGTAACAGGTCGACGTATAATGAGTATGGTTGTTAAGGGTGGTGTTGCTTCTTACGTGGAGAAGCCGTCAAAGCTTATTTGGGACATTCCGGATCACTGGTCACTTAAAGAGGCAGCCACCGTTCCGGTGGTGTATATAACCGTTTACTACGCATTCTTCATGGTTGGTGATATAAGGAAAGGAAAAAGTATACTTATTCATGCCGGCACCGGAGGTATTGGACTTGCTGCGATTCGAGTGGCATTGGCGTACAACTTGGAAGTATTTACAACCTGCAGTACTCCTCAAAAGAAACAATTTTTACTGGACACATTTCCGCAACTAAAAGGTACACCTACGGGGTTTATTAATGAAACAACTAACCTATTCGATCTACCTTCTTTTCTTTGTATATCTTTTTTATTTTAGAGTCACACATTGGCAACTCACGGGACACATCTTTTGAGCTGATGGTCCAGCGTGAAACAGATGGAAAGGGTGTAGATTTTGTGCTGAACTCTTTATCTGAAGACAAGCTTCTTGCTTCGGTACGCTGCCTTGGAAAGTCGGGTCACTTTTTGGAAATTGGCAAATTCGATATGGCCAACGACAGCAAGCTTGGGATGGGATGCTTTTTGAAAGAAATCGCTTTCCATGCTGTGTTGGCCGATAATCTTCTTGTGGCTCCCGATGAAGACATTTGGGTGATTAGCTATATTTGTTTTTGTTTTATTACGAAGATATTTATATATTTATACATTTTTCCAGCACATGAAAAGCCTAATTGATGCGGATATTTCCAAAGGTATTATTCAACCATTGCCCGTCCAAGTGTTTCCGGCTCATGAAATTGAACAGGCATTTAGGCACCTAATAGGTGGAAAGCACATCGGGAAGGTCGTAATTCAAGTTCGTGATACGCCCGACAATCCGGCTACCTTACCGGTGCGTGTTATGAGCCAAGTTTACTTTAAACCAAATTTATCCTACGTAATTCCTGGCGGCCTAGGAGGCTTTGGCTTGGAATTAGCTGATTGGATGGCTCTGCGTGGGGCTCGAAAGCTCATACTCAGCTCCAGTCGCGGAATAACGAAAGACTATCAGTCATATCGAATCGCGTAAGTTCATATTATTTTTATTCATTATACCAAAACCAAAGCAAAGGGTGTCAATCTGACTGAAACTTTGCATAGACAGTATGTACGTCGGGTATTTATATCAGATATCAACGATCGGGCGAAAAAGTATATCTGTGCACCGAAGTTGGAAATTACTGTTTTACGGGTACTCCGAAGAAAAATGTAACTATACCAAATAGTTATTATCAGATCGGAACATAGATCGATTATGTATGTACGTACATATGTACCTATTTCCATATATGAAAAGAGATGCGTACATATGTACATGAATTACAAAAAAAATCATAGTCGGATGCTATATATTTTTTCTGGTTTTTATTCAAAGTTTGAAAACATATTACTTTTTTCAATCCATTTAATAGGCTTTGGAAGACTTACGGCTGCGAAGTTGTGGTTAACACGGCAGATATATCGACCATTGAAGGTTGCCAAAAGCTGCTGTTAGAAGCATCTAAATTGGGACCTGTAGGAGGTATTTTCAATCTTGCTGTATTGCTACGTGACGCCATTTTTTCAAACCAAAGCTTGGATCAATTTGTGGAGAGCTTTGCGCCTAAAGCGGTAGCAACAAAACATCTGGATACGTTATCACGGGTGTTTTGCCCAGAACTGGAACATTTTGTGGTGTTTTCAAGCGTTTCCTGTGGCCGTGGAAATGCCGGCCAAACGAATTACGGAATGGCCAATTCAATAATGGAACGTATAATTGAATGCCGCCACAGAGATGGGTTGCCTGGTAAAGCTATCCAGTGGGGTGCTGTTGGAGAGGTGGGACTAGTGGCGGACATGGCCGAAGACAAAATCGACATAGAAATAGGAGGAACCCTTCAGCAAAGAATTGCATCATGTCTTCAAGAGCTTGACCACTTATTAAGTGCCGAATCACCAGTCGTTGCCAGTATGGTCGTAGCCGAGAAACGTTCTGGACGTTCTGGAAATGAAAGTATTATTGATGCGGTTATGAACATAATGAGCATTCGAGATTTAAAATCGGTATCGCTGGGCACAACGCTATCAGAGATGGGTATGGACTCATTAATGGCAGTCGAAATCAAGCAAACCCTAGAGCGTGACTTCGAGCTAGTTTTGTCACCGCAAGACCTACGGTCGCTGACATTCCAAAAGCTTCAGGAGTTTGTTGAAGCTAGGGAGAGAGAGAATACTGATGATATAAAAATGATATTCGCATCAGATAGTAACCTTTTAGGCATGGACGTACTTCTTCGAAACTTGGGTGATGAAGCGCATTGTGATCAAGTCATGATTCCACTGAACACATCAGCAGCCCCTTCAAAGCAGAGCTTGCCACCAAATATAATAATTCCTGGGCTAGAGGGGACCGCAGGTCAGGCATGGTACCATATTGGATCAAATTTGCAAAGCAGGGCCGTCGTCCTACAGCTCCATCAATTTGCCAGCCTGGAGACTGTTCAGGAAATAGCTGAGCAAAGCTTAGAAGTGAGTAAAACTATTTTATAATTTATATTACACACACTATCAAATGTTCTCTTTTTGTAGCGTGTTAAGCCAATTTTAACGCCGACAGAACCATTTTATATTATTGGATATTCATATGGTACTTTTGTGGCCCTTAAGCTAGCGGAGCTACTAGAAAACGCTGGCTTCCGTGGACATATCATGCTGTTAGACGGTGCTCCTCATTTCTTAAAGCGACTCACTAATCTTCACTTGGGGAAAAACTTTTCGGATAACGACCTCTATGACCTTCTTTTAACAAGAATCGTCAATAAGATATTCCATCAAGAGTCGTCTGCTACAGTTTTCCACAAGATCGATAGTCTTGAAGAAAAATTTAAATTGTTCATGGAGTATGTGGAAAAACAAAAAGTTTATAGTAAAGAGTACGCTACTACAATGGTGGGCGCCATGTTCCGAAGGGTGAAAATGGCAGCTGCATTTGATTTGGACAGCATAAAGAACCTTAAATCTCCCATAACTCTAGTCCGCCCAGCAGAGGTTTCCCTTCAAGACATTGAGGAAGACTATTGTGTTTCGCAGCTAACGTCTGGTAAAGTGGTACTTAAAGTAATTGAAGGAAATCATACAACTATGTTGGATAATCCAGCACTAGCCAAGATAATAAACGACTTTGACCCGACACTTTTGGATGACAAAAATTTTGAAGAATATATTCGAAATGATAAGTCTGTTGCGGTAGTTTAAATATTTTCTTTCTTTCTAAAGAAACAAAATTAGCATAATATAAAAGAGATATTTAAATGTATTTGTTCTGTAAAAGACAACTAACAATATTTTATATAAATTTTAAAACGATATACATATTTACTATATTTATCTCGCTATTTATCATTGTTTCCAAATCTTCCAATCTAGCGTATTTTAACTGGAACTCATAGATTTTCGTCGAAGGGTACCAGATGTACATACATACACATGTTATATCCAGAGTGAAACCTTTTCGAGCCTATAAATTCTGTATACGATATCCATTCCGGCGCTCACATATATTCGTATATTCCGTATAAAAGATATTGTATATGTTACATGAATTATAAGCGCACATACATATGTATGTACATACATTTATACCAACTGAGTACCAGGTATAAAAGTTGAGCCGCGCACCTTGCCGTGTCGTTAGATTTATTTTATCTATCTGCCCTCTTAAAACAACATTGTGGTAACAAGAATGATCTCTTGCGAGAGCGCCGGCCAACTCTCAGCTGAACCTCTGTCCAGTCATCTGTCCAGAATCCCGAATACGTATTCTCCTCTTCAACCAATATTTCTCTGCAGAGACGTACAAATTAATTAAAAATCTGGAGTCCAAATAAAATCATATAAAACTGAAGCTCATGACCAGAATTTGTCGAAGTGAATCTGCCGATTGTTTTTGACAAAAGCAGTATGTACATATGTATGTACATACATATGGACTATAGTACGACTTACCGGCTTTGCATGTTTCCCTTTCAAACGAATTTCGTTGAATAATTTTCTATCTCTATCTTAACAGAAATGATATATGTGTGTATGTATGTACTGTATAAGTCATACTACAAAATTGCACTGAGATTTAGCCATAGTTCGAAAAACTAACAAGATCAAGGCAACAGTGTAATTTATGACGCTTGTGCGGTTGACAGCGTCAACGGCTCTGATTGTTTTCGCTCATACATTTCAACAGTAGTTTCGATTCAACCGCTCGCACGTAAGGTACATATATCGGTATCTGCCAACGGGTGAGCGTGAATTTTCAGGTTTGCTTGTAGCTTGGAGTGGGCAATAATTTATAAAGTGCTTTGCTTTGATAGGCACATGTTCACTAAATAGGAAGCAAATAATTACGGTAGCTGTGTGTGTGTGTTCCTGTGTGTGTGCGCTTTTGAGAGAGGTGTCCGCGTTAGAGTGACCCGAAATTTTGGGAATTGTTTATTTGTGAAACGTACATACAATGTATGTAAAATATGTCGTACTAAATATTAATTAGTATGGAAGAAAATAAATTTCTGGTAGAGTATAATTTCATGTCTATATAAGCATGTATAACACTGACTATTGTGATTTGGAGTTGATTTGAATGTGCGTGCATTTTAATTTCGCGTGTGAGAAGCCAACAGAATTAATAATTCTTCAAAATTCTTCGATGATATGTCACGCCCGTATCCAAAATACAATTGGTTTGATATACATACTTGCACTATGCGGATACTTATAGCACGAAGATCGTTTATGATGTCATGTTACAATCCGTATATACCTATATTCTTATAAAAAACTGCTTAAGGTGCAAGTGTCAGCCACATTTTGACCTCGGACTGTTATCGCAAAGTAGAAGAAGCTAAAATTATAATAATTGAGCTAATCAATACAAGCAGCAGCAAAGCAGACTTAAAAAAGCCTCGCCTCGCCGATTTATTAAAATGTATGTGGTTAGACTTATAATGTGCATTACGCTCATGGCGGCTTTGGTTGATGTTGTCACGCCACGTGATGAAGCTAAGCAGGAAAAATTCAGGTAATTAAAAACGATATTCACAAATACATATTTAAGTATTGACTTCATGAACATAGGAATCGATCACATAAAATCATCTTTGTTATAAGGAAAGAATAGGTAGTTTAAAAGGTTTTGGATTCAATCAGCTCAAAACTGTTTTGAAGATACATTTCTGTTGTTCGCTTTTGAAGGCATTTCAGAGGCTATTCTATTTAGTAGAATTTTTGTACATAGAAGTCTCTTTTAAACAAAAGTATTATTCTTTTTAAACTTTTGGAAACTTTTGGCCTATTTCAAACATCTGAAAACATTACCAGCAGTTTATAATACATATCAAACTCATTGATTGGCAATTATCCATAATCAATAATTCTTCTATTCTAAGGAAAATTATACTTAAAATCATTAACAATTTTTAAAAATCTAACAAAACCAAAAAAAGTACCGTAGTAAATAGTTAAGAAAACACAAACACACAACAATGTGAACACTTTGAGTCTAGCGCATTAACATAGAGTAGAAATACTGTAGCGTTACGAATATATAAGTATATATACATATGTATATATGAAATAGACATAAACAAATATTCCCCATCAAGCAATTCTAATCAGAGGTTCTAATCATTGGTCAAACAGAATCTTGAGGCCTCTGACAGAAATATCTTGGCTGATGATCTTAGAGTTAGACCTAGAATATGAGTACTCCGAGTATATTGCTACCATAGGAATTCGAAGATTTCGGGATCTTGGTATTGGATATGGTGCTCTCAGATCTTTTTGAATCTGTTAAATAAGTGCAAATTCGCACCATGAATAAGCAGCGTAAGCTCCTGGAATAGCCGATAAATGGCTGCGGTTATAATTTTATCGATTAAACACAAACTGAAATTTCTTATTCCTGCAGCATTGTAAAATGTACAAAGGTTTTGGATTCTGATCGGAGGGTTGTTTAAGCTAAAACAAACATTCACTTAATCGATGCCATATCGATCATGTAATACATATGTGCTACCATAAATACTTACAGGGGTTACGCGATTTTACTTGATCGGTCACACGTGTTGCCAATGGTTGCCAGGGAAAGAAATTGAATATGCCGTTTATGCAGGGACTAATTTTTTTTGTTATATGTATATACTGATACTATATGATATCTTTGATATAAGATCTTGTAATTTAATGCCAAAGGTCCCTCGCAATTTCAAAAAATGCTACTGATGAAGATGACTTTGAAAAGGATGAAATCGGGTGGACTAATATCAACGAAGAGGTGGATGTTGTAACACCAATGGTCCTTTTGCATCTGCAAAAGCTTGGTATAGAACATTTACAGTTGCCCGACATGAAAGAGAGTATTTCAATAGTAAGTGTATTAAGCACTTAAACAAAATAAGTGTACATATCAGTAACATGAAGCCATCTTATCATATTCTCAACTTTATTGAGTACAGAAACCCCTGTTCATCACCTACGAGGCGGGTCTCCATTTGACTAATGGGATAGTCTACAACCTGTTCGGTATAGCTCGACATGGAGACGCGTCTATGACATATGAAGGCAAATCGTTCCTGAGCAGATTTTATTTAAAGATTAATAAACTTCAGGTGAGAAATAACTAAACGTTTTCAGAGTACTTACATTTCAAAATACTGTCTGCATGTAGAGGGACTAATCCATCTTTAACGGTAGGAAGAGCTATACATTCTTAAGTTCCACGATATTTTTCGATTAATTTAATCGAACAATCCAATATTTGTTGTAGGATTGTTGTATTATTCGGTCTGCAACTACCTGCCTTACTTTGTATCCCGCACATCCCGGTCATACGTGTCGCGCTTCATACGCAATGCCCCCCGCATGTTGGTGCGTTGCTGTCTGGGATCAGCTTCGGCTTGGTGTGGGCCCCCCTACGTCATCGCCATAATGCATACTCTTACAATGAAAGTTATGTTTTTCGAAATCGCTTTTAGAGATCGGTACATATGTACGTAGATATGTACATATGTACAGATGTTCGTATGTCTATATCAGTATGTAGGAGTATATTAGAAATTCTTTGTTATTTGAAAACTATCTTTTATCTTGTAACTGTCTTTTTCATCATTATTAGGAATATGTATTGTATTCTAAAATAAATCTAAGTTGTAAGGGTATTCAATATGACAATCGCTGCACCACAAACGGGGACACCAAGCCGAAAGCTAAATGGACTAAATGATGACGTATTTTTCGTCTGCTCTTTAAAAACAGGCATACCGGTGCAAAGCCGAGTGTATGTTTTTGCAAGGCGTTAGCATATTTCAAGATCACAGCCATTTGATGATTGTCCCCGTCCAAGTTACCTAATAAGACCAAAACTTCTATGCATTGCAGTACACGTGCTCATTTACAGTCATATGTGCATTGCATGTTATTTTAAATCAAGCTTTAAACCATATTCAAGAAATAAATTTCATTTTATAGGTAACTACATTCATGAATAATTTTAAAATTTTAACATTTTCTATATTTTACCTTTTTTTCCTTATTAAGCCCTGCATTCGTGTACAGTTATATAAGATAATTTAAGCCTTCATATTTATATGATCAGTGCTATAAGTTAGATTTCACTTATTGTATTGTAGAGTGAGCTGCCGAGCAGACATACATACATATGTACATATGTGTGTACATGGCATCAGACTGTACACATATGTACATAAAAAAATAAATTGCAAATATGTTTTTTCATTTTCGCTACCTGACACTTGGCAGATCGATCGATTGCTCTATCGATCTATCGAGTAACTACATAAGTTCGCAATACCCCCGTAGTGCTCTACCCTTTTTTAGTCGCACCTTACAACATTTAATGTAAAAATCACGTAGAAACGGAGGTGTCTCTGGCCCGCTGTAGAATGTCATTAGTAGCTTGCATCAGAAACAACAAAATCTATTAATATTGTCAAAAATGATCTAAATGTTTAATTTTAGCTAACGGATAAATAATACAAATTATTACTCGAATGAGATTTTCGTTATTTATTATCTATGGAGCAGTATCCGTATTTAGATGTATAGTAACCGTGAGGTACATATTAGAATCTGGTACCCTGTTTTCCGTTGTGATACATATGTAGACATTTGTTTTAAGTTATGATCGTTGCCTAATTTTTTCAGTTTAATCGAATTAAATTAAGGTAGCCAACCAGAGTAAAATTCAGGAATTTATAATTATTTTAGTTCTATTTGCAAAATTTCTAGTTCGAATACAACTTTTTCCTTAAACTGATGGCAATTGAAGGATACGGCAAAGTTATGGGTTCATTGGATAATACGGTCGTATATGCCGAGTTAGCAGTAAACGTCATAAACTCCAAGCTCCATCTTCACGATTTTCGCATAATGGAATTCAGGTAATTTGAAACTGAAATATGTATAATATTTACAATAAAAATTTAGGGACATTCTTGGGCTATATTTGTATGTATGTACATATTTTTCTATTTATTTATTTTATTTATTTCTATTCTTTCCTATTTATTTCTTTTTAATCAACAGTAATATACATGTCCAATTAGACCAAGCTCGGTTGATAAGACAGCTGACTGGAATTATTTTAAGCCCTATAACTAATTTTTTTAAAGATCGCATAACAACCTCCATAGCAGATGGACTCAAAGATCAAATGCAATTGGTGATGGATGATTTCAACAATGAGGATCCGTTACAGCTACGTGAATTTACCAAGAAACTGTTATCTGGCATAACTGGAAATACGCCAGAAGATCTTGATTAATATAACATACAAATGTGAAATAAATTTACATGAACAAATATTCGTTTGAGTGGTATTGTGTTTTTCTTAATCATAAAAAGCTTAATAAAGAAAAGAAAATTTCTCTTTATAAGGTTTTTATAATAAATCGTCAGCCAGCTTCAAAGCTTTTTCTATCAATTGCAGTATATGTTTATAGGTTTTCAATACTGAAAGAATCATTCAGATCAAGGTTCCTGTTCAATATTTATATGCGGTACTCGAAGAGTATAGGGCTGTATTAGATTTGTGGTAATGTAATCCATTTGTGGATGTCTGTAAGCGCCTCAGAGACCATAGAATAAATGGATTTTGTGTGCAGACTCCCCTAATATCCAACTATATAAAGAACGTTTTCCACGCTTCCATTGGCCAGCCAAGTCGGGACAAGATCCCAAAAAACACGTTGCAAGCCAGAATACATAATGAAGTTTAACCGCACCTATCGTTTGTCTCTTTGAGCACCTGGCTTTCCAACACTTTAACGCATATCAAAGACTAAAACGTTACGACTGTTTAAATTGTTTTTTTTTTTGTATACATCCATTTTAGGACCAGTTCAAGCTATGGTACTGAGACTTTGCACAATATCATTCAAAATCGGACGACAAAAAAAAGTGAACCAATAAATCCTATAGCTTTTTAATATATGTACATGTACATGTAGTAGCATTCAGAAGATATTATTTATATTCTGATAAATAAAACAATTAACAAATAGGTAATATTAAAATAACAAAATTCAAATGGTTTTATGAGTTTGTGCTTTGAGGTTTTTTTTGTTGACTGAATTAATAATGTAATAAAAAGCAATGGAAACGGTTCATCTACATACATTTTGATAACTTAAATTTTTTCGTAAACTAGAGTTAAAAACTTAATTCAATTTTGAAATAGTTTTTTTAAATATAGAGACCGAGTACTTGGTGGTGCAAATGAAGAATCGAAAAGACGTGCGTTTGATATCAATATTTATTTTTGACTCCTTTTTCTTCTTGATATAAATCAATTTTAAGCCTAACTTATATACTGTGGCGAAGCGTGGCGAATTCGCCAAGAGCAAGAGAGAGCTTTATTGTGCTCCCGGTTCGCCCTAATCTATTTTTCACTATACTTTAAATTTGTAGCTCTACGCAACACCGGACCAGTTGAAGGCCTGTGATGCTTCAAGCTATTGGCAGAAGCGCCAATTTATGTATTGGCCTCCTGAACACCGCTTATCCTTACGTAGACCACCCTGACCCTTCCGTCCTGACCCACCCCGAGGTCGTCTTTCTCGTCGTTCGGCTTTTGTTTGCATGTATTAGTTAGAGTTTTGCACAAACATATTAATAGAAAAACATATATGTACATCTTACCATCTGAAACAATTGCACCTCGCTTTCAATTCTTAGCACATACGTATGGCCTGGTAGAGCTAGATTTGCATGCATTAGTTAGAGTTTTGCACAAACATATCAATGGAAGAACATATATGTACATCTTACCATCTGAAACAATTGCACCTCGCTTTCAATTCTTGGCACATACGTATGGCAGGGTGGAGCTAGATTTGCATGCATTAGTTAGAGTTTTGCACAAACATATTAATAGAAAAACATATACATATGTACATCTTACCATCTTAGACGCAAAACATACTTATACATATAACTCATTTGTTACTGCAATCACTACGGCGTTGGCGATGACATTTTCATCGAGTCGTCCGGTAAAATCATGCTTTTAATAAGTGTTGATTTTCACGAAAAAGTAAGGCGTATATAACCCTAGTCAACATAATATTTCCGCTGTGGCCCAAAATGATTTTTTCTGATAGATTTGGAGATTTAAACATGTTTAAAGTATTATAGTTTTTGTACCCGGTACTCGAAGCGTAGTATAGTATAGTAGTAGTATATTAGATTGGTGGTTCATTTATTGATTATCTTATCCTATAAGTATATGTTCGCACTATGTATAGGGTAATGTGTAGGCGGAACATAGCATTAGCGGTACGGCCGTGAGGTAATGCTTCGCTAATGCCTATGGCCACTCTACCACTCCTCCTGACGGCCACCGCAAATGCGCTGAACGCCTCCCAGTTAGCGCCGCTAGCTAGCATCGATACCACGAGGCTGTCTACGGAAAGGCATCCTAGGGTCCTCTCCAGATCCGCTCGAACGGGGCACTCTCATGCCCGAATCGGTACAAATACGCCCTGAAGCAGCCATGACCACTCAGGAGCTGTGTGGTGTAGAAGGTCAGCTGACCATGCCGCCTGTTTGTCCACGCTGAGATGCTCGGGATGAGGCGATGTGTCCACCGCCCTTTGCTAGACGCATCCCATTGTCTCTGCCAGTTCTCTACTGGCCGCATTTTGGCCGCAGTGCGCACTGCCTGTTTTTGGGGTCGGACAGTTCCCTGCCGTGAGTTCCCTCGTAGATGTCCGCGCTTTCCCTCGCCAGTTCAGCTATGGGTGCAATACCAGTCAGAACCAGGCATGCGTCATCCGAGATGGTTCTGAAGCCGCTACAGACTCTGATCGCTCCAAGGCGGTGGGTAGCTCTAAGCCCGCGGGTGTAACTGTCGAAGCAGCAGCCTGGATGCCATATAGGAGCCGCATATAGCATCGTTGCTCTTGTTATGCTAGTTAAGAGGAGCCTCTTAAGTTGCTTCGGCCCTCGCGTGTTGTGCATGATCCGCGAGATTGCACGGTTCGTTACGCCCAGATACTTGATGGGTCTCTTCGACCTGACTAAGGTATTTGCCACTGAGATGGTAGCTATCTCCACTGCTTTCCGGCTGCTAATGAGCACAGCCTCGCTTTTTGTGGTGCTATCTGCAGGCCTACTGAGGAGAGCCACTGTATGGTTGTCGAGATGGCCAAGTTGCACTTGTCCTCGACTGCCTTGAGCTCTTTGGCGACGACGCGGCTAAGGATCTGCAGCGTTCTGTCCACCACACATTCGGTGCTATCTGCGGCGTCAGGGACCTCCGCGTACTCTAGGTGGGAACTAAAAGTCCGCGTGTCTAGCGTCTCGACTCGATACCGGGGACAGTGCTGGGCTAAGGCATGTCGGCGGTCAGGGGGTACTCCTAAGGTGCACCATATGGCAACATGGTCGCTTGCGTTGTATGAGTCGTCGATGGTCCAGCAGGACGAACCGTACAGCGCGCTACTGACAAATGTTAGGTCAACGACCGAGCCCAGACCGGCTGTGCTGTGTTCCGTGGTTAAGGAGCGCCACATCGAGAAGTGAGAACGCCTCGAGCAACGCCCGTCCCTTTGCGTTGGTTGAAGCGCTACGCCACTCCACCACCCGCGCGTTGAAGTCTCCCGCGATGACGATCGGATGGCGGCCTCTCGCGTCCGCCACTAAGGAGTCCAGGGTGGTAGCGAACTCTGGTAGCTGCAGACTGGGGGGTAAATAGACTGCGTAAAACCACATGTCGCCAACAAGTGCGCGCACGTAGTTATCGCCCCTGCGAACGCTGACCAGCGGGGCTCCGTCATTCCCGCAGGACCATAGGACTGCTCTCCCGGATGTGTCCGAAGCCCACCAGGGCCCTCACACAGCCGGTATGGCACGCTGAGCACCGCGAGGTCTGCAGAGCGTTCGCCCACTGTTTGCGTCAGCAGGTCCTGTTTGGTACGCTATCTGGACATCTGCTACCGCCTGCCTGGTGGCTGAATGAGGCCTTGCCCTTTGCGATCCACACGAAGCACTTCGCCGCCTCGCCCTTGCAGCTCGCTGCCTTATGGCCCGATTCTTCGCACCTGATATAGCACTGGGAGCTGTCCACGGGGTTGCGGCAATTGCTTGCGGTGTGTCCCATCTCCAGGCAGCGGTAGCACCGCTTGCGTGCTTCCTGCAGGCGAATGGGGCAGCTGGTCCAGCCAATGCGGACTGTGCGTAAGGCAGTAATGCTGCTTGCCAGATTCGCTGGGACCGAGAAGAGTGCCACCTGGGTATTGGCATATCCAGGTGGAACGCTCTTCACCTTGCATGCGTCCGCTGGGACGTTCGTCTGCGCTGATAGCGCAGCCACTATCTCCTCTTTCGATGCCAGCTCGTCCAAGTCCCGAATGGCAAAGTGGGTTTGCTCGGTGAACGACCGAACTACTACACTATTGCCCAGCACCTGCTCCACCTCGTCCTTGAGCTGCTTGGTGCACTCCAAGCCTACTCCGTTCAACTCCAGTAGCAGCTCGCCTTTCGCTGTGCGGCGGGCTTTGGAGACTTTGTCGCGGACTCCGTTGAGCTTTCCATCGCTCCTGCGCGTCACTAGGGATAGCACCTCGCTGTAGGAGAGCTCGCTTGTACTTATAACCAGCGCGTCTGATCTGCTCCTCATCGGCGGCTTTCTGACTGGCTTGGTAGCCCTCTTCCGCTGCACTGTTTGCCACGTGTTCTGTGGGACCGGCTTCGTGGCCGCAGGAGTTGCGCTACCAGTTCTATTCCTCTTCTTCGAGGGCGTGGTTCGCTGCCCCGGTTCCTGTTCTCGCCGTCGCTTGGGCGTCGTTGTCGTCCTCGCTGCATCGCTGCCCTGCTGGTGGACCTTGCCAGCCATTTCGGCGGGCAGTTTTGTCACTGGCGACGTCTGGGTGGCCGTATCCACGCTACCCAGTGAAGCCGGCTTGCCTCTGCCAGCAGACGCTTCGTACAGGCTAACAGCCTTCGCTGCCAGGTCTCTCACCACCTGGTTGACGTGCCGCTGCCCTATCAGCCTATTGTGGTGATAACGGATGTGTGTAACGCCCAGTAGGAAGCGTTTTCGACCCCATAAAGTATGTATATTCTTGATCAGCATCAATAGCCGAGCATCGATATAGCCATATCTGTCTGTCCGTCTGTCTGTCCATCTGTACGTCCTTCTTCATTAGCGCCTATATCTCAGAGACTATTAAAGCTAGAGCAACCTACTACAAGTGTTTCAAAATTTCGTCCCGCCCCCTTTCGCCCACACAAAGGACGAAAGTCTGTGGCATACACAATTTTGAAGATACGGAAAAACTAAAAACGCAGAATCATAGAGAATAACTATTTCTATCAGAGTGTTGAATCTGGATAAGATCGGATCATCAATACAGCCACAATGGATAAAACTATTTTGAAAGTCATCGTTCCCTTTCTATCCAAGCTCCTGTGATATCACTTCAATACAAGTGTATTTCAATATTTTGACACGCCCTCTTCCGCCTCCACAAAGGACGAAAATCTGTGGAATCCACAATTTTTAAGATAAGAGAAAACCAAAAATGCATAATCATGGAAAATATCCGTATTTACCAGACTGCCAAATCTATATCAGGTCGAACTTCTATTATAGCCAGAAGAAACAAATTTAATTCCAGTCGCTACGCAACGCCTGCCAAGCGCTTTTTTATTCCCTCTCTCTCTCTCTCTCAACACTTCCACGTCTCATTTATGTAGTTATACATGTACATGCAGAAATGTAGAAGCAAATGTAAAAATCATATGTAAAGAAATATGGAAACAGATATATGTACATATGTATAAAATTTTCAAAACTGGTTCGGCTTAATTATTTGAAATTTTCTTTTTTGCCCAAAATTTAATTCTTCCCTTTTCCGAACATATGTATAATAAACTGCATAAATCGTAAGCTCATATATGTATGTATATACTGATTGAGTACCGGGTATAAAGTAGGACCTCGGCCGTTTTTTCTAGATTTGGTTTTTTTTAAAGAGTTTTTTAAAATGTGTTATGTTTTTTTCCAGAGGTAGTGCTTTTATACGTAACTTAAGTTACATATATCTGGTTGTATTGAATTTGGCAGTTTTGAAAAGCTGATAAAAGCAGCTAATAATTGCAGCGATTTTGTAGGTTCAGCTTATTGTCTAGAAGATATTATGCTTTCAAATGCAAATGATAATATTTTTCCCCCAAATTTTGACCTTGAAAACTCAGGAAAAGTAAAAAAAAAAATGTTTTTTGGCCTAGATTTTAGATAAACACGTTAATTAGGCATCGTAAGGTATCGTTTGTGAGAATCGATGGATAAACGGTTAAGTTGCAGCCGTTTGGCCAAACCTTCATACGCGAATTTTTCCGATAAATTCCGTTAGCCGACTGATACCTTATTTTTTCGTAAAAAAAATACCAAAAATCTGTGTTTGTAACGGTAAAATGGCACTTAGGATGGTACCATTGATACCATCTGGTATATTGATTTTTACCTCGTTTGGATACAACGACCTATTCTTACATTAAGTGCCTCAGCACTTAATACAATTATTAGAAACGAACTTTCGTTGTTAGATATTTATGTAGAGAGTCAATATGACCCCAAAAGCCAATCACAAGGCCGTCATTGAAAAGCGCTACCGCCGTGTCAAAATTCAGCAGCTTTAGGGAATGAGACCTGCACGGACTCAACTCTTCAAACACAGAATTGCCAAAAATGGGGATGCTCCAGTCCCATATGTTACGGTGCTGAGCTATATATTCTCAAGCACTCAGAAGGGACTCCATACTATGAGCTGAAATTGTCTATCCGCATAATCTACCAAAACTTGGCGATACATCTTCCTGAAATCGACTGTCAAGGCGTACTTGTGTAGTAATTTGGAGTAGAATACAGCTAATCCTGTATCGTGGGACCGACCATTAAAATGTCGTTCAAGGCCACCCGACAGGACGTCTTACGACTTTCGTTATTTGTCTGCTTTACGTCCAAGGCGATTAGAAGTGGACGCGAATTCACTTCAAGAAGCGGGTGCGACTTTGCCTTCATATCGGCTCGAACACATGGGCGGCACATGGAAATTTGGGAAGCAGGTGTGATTTTGCTCCTCACCGCAGACGCGCTGGAGACCGTGCTGTCTTGAACTAGCGCCCGCTCGCACACCACACCCAAGCGACGGAAGCACGCTGACCTACTGGGCACCTACTGACAGGCGGGCAGCTCATCGCACCCTCAGCATTCAGCACCTCGGACCAGTAGGGTTTTATATGCCTAAGGCGAATCTTCTGGCAGCGAATGTTCCGTGAGTAGGTACTGAGCTTGCAAAAACGATGCAAGTGGAACTAGGAGCAGAGAAAGGCGACCTCGCGATTGTCACCGAGGACAACCTACCCCCTCAACGGTGGCTGGTGGGGAGGGTCGTCGGAACAAACTCCGTTCAGGACGGAAGGGTAAGGGTGGTCTACGCAAGGACAAGCGCTGTTCAGAAGGACAATAAATAAATTGGCTATTCTGCCATTATCTTAAAGCCTTACAATCCTTCAACGGGGTGAAAAATTAGGGCTCTGTACAGCTCAGTCGTTCCGAAAATTAAATATAATTAATTTGCAGCCATAGAGTTCTTTAGTTTTTCTCTTTGGAAAAACTATTCCAAAATTTCAAATACTAACACAAAATATGTATACACGATACTGAAAGATTATAGCAGTATATTAGATTTGTGGTGATATTGTATTTAACATCACGACGGAAGCGTTTGCGACCCCATAAAGCATATATATATACATACATATACTTGACCAGCATCAATAGCCGAGTCGATATACATGTCGATATGTATGTATGATACGTCCGAACGTCCGTTTGTCCGTCTTCATGAGCGCCTAGATCTCAGAGTCTATAAAAGCTAGAGCAAACCAATTTTGTATCCGCGGCTCGCAACGTGCCCCTTGTTACGTTTTTTTTTCTTTATATTTTTCTGCCAATATTAATCAGTTATAATATAATAATATTAATATAATAATTAATATACATACATATGTACATATATGTACATGAATATATGTATATATCTACATATGTATATATTGACAAATTAAATATATTTGATCTCGTGCTACCTTTTGGCCAATTAATTTTGAAGAGTCAATGCTATTCAATTTTTACTATAGAATTCTAGGTCAGTGCGAAACATCGGTTGTATAAATATAAAGAGCTACATATGTATGTACATGCAAATATTTAAACTTTTGTTTTGTACAGTATATTAGTGCATATGTACATATGTGTATTTATATACGTGTAGTCAATAGTGAACAGTTGTAAAGACCTAAATAAATTATCTTTTTGTCGATTTAAAAACGAACTGTTTCTTTATTTTGACTCTGACCCCGTTACTATCCCCTATTGGGGATGCGTATTTATACATATGTATGTATGTACATGTGTATGTACATATGCTTAGTGAGATCCTATATTTTTCTAAACTTTCAAAACTTTGGAGCTTTTTTTTCTATACATACGTACTTACTTACATATGTATACTGAAATTTGTACATATGCACATACATATATGTATTTATAAATGTATGCATGCTTCTATAATGAGAAGCGAAAATAATAAGCTTTTATGCTTGCCATCGGCCCCACTAGTACTAGTCAACTGCTAGATGCTAAGCATGCCGGGCGCGCTTTTGAAGCACGGACAAAGTGGTGCCGATTCACAAGAACACAAATATACAGAATTATACATGCTGCAGATACATACATATATCTATTCTTACTTTTCTATATGTGAATGCATATAAATAAACGACGATAAACCAAATTAGGCTCGATATTTCTTCTTCAGCGAATACTTGTAAGTGAGCTAGTGATAAAATCAAAATATTTTATTAAATAATATCGAACACAGATATAAGTACATCCTACTACGTAGGTACGTACCCGTATGTATGTACATATATATATATATATTTGCATATGGTACTTTTAGGGTACCAGTACATGCCCGCCTCACCGTTCCCCAACCACGCTGTCGGCTGTCTGTATTACAAATACTCTTGCTTACGTGCACACATACATACATATGTATGTAAATATGCTTCACTTTTTAACAAAATTATTAATATTTTGGTACCATGCGAATGAACAACACAAAAAAAATCTTCAAAGTTTGCTGTTTTGTGTACCTCATAAAAACTGATGTATTGATTGAAACACTGAGATTACAATACATGCACATGTAAACAAATCCCAACGCGATACTGTGATCAGGCTCTAATATGACTATTTCAAAGTTCATAATATTGAAATATCTTGTGAATAATTTAAAAAAATTTTAATTTTACAAACAACGAGGGGGAGTTGTGAGACGTTGTGAGACGCGCAAAGGCCGCGGCTCTATTTTATACGCGGTGCTCAGTCAGTATATACACACATTTATGAGCTTACGATTAATGAAATGTATTATACATATGTTCGCAAAAGGGACGAATTAAATTTTTGGGCAAAAAATAATATTTCAAAAAATGAAGTCCAACCATTTTTGGTATTTTTATACATGTTTCAATTTTTGTTTACATATGATTTTTAGTCTGGTAGATACGGTTATTTCCCATGATTCTGCGTTTTTGGTTTTATTTTATCTTAAAAATTGTGGATTCCACAGATTATCGTATCTTCAAAATTGTGTATGTCACAAACTTTCGTCTTTTGTGTGGGAGGAAGGGGGCGGGGCGAAATTTTGAAATACATTTGGAGTAGTGTAATAACACATTACATTGGATACAAAATTTGGTTGCTCTAGCTTTCATAGTCTCTGAGATATAGGCGCTAATGAAGACGGACAGACGGACGGATGGATGGACGGACAGACAGACGGACGGACGGACGGACGGACAGACAGACATGGCTATATTGACTCGGCTATTGATGCTGATCACGAATATATCTACTTTATGGGGTCGGAAACGCTTCCTTCTGGGCGTTACACACAACCGTTATCAACAAATATCTAATATACCCCTATACTCTTCGAGTACCGGGTATAACAAGGAACAAATTATAATATATTTCTATTTAGAATATACTCGGAGCATCGCCAAACTCCAAGACGTGTCGATCTAGTATTCCCGTTTGATGGTCTTTGTATTTTCTAGTAAGCAAAACAGTAAATCAGTTTTTAAGCGTTCTCATCGATCTTTGGGAAATTCTTGAATCAAAAATTGCAAAATCGTCCGCATCTTATACATATGTATGTATGTATGTACATTGTTGTAATAGGAACTATCGTTCTGAAACCAGTTGTAAGAAGAACTTTTTTATTCATTTTGATAATCCAACTAAGCATTACACTTTTCATCTAAATGAAATTTAGTCAAAATGGGTGTACATCTACATACATACATATGTAATCGACGATCTATGTATCATATAACAATCATATATGTACGGGCCTCTGGTCCGGAAGATTGGCCTCTCTTTCTTATAATACCCGTTACTCGAAGAGTATAGGGGTATATTAGATTTGTGGTGATAGTGAATATGTGTAACGCCCAGAAGGAAGCGTTTCCGACCCCATAAAGTATATATATTCTTGATCAGCATCAATAGCCGAGTCGATATAGCCATATCTGTCTGTCCGTCCATCAGTCCGTCTGTCCGTCCGTCCGTCTGTCCGTCTTCATTAGCGCCTAGATCTCAGAGATTATAAAAGCTGGAGCCTCGTTTTATAATAATTTGTATATATTTCAATTTAATTGTCTTTGTATAATTAAAATTCTTTTCTTTTTCTTTTAAACATTTAGACGCTGATATGTTGAATATTGGTATTTGACTTCGAAATGACATCTGTGTATTTACCTATTCCTGTAGGTGAGGTCATTTCCTCAAGTGAAAACCGCATAAGTCCGGAATCGGATGACACAGAAAATATACCTTACCATGCGCGTGAAAATGCTCGCCCCTTTACGTATGGGAACCTTCCTGTAGGATTCAGTACAAGCAACTTAAGCCATGTTTCTTCAGAGAATATTTGTGAAACACCAAGTGAAAGACGTATTCAAAGCTCCTATCCAAACAGTCCCTCAAGCACTCGTAAAAGCACAAGACCCGGCATTTCGCCTTCTCGCCCTGTGCTAAGAAAGACGCCTTCACGTCAAGAGTTTGAAGAAATGTTGATGGAACGAAAAGAAAAATCATTGAGAGAACAAAATAATGCTGCAACTAAGCTGGCACAAAAAGCATCCATACAAAAGGATTTCGATGAGCTGCATGAAAAGCTCAATAAAACCATACTATCGACGCAAAATGTAAATGGATCTAAACAAGGCCAACACATAGACCTTACAGATTCAGCACAAGCTGCTTTATGCCCTTCCCAAAGCTCAGAAAATTTTGATTCCACCCTACTTGTGGTAGAAAAGAAACGTCCGGAGACGCCAACGTTTCCGGTTGTTCAGAAGATGGTCAATAGTGAGCGATGTATTAGCCCGTACCCATCAGGAGCTGCAAAGCCCGTAACATCTGGCGAGCAGGGCTTAATAGCACAGCCAAGTTTTACTCAAGATGTGGAGCCACATTTGGTGAAGTTTGCTAAAGATTTATCGCAGTTTTGGTACAAGCCACATATGACCCGAGAAGAGACTGTCCTATTGCTACGTACCGCACAGGTCGGGACATTTATCATACGAAATTCAACCACATATCGTGATGCTTATGGGCTAGTGTTGCGGGTAGCGAAAGCTCCACCATCTATACCTAGTACATCAGGAAACGGGGATGAGCTGGTGCGACATTTTCTTTTGGAGCCTACGAATCGAGGCATTCGTCTTAAGGGATGCGCCAACGAACCTATATTTACATCCCTATCAGCCTTTGTCTATCAGCACTCTATTAACAAATTAGCACTGCCGTGCACGCTTGTTATACCAGATCAGGACTTGCTCTTGTATTCTCGTGACAATGAACTGATATCCAGACAAAAACAGATTCTTGTACAGGGCGCTGCATGTAACGTACTTTACCTATATCAGTGCGACACGGAATCGCTTACTGGGCTCGAGGCTGTTCGCAAGTCAGTTCATCAAATGTACCTGGACGCTAAATATTCCCTTCCAATAGAAGTGCATTTCAAGATATCCCAAGAGGGAATTACATTGACCGACAACACCCGTAAAACGTTTTTTCGCCGACATTATCCAGCACAGAATATTTCTCACTTCAGTATGGACCCGAATCAACGTTTTTGGAGTGTTAATGCATCCGACGAAGGATTGCAGCGATCAGTCAACAAGTCAATATTTGCTTTTGTAGCACGTCCGCTGACTGGTACAAAAGACAACCAATGCCACATTTTTTGCGATTTAGCTTCCTCGCAACCAGCATCAGCAATTGTGTCATTTGCCAATAAGGTTCTTCCACTAAGTAAATCAAGTTGTAACATGCTATGAGTAAACTATTGTTATATTTAATTTAAGATACTCGTGTGCTCTTACAATGTTCTGCAAAGATTAAAGTGGCTAACAAAATAACCAAATAAATATTAAATAAATTAACCATATACATATGTATACGTTTGAAGAGTGTATGGATTTTTAGTTTAGGATATATGAACATATAACGTTGACTATTTGAGCAGCAATTTACTCAATTTTTATCGCATACTGCCACTTTCAGGTCAAATAAATTATGTATCGTATGAAACAAATTCCTAGTAACTTAATTTTTAAAACTAAACAGCAAAAGATAAAAGACAAAAGATACATATGTCAAAGGTAAGATATGTTAAATATTGAATGAATAAAACAAAGAAAAGATTACAATGTATTGTAGGTTAATCTAAGATCATTCAGGTTCAACCCCAATTTTTTATTCTCTTCGACTAATTAAAGTTTTTTTTTTCATTCGAAAATTTTGAAGTAGCTTTTTGACATTTGCATTAAATCCACCGTATTTGGCCGACGTTGAATAGATCGTTGATGCTATCTCAACATCATTTTCAAACCGATCCTGAGGGTCGTTTCTTTGTTTATCCCATTATCATGATTGGTACTATAAATTATTACTACTTGACAGAAAACAAATAAACTTTTTGGAAAAAGTTTAGATTTGGTTGAAAAAAGTATTTTTATACTCAGTATAGGGGTATATTAGATTTGTGGTGATAGTGAATGTGTGTAACGCCCAGTAGGAAGCGTTTCCGACCCCATAAAGTATATATATTCTTGATCAGCATCAATAGCCGAGTCGATATAGCCATGTCTGTCTTTCCGTACGTCTGTCCGTCCGTCCGTCTGTCCGTCTTCATTAGCGCCTAGATCTCAGAGATTATAAAAGCTGGAGCCTCGTTTTATAATAATTTTTATATATTTCAATTTAATTGTCTTTGTATAATTAAAGTTCTTTTCTTTTTCTTTTAAACATTTAGACGCTGATATGTTGAATATTGGTATTTGACTTCAAAATGACATCTGTGTATTTACCTATTCCTGTAGGTGAGGTCATTTCCTCAAGTGAAAACCGCATATGTCCGGAATCGGATGACACAGAAAATATACCTTACCATGCGCGTGAAAATGCTCGCCCCTTTACGTATGGGAACCTTCCTGTAGGATTCAGTACAAGCAACTTAAGCCATGTTCCTTCAGAGAATATTTGTGAAACACCAAGTGAAAGACGTATTCAAAGCTCCTATCCAAACAGTCCCTCAAGCACTCGTAAAAGCACAAGACCCGGCATTTCGCCTTCTCGCCCTGTGCTAAGAAAGACGCCTTCACGTCAAGAGTTTGAAGAAATGTTGATGGAACGAAAAGAAAAATCATTGAGAGAACAAAATAATGCTGCAACTAAGCTGGCACAAAAAGCATCCATACAAAAGGATTTCGATGAGCTGCATGAAAAGCTCAATAAAACCATACTATCGACGCAAAATGTAAATGGATCTAAACAAGGCCAACACATAGACCTTACAGATTCAGCACAAGCTGCTTTATGCCCTTCCCAAAGCTCAGAAAATTTTGATTCCACCCTACTTGTGGTAGAAAAGAAACGTCCGGAGACGCCAACGTTTCCGGTTGTTCAGAAGATGGTCAATAGTGAGCGATGTATTAGCCCGTACCCATCAGGAGCTGCAAAGTCCGTAACATCTGGCGAGCAGGGCTTAATAGCACAGCCAAGTTTTACTCAAGATGTGGAGCCACATTTGGTGAAGTTTGCTAAAGATTTATCGCAGTTTTGGTACAAGCCACATATGACCCGAGAAGAGACTGTCCTATTGCTACGTACCGCACAGGTCGGGACATTTATCATACGAAATTCAACCACATATCGTGATGTTTATGGGCTAGTGTTGCGGGTAGCGAAAGCTCCACCATCTATACCTAGTACATCAGGAAACGGGGATGAGCTGGTGCGACATTTTCTTTTGGAGCCTACGAATCGAGGCATTCGTCTTAAGGGATGCGCCAACGAACCTATATTTACATCCCTATCAGCCTTTGTCTATCAGCACTCTATTAACAAATTAGCACTGCCGTGCACGCTTGTTATACCAGATCAGGACTTGCTCTTGTGTTCTCGTGACAATGAACTGATATCCAGACAAAAACAGATTCTTGTACAGGGCGCTGCATGTAACGTACTTTACCTATATCAGTGCCACACGGAATCGCTTACTGGGCTCGAGGCTGTTCGCAAGTCAGTTCATCAAATGTACCTGGACGCTAAATATTCCCTTCCAATAGAAGTGCATTTCAAGATATCCCAAGAGGGAATTACATTGACCGACAACACCCGTAAAACGTTTTTTCGACGACATTATCCAGCACAGAATATTTCTCACTTCAGTATGGACCCGAATCAACGTTTTTGGAGTGTTAATGCATCCGACGAAGGATTGCAGCGATCAGTCAACAAGTCAATATTTGCTTTTGTAGCACGTCCGCTGACTGGTACAAAAGACAACCAATGCCACATTTTTTGCGATTTAGCTTCCTCGCAACCAGCATCAGCAATTGTGTCATTTGCCAATAAGGTTCTTCCACTAAGTAAATCAAGTTGTAACATGCTATGAGTAAACTATTGTTATATTTAATTTAAGATACTCGTGTGCTCTTACAATGTTCTGCAAAGATTAAAGTGGCTAACAAAATAACCAAATAAATATTAAATAAATTAACCATATACATATGTATACGTTTGAAGAGTGTATGGATTTTTAGTTTAGGATATATGAACATATAACGTTGACTATTTGAGCAGCAATTTACTCAATTTTTATCGCATACTGCCACTTTCAGGTCAAATAAATTATGTATCGTATGAAACAAATTCCTAGTAACTTAATTTTTAAAACTAAACAGCAAAAGATAAAAGACAAAAGATACATATGTCAAAGGTAAGATATGTTAAATATTGAATGAATAAAACAAAGAAAAGATTACAATGTATTGTAGGTTAATCTAAGATCATTCAGGTTCAACCCCAATTTTTTATTCTCTTCGACTAATTAAAGTTTTTTTTTTCATTCGAAAATTTTGAAGTAGCTTTTTGACATTTGCATTAAATCCACCGTATTTGGCCGACGTTGAATAGATCGTTGATGCTATCTCAACATCATTTTCAAACCGATCCTGAGGGTCGTTTCTTTGTTTATCCCATTATCATGATTGGTACTATAAATTATTACTACTTTACAGAAAACAAATAAACTTTTTGGAAAAAGTTTAGATTTGGTTGAAAAAAGTATTTTTATACTCAGTATAGGGGTATATTAGATTTGTGGTGATAGTGAATGTGTGTAACGCCCAGTAGGAAGCGTTTCCGACCCCATAAAGTATATATATTCTTGATCAGCATCAATAGCCGAGTCGATATAGCCATGTCTGTCTTTCCGTACGTCTGTCCGTCCATCCGTCCGTCTTTATTAGCGCCTAGATCTCAGTGACTATACAAGCTAGAGCAGTCTAGAGCAGTCTCCTATGTTATCACACTACTATGTAGAAGGGTATTTCAAAATTTACCATACACAATTTTGAAGATACGAGAAAACTAAAAACACAGAATCGTAAAGGATGACAATTTTTATCAAAGTGTTGAATCTGGATAAGATCGGATCTATAATGCAGCCACATTGAAGAAAACCATTTCGAAATTCATCGTTCCCTCTCGCTCTCTCTTACGTGCGACCCTGTCTGCTTTGCCTATTCGTTCAAATGAGCGCCTAGATCTCAGAGACTATAAGAGCTAGACCAACCAAACTTTCTATCTAAGCTCCTGTGGAATCCACAATTTTAAAGATTTTTTTTTTTTTTTTTTTAAATAAAAGAAAATAAAAAACGCATAATCATGGAAAATAGCCCTATCTACCAGATTGCAAAATCGGAATCAGGTCGGATCATTGTTATGGACAGAACGCCTGCCAAGCGCTGACTCATTCCCTATCTCTGTCGCAAACACTTCCACGTCTCGAATATGTAGTCTTACAAGTACATGTAGAAATGTAGAAGCAGATGTAAAAAGCATATGTTAACAAAAATTAAAACATGTATAAAAATTCCAAAAATAGTTTGACTCTATTTTTTGAAATATTATTTTTTGTCCAAAATTTAATTCGCCCCTTTTGCGAACATATAATAAATTTCATAAATCGTAAGCTCATATACTTCTTAGCTTACCCACACTCAAAAGCACAATAATCTCAATTTGCACATATACTTATGGCAAAGACAATATAAACACTTTTTCTTCGACAGCGGCGTCGTCAGCAACCAATACAAACAAGCAGCCATACAATATAAACACACATACAGTTAAAGCTCAGCCTCACGTACAGAACGTGTGAAACTAAAACGCTCTCTGTCTCTCCGTCTATCTGTCTCTCTCTAATTCACGCTGGAACTTTTGAAAGTTCCAGCCAGTCAGGAATTGCGCTCAAAATTTTGTATGGCGCGGCACATCTTAGTGTTTATATTGTCTTTGCTTATGGCCTATGAAAACCACAAGTTGCTACACATATTATTAAAAACGGTACAAAGAATGAAGCCCAAAGAGGACCACTGGAGTAGGAAATCTTCATAATAGATAAGAACACAAATTTGCATACCTACAAAAAACTTACCGTTAACTTTAGAGAAAATATAAGCAAATTAAAAAGTGCACATATATGTATACTTCTTTCCCTGAGGTATGTATGTATATACTGACTGAGTACCACAACGTTCCCCCTCGTTTTTATTAAAATTTAAATTATAAGCGTGTAATTTAAAAATTATTTGTTTATTAGTATATGACTATAAAATAGAAAAACATTTGTATGGACTTTGGTCTGAAATTAATTTAGGGTGCTCCTTTTTTTCGATGACTGTATTTATTTTTTTCTTGCCGACGGATATGCGCCATTTCCGTTTTTATGTTTTCGCATTTCAAATTTAGACTAAGGTTTTGATGGGTCCCCTATTCAATTGGCGCGCATTGTAAACTCATAAATACACATACATATGTGTGTACAGATGTCTGTATAAAGAGCTTGAGCAGAAAGAAGGGCCCATACTTTAAGCTCAACAGGCTGAGTCTCATCTCTTTATACGAAGAGCAGAGCGCCTTCTCAGCTTGAATAAGTATACTGGTATACATATACATATAGTAACTAAACCTGTTTGACAAGAAACTGTTCAATAGTTACATTCTCATATACAAATATTTTCAGTCGCTCTTAGCACTAACCATACAGTATATACCATACAGTAACCATACAGTATATACTGTATAGTTAGTGCTCTTAGTTTCATATTCACATTACACGTATGTACATACACCTCTGTTACTCAGCGCTTATCAGCTCGGCAGGCAAAAGCGCTCTCTTCTGTCTGCTCTCTGCTTTCCTACCTTAAATTTCAACTTGCTTACTTTATATCTCTTTTGATTTTAGCTTTAAGCGGCAGTCGCCGCAAAGCTACATTCCTGTTCACAGCGTTGGAAGTGCGTCGATCCGTGGCCTGTAGATCAGTAACACCAAAGGCAGGTTATCAAATAAGTTTGGGTTTCGCCCCAATTTAAAGTTACTCATCATTTTGCCGATAACTCAAGATTATAAAATATAAAAAACAAGTGAGTGATGTGTTTTATTAGTGTCTTTAAATTTAAAACTTAATACATTTGAACGATATTCTGTTATTGTAAGAGACAAAGGACTTAACAGTTTTCAATGAAAACTATGTATATTGTCTTAGCAATAACTATTGATTATAATCAGCAGCTTGATGCGGAACACGCACACAGCACAGCAAAGTAGTTAAAATGTAATTCTTACGAGGAAATTAAGTATGCAACGCGTGAAAATTCGACATATGTATGTATACAACAGTATATACTATATATGTATGTACATATGTATGTATGTACATATGTACGAACCCCGACCACTATTAATTCGTACGGAAGCTTGTTAACCCGTATGCAATGTTTGACAAACGATATTTTCAATACAAAATAAGATAGCAAATGCAAACATATTCTTTTCAGAAATATAATTTTATATTGTTGTATTGTTGTCGGTTGTACTTCAGAAATAGCACCAATAATTTCTTTGAATGCTTTGCTTAACTGATAAGAAAAATGTGACCAGTATTAATGCGAACGGTGCGTTAAACATTTTCTATTTGATTAAATAGGTCTTTTTTTTTAATATTAATATGGGTAACATCGTCTCTTGCCCTTAGAATACATTTAAAACACTTTGGCATAGATTTTAATAAGTGCTGTCATTGTTCTGTTGAAACAAAGTCCCAATCTCTTGCAATTTTGTTTTTAAATCAGAAACGGTTCTTTGAGGCTTTTTTAGGTTTCATTTCATTACTCCCCATATATTCTCGATTATACTTAGCTACGGACTATTTGATGGCCAATCTAAGACCCCAATTTTCTTATACTGCAGCCGGGATTTGGTTCGTTTGGCAGTATGGGATGATGCTCCATTCTCTTGAAACGTACATATATTCACCTCAGTCAGCCAGTTTTGGAATTGTGGCCAGGGCTCTTTTATCACGAGACATTGATGTTATTGCTGATGTTCAGCCTGCATTTGTGATAATATTTTCAATATTTACTATTCCTTGAACGGACGACTTAGCCAGATTTAATTGACTATATAATGTGTTACACTTCCTATGTTTATGCTAGGCCCTTATACTTGTCGTATCCGTGCAGCACAATGGTTCAGCTGAGCTGAAAGATTATTCGTTTCAAATGTGCCGCAAAGTTTTAATAAATTAACGTCATATACAAAATATCAAATAATTTCAATTTCTTTTTAATTTCAGACTACGATGAATAGATATAGAAACCTCTGCCAGTTGGTAATATTGGGCGCCCTTTTGATGTTCAGTGCAAAAGGTGCTCCGCAGCAAGACTCGAACGCGGAGAAAAACATTCAAGAAATATTCAGAACCAATCCAAGTACCCCAAGTGGAATGGAATTAGTAGTAACATCAGAACCAATAGATCCCTCAATCCAAGTGTCAAATTTTAACTCTATAAGCGGAAAAACGGTAACGTGCAATTGCGTTCCCTATCATAGATGTGATCCGTCCACTAACAGTGTAACCGAGGACGAGTTATTTGACGGGTTTGGCGAGATCGATATCCGCTTTGGCATCGACGATCCAGTCTGTCCTGCCTCTGTGGACATCTGTTGTGATGGCAATAGGACACTCTCTAAGACGCTGAACCCGACGCCGTTGGATAAACGACCGAACCAACCACGGGGCTGCGGCATTCGCAACGTTGGTGGTTTGGACTTTAAGCTCCCTGTTGGCACTCAGAATGTAGCTGGTTTTGGCGAGTTTCCATGGACAGTAGCTATGCTGCACTCAGGCAATTTTAGCTATTTCTGTGCCGGCTCACTGATACACCCACAAGTCGTTCTGACAGCGGTGCACTGTGTCGAGACCCATAATCCGGGGAGCTTCATGGTCAGAGCTGGCGAGTGGGACTCTCAAACAAATAAAGAGCGTCTTCCTTATCAGGATAGAACCGTGCAACGTATCATTACACACCCGCAATTCAAGAGTCGAAACATAGCTAATGATTTTGCGCTTGTAATTCTCGCTCAGCCGGTTACTTTGGATGCTCATATCAATGTGGTCTGCTTGCCACGACAAGGTGAAACAGCAGCACCTTCCACTACATGTACGTCTACTGGCTGGGGCAAGGACGTATTTGGTGCTCCGGGAAAGTACAGTGTAATAATGAAAAGTGTGCAGTTGCCTGTCGTGGACTTTAACACATGCCAAACACGGCTGCGGAAGACACGACTTGGTCCAAAGTTCGCCTTGGATAAGTCATTTATGTGTGCCGGCGGCCAGCGCGGCGTGGACACCTGCCAAGGCGATGGTGGCGCACCACTTGCCTGTCCTATTGGACTAGACTCAGAGAATCGTTATCAACAGAGCGGTATTGTTGCTTGGGGAATTGGCTGCAACGAAGAGGTGCCAGCAGCATATGCTAACGTGGCGTTGGCCCGAGACTGGATTGATCAGCAAATGTTAGCCAATGGTTTTTCAACATCGGTGTATACCGTTTGATTATTTGATAAATCTACACTTTCCAATGCACTTATAGAAGCCTGTTTCTCTGACAAATGATATTAAATAAAATGATCAAATTATAAAATGTTATAAATATTATATGTATATATTTTGAAATTTAATTTTGTCTTTTAATATGATAATCATATATACATACATGTACACACACCTAACATAATCCTTATATATTTTTTTGAATGATATTGAATAACTGAACAAAAACCCCAAGCTTTTAATATTCTTGATCGAACTGACATTTGATACATATTTATGTAAACGGTTTGAAAGTGGTTCTCAATACGAATTGTTAATTTTAAACAATTTTACTATGGAAATCAAACATCCCCTGCAGCTTAGGTTATGTTAAGGCGCTTACGTGGACCTTTTACAGGGCCACTGTGGCGTTCTTTACACTGTCCTTTATCCTCGATTTCAAGTCAAGCTTTCTGTTTCTGTACTCTGACCTGACCAAGATATTTGGTGTTCTTGCTAACAGTTAGCGTTTCAAAGAAAAACAAATCTTTAGAAAATAAAAACTCTCTAGAAAAAACATGTTTATCTATCCGATCGTATCAATACATACATATGTATGTATGTACATATTTATGTTTATGTTACAGCGTACTTGATATTGTGGCCACTTTTAGCAGGTGCCTACTGAAAATATATTAGATTAACAGTTTTAAAACAGATATGTCAAGCTGCGACTACCTGTAAAAGGTTTTGACTTTATTTTTTCCTCTTTGCGAAAGTATAACATATAAAATATATTGTATAAATTACATAAATCACAAGCTCAAATACATATACTGACTGAGTACCGGGTATAAAGTAGAGCCGCGGCTCACAACGCTCCCCCTCGTTTCCACTGGGTACAGAGACCCTAGCAGTTTGGCTGTGATTTCCAGCAAATGCTTTGCCCATAGCCAAGACCCTTTTAAATTTCATGTCCATAATTTTTTCGGAAGCAGTTGCAACATACGAGTATAAAAAACTGCAATTAGGTTGTTGTGAGGAGCGGCTGAGCGCCTCTTGGGTGGCCGTGTTTTGGGTTAAGCACATGTTACAGTTACAGTCAGCATGTCACCTTCAACTGCAGCAGGGTGCTAGAGGGCGAGGGGGGGCCAGAAAAATGAGACTCCACTTAACACCCCCACTAACTCTAACCATTCAAAAGCTAGTGCAGGCTACGCTATTCTTCCATTCCTGCGGCCTCTGACGGCTTTTTGCTTCTCCGGCTTTCGCCGGTGTGTGTTCTAATGTCCTGCTTGTCAGCGACAGATGCTGGGCATGGCATGGCATCTGCGTACGCGGTAAATAAGTATAATTGCAACACTTTGAGGGGGCTTTTGGAGGGACAAGAATTTTGACACCGTTTCAGTCTGATGAAAAATTTGTTTACATCTTTAATTTAATTTGTTTGCGTAAACATAGCTCTAAGTTAAGCCAAATCTTTCATGTGTATTCATAAATACATAAATAATACAAAAGTTGGGTGGTTTCCACTATACTGCGCAGGCAAACTAGAACGAAAAATATAATAGGAATATAACGAATATATGTATGTATATACAATTAACAGTATCCGCGATGAAAATCGCAAAACGTCATTGGAGAAGTTTGTAGCAACAGTGTTAATAAAGACAAGTTTCAGAGAGGCAGATAAATACTGCGAACCTTAAGTACTTAACGCCCAATGGCGCTGCTATTGCAAAACAATTATTTTATATATTTATTTATTGAATGGCCCTCGTATATGTACATATATGAATGTGTATGTTTTGGAAAATCTACGTAATTTACTTACTTCAACAAACAGATGTGGCTGTCATATCCAAATATGGACGAAATAGTATAAATTGTCCCATATCTTATATGTCGTTCACTATAATGATTCAAACATAATTATTGACTACCGCAAGTCATTCATCTTTAAAATTCTTTCTACCCAAATAAATACAAGGTTCATTCCACACATTCCATGAACTTTTCCATGCCACAACTACAACACCCACTAAACTAACGTATACATAAATATATCCCAGAACAGTCTATGGATCATGGCATTAGGTTTGTATTGTATATTTTTTACAGCTACACCTTTACCTGATAACATTTGTTTGATGTGATGTGAACGGGAGTCCAAATAAATATAGAACGCATTTTAATATGTTCGTATTGAGGTTCATTAAGTGGAATATTGTTCGGTACTCATCTGCAAGGGGAATTTATTGCAAAGTGCTTGTGGCTATTTAATATTTATAATTGAAAAAGTTTTGTTGTCGTACCCACAGCCTCGCTTGACGTATTGTACTTACTCTGCATGTTGGCCACTGGCGGTGGGTGCCATCCCTTTCCTTTTTCCTATCCCCTTCCCCATCCCCATCCGCATCCCATCCACAGCCACATCCACCCGTCTAATTTCTCTATCTGGCTGTGCCACTGCCACTGCCAACTACTTGCAGCCACTTATCATAATTAGACTTTTACTGGTGGTGCAAATGAAGAAGTTTCACTTCAATATATTAACCATGTTTCCAGAGGTGCCCACTTCTGGCAGGGCGCAATTAACAACTCGTTGCCACTGGGAAGCGGGTGACCAACCGTCGGAGAGGGTCTGTCTTGGGTGGACGTGGCCATTAACATTACTACAAGGGTACATAGAGTGAGGACTACCAAGTCCTGTCGACAAAAACAAAAAGTTATTCCGCAAGACATTTTTCTAATGAGAGCAGTACTCTACTTGGTCCACTTCCACTAACACCTACCCTACGAGCACTATGTGTGTGGACTTGCATTGGGAATAGTATTTATGCTGCTTCATCATTATTGACAGACCTAATCAATTGCAGACCATTAGTCTTTGTAGTTGGCCGCAGACAAATAATAAGCAAACGACTTTCAAGTCCGACATCATCACATGGCTCTGACTATATTCCTGCTACCCGGCGCTTGGCCCTGGCCCTGTGTACTCGAGTTGAGCCTGCCACGAGTAGATCAAGCAGGTCCGACGCGTCGGACAGCCAGAAACTAAATAGTGAGCGCTTTTCTCCATTGTTCCTGCCTGTCACTGACATTGCTGTTCGTTGGATGCTTTGTAATATGGTTTGAACCCGTTGAGCAATTAACTTTTGAACTTGCAGCTTGCGAATTACTTAGGTATGTAGTGGCAGTGGTAGAAGAGGTGCTCGCTTTATACCCAGTACATGTACATTACAGAGATGTTTATTATTTAGGCACACTGTTGCAGATAAATACTTGGATTGCGTGGAAAGTTCCAATTGGATTGACTACAAGTGGATTCTAAAATCGATGAAAAAAATTCTGTAACACATATTTTGTTTTATGAAACTAGTATATTGCACATATATGTATGTATGTACATATATCCTGGGTACCTGTCCTGGGTACCTGTTGGTGAGTGCACATATGTACATATGCATATGTAAATATGTATGTATACAATTCAAAAACCGAATTTTAATACGTATATATGTATATTTATTACCCTGTTTTAATATTTAGCCCCAAATCAAAAATAATGGTAAAACATGAAAGTGGTTTACGCTGCCGAATTAGATCCACTAAATAGTTGTAATCTGGTCTCTCATTAATCCTAAAGAAGAAGTATTTAATATGTGCTCATTCGCTTTTAGTGAACCATTGGCATTGAAAACAATTGTTCGATTATTCATGGACTGGAAGTAACATTCACATTAATGAGACCAACTAACAGCTCATTTAACTATATGGCTAGTTATCTGAAAGTGTTTAACAATTTCTAGGATCTTATGCTAAACTACGCTGGGAAATGGGAGTGTCCTTCTCTCTTTGGTTATGATACTCGTACCTTAATGGTGTTAAGACTTACAACATTGTTACTGCAACCAGATGCTAATGTTCTTGAATTGTTTAGCGACCCCATTTTACTCGTACTATTATACAAAGTTAACGGTGTGAATGGGTATATTTTTGGTTCAATTTATGGGTATTAGGCACAAACAAACGCAACTGTGCTTCTGTAGAAGGGGTTCACGTGTATACATATGAACTCGTGGATACTGGTAGTCATACCCCAGTTACCAACAAGGACTGCACCTAACAAACTCTTCCAGTTAATGTACCTTAAAATTTTCTTTTTCTTTTTTGAATATGGCTTATGACTTACTTTGAAAATTACAATGTGCTATGCATGTTCAAACATTTTACAGATATACGAGTATGTATCATGGTTTTAATGAATAAAAAAAACGACTTAATCGGCACTTGCTTTTCGTCTCGCAATATTTAAAACTTCTACACTTTTCAAGCCGCGTTTTAGTGCGGAGAGAGAGTAATAAAAGTATGGATGAGTATGGATGCATGTAATGCTCATTGATCCATAAGTACGACTAGGTTTAAACGGGTAGTACACAGTACTCTCATATTGTTGGTAATTGGTAATTCTGTGCTTACACTTAATACATATAGCGATAGCGATATAAACGTAATCAAATCCTCTCATGCAGCAATAGCTCTGCATCGTAACTATGTTCTTACTCCTCCAAAGAGGTTGGTTTGTGTTGTTAACGGTTACAGGGTACAGGTTAGCCTCTAAACAGCAATTATAATTTAAAATCTCTGGCAATCAATTAAGATCTAGTCGCTTACAAAACGGCCTAAGTACTTAGGAATAAACAAGTCGGTTAATATTTACAAATAAAATAGATCTTGTACAGCCGTCGCATATTCGATGCAATCTCCATATGCAGTCGACAAATATCGGTTCCTAGAAGCACTGACTGCGGCCGGACGCGCAAATCTGCAGACCGCTCTCACTACTGTTAGCCGATTTGGTAGATTGCTGGGACTCCTGCTCTGGCTGTACGATCCCGAAGGACCTGGGAGATTTTAGGGTGAGCAGTTTGTTCGGCAGAGCCATTGAAGCTGGCCCTGGCGAGGCAGTCACGGTGATTGCTGGTATTTCCGGCTTGTTGCTGTTTGTAGGAGTCCCTGAGCGACTTGCTCCGCCATCGCCACTAGATGGCTGGGAGCCCATGGTGGCCGTCAACGGCAGCATGTTAAAGCCCGCGCCCA
Organism: Drosophila algonquin; assembly: GCA_035041765.1. NCBI lineage: Eukaryota > Metazoa > Arthropoda > Insecta > Diptera > Drosophilidae > Drosophila > Drosophila algonquin. The sequence continues at coordinate 456,452 of JAWNKY010003223.1, forward strand.
CACCCTGGTGCGAAGGTCGCATTGCAATTGCGATCGGCAAAGAAGCCTTTCGGTTGAGCGAATGTCACCCATAGAAATACTGAGCGCTGCTCTCTGTAGACACGCCACGGGATAGGTTCCGAGGTACGGTGCTATCATAATACACGCCGCAACCGCTGTTCGAGGTTGAAGGCATGGCGGTTAGTGGCAAAGGATGGCCGGTACTCATAGAAGTCGGTGGTGGTGAGGGGGAGCTCATTATTCCCATGCTGGTGGGTATCAATGTGCGTCGTAAAGTGTGGTGATGTCCAGCCACCATGACACCGCTCAGATACGCTGGGGAAACCGTGCTTAGTCCGGAGGGTCCAAGAAAATGGGGACCTACAGAAACATTGTACCAATTTTGCAAATGAAAGTAAATAAGTAAATTGATCGTATCTTAGCAAGTTTTCTCACCCATTGTCAGGGAACCGTTGGTTGCAGGATGGCCCATGGTAGTGTAGCTGTTGGCCTGTGAGTGTGGGGCCATCAGAACGGTAGTTGCTCCAGAGGTAGGGTGTGATAGTGCACTTGGTAAGCCACCGTAGCTGCATTTGGGCGTCGGTGCGTATGTCATGTAGGTCTTTTGTTTGCCAGCCGTTTCAGTCAGTTTTGTGTGTGTTCATGGTGACGGCGCGACCATAATGGACATGAAAAGGGAGAGCAGAGTGGGCTATAGAGTTAAGTTAGTTCTCATTAGTGCTTGTTGGCGTTGGCTAGCATGACTTGGTCGGTTTGGTGTCAGACGCGACCATTGCGGGCTTACTCTATTCTGGGCCAATGAATCGGTACTAAGCCAGTGTAGAAGAATAAGTTATACTTGTACTTTACTCCTTGGCCTGATTACTCTTAATCAGGAGATTCACTTCACGATGGCCGATGATGAACGTAAAATTAGTTCTGTAAATCTTATAGGTTTTTAAGTAAAAGAAAAAAACCAAGAATTTTCGATACCACAATGTATGTATACTTTGATCAAAATGATCAAAAAGAGTAAGTATGAATTGTATACCGATTGTCAAATTATTTTAGAGTATGCTTGGCACTATCAAGAATCAGATCTGTAATCAAATTGATTTTCAGCTAATAATAACAGCGGGCGTAACACGTAATTTTGAATTATATTAGGGTATGAAAAGCCCGTACAGAGTCTGAACTGCGTAGACATAGGGATTGCATATACATCCATATGCATTTGTGTATGTATGGATGTGAAGGTACTATATGTGCATCGGATTCCTGCTGTCCTGTTGTTTTTTCTCTTTTTCTTTCAGTACCCACGGCACAAACAAAGGGGACAGAAATTGTTGCAACGAGCATTTGGGGCAAGGATGTTTCAACCTGGCAGGCAGGCAAGGTAGACTCTCAACGCTTTAAAATCCAGGGTCCTTTGTTTTCGAAAAAAGATTTAATGGCAAAGGAAAGGAACTGCACTTGCGCCCACTTTCCCTTTTCCCAGTCCTTCTGCCACAATGGCTTTATTCCCGCATTCACCCGACCTCGCCTTTTGGCAACAGTAAGAAACCGAAGCATCCTCCTCACTCCTCACCCATCACTTCCAATTTCTATCAGAAACAATGCTCGGCTTTCTTTAACTTTTGTGCTCCTACTTCGTCACACACGGTCGTCTGCACCAACAATGAGATTTACATAATTAGAAATTACTATTTACCTCCGACAATGACTGCTGTACGACACATTAATTGTGCAGGTAGTTCTAGGGGGGCATGCGGTAAGCCTCTAATTTTCGCTTTGCGGATGGATGCAGAGTATTTGATTTGAGCGGAGAGACACTACTGACACTATTGTACCAGTACTCGTCTATTTTGTCTATTTTATACACACAAGCCACAAGCACTTCGTTTATTAATACACATATTTAGAATATTTATTTTTTATGACGATGGTAACAAAGATCGCCAGAAAACGTTTTAAGGATTATACTCGTAAATAATACAGAAATGGAATTGGTCTGAATAACAGTGTAAAACTCTACGAGTCGGTACACCGCAGTGGGTTGCTATTAATGCTATTAATATTATTATTCTCGCTATTATTATTTCGTCGCCCTGGATACATATGGAGGAATAAAATATACTAATAACGTTTCATGCTACCCGAGATAGAAAATTGAAGCGTATTGGCTCATAGGGAAGAATATCTAAGCTACTTACCTCGTTGCGCGACGATAAGCTGGGCAATGGCATCGGACCTGTTAAGTCGATGTCGGCGTCGATGTCAGATATGTCATCTGCAAAGGAGTCTGGCAGATGGGCTTCTCCTGGTGTCTGCTGAAATTTGCTTGCACCTCCTTTCCCGACACCTGTATTGCCACCTTGAGTGTCAGCAAAGCCTTTAGCAGCTCCGCTGCCACTTGAGCTACTGTTCTTCCGCTCACCGCGTCGTTTCTGCAGAGTGAGCCGGCCGATGACAAGCGTCAGGCAGAGGAGAACGCCAGCCGCCACCGATATGATCAGGTAAAGGTAAAATTGCTCCTGATGTTCTGCTCGCCAATAAAAGAAATAAATAAATACTATAGGCAGGGAATAGAGTATTCACATCAAACAGTGTTAGTTGAGTATGCTAATGATGTCGAAAGTTATCATCGCTAGCGGGCAGGTCCGGTCGGAGCTTGGCCTGTTTTTATGGATAGGGAAAGCCGGCCTGAACTTTAACTCGGATGTTTGTGTCAAGGGACATAAATGAAATGAAAACTTTTCCACGTTGTGATGGGGAGCTGCAAGCTTGTGTGCCACATGTTTAGCTTGCTGAGTTGACTTTACTGCTTATGACAGCACTCGGTAAGGCCTTTCATCAGGAATGAAAGGGAGCCAGTCGTGGTCGGGACGCTTACTCATTGCCGGTCGTCTGCAGAGAGTTGGGACGTGATTTTTCCGTGGTGAATGCTTTTAGGTGCTATCAGTGTTTGTGGATCCTTCAGAATTCATACATACATACATATGTATGTACATATGTATACTTATTCCAGCATATTGTGTACGTGTTTTTGTAAGTACGAGTATGTTTATGTGTGTGGAGCAAAAGTTTGATTATTTACACATTTCGTGCAAAAGGTTTCGTGCCAAAACGAACGCAAGCCAACCGTACGAGGGACTTCCACACTCACTTCGTATGTGGACATAGGAGTTCAGCCAATTTACCAAGAAACCAATGACCTCGACCCGCTCTGTTACGATGTCCTCCTCGGTACAGTTCAGTCCAATGACGCCCCAATCATCGATATTAACGCACTTGCGGCGGTAAAAATTGTTTTTATCAGCGACGTTAGGTTCAGGTGTTGATTTTGAATTGAATTCGGAACCGTCGGTGTGAACATCGACTGTACCGATATCTTCACTGGAAGGAGTCGTGTTTACCGATTCTGCCATCTCAGTTAAAAAGTCTTGGTTCAATGCTGATTTGATTCGGTCTAGTAGTCGTAAAGATGACACAAGTCTTTCTGTGAAAGGAAAAGTTCTCTAGTCTCCACATGCTCCACGACAACTATGCTTCAAAATAGCCTATACATACATATATGTATGTATGTATATACATATGTATGTACAGGTAATGCAAGAATTAAAGAGTGCCAAACACTCTTTTGGTAAAATCGAATTCTTCTCGTTTTTTCTTAAATAGAGAACCCTTTAAACCTCGTTCAAAATTGTGTGTGACCTACCTTCCAACAAACTATCGTCTCGCGAAAGGATTGGGGGTAGGAGTGTGCTTGAAGTACCGACGCCAAGCGCTCCGTTTCCGAAGTCGAAGGGGAGGCCAACGTTTGGAATAGCGCCTTGAAGCTTGGGGGCCGGCGGAATGGCTTCGGACTCTTTGTAGAATTGGTCTTCGTCATAAAGTTCATCTTGGTCCATGTCGAGCTCAGACTGCTGCGGCTCGTCGCCCTCCGGCGCAGTCTCGTAACGATCCTTCAGCACCTTGCGAGGAACTACCAAAAGTATGTGGAAATGTTAGTAAACTTTTAATCCCGTTAGAGATTTAATGACGTCAAGTACTCACTGCAGGTGTAGACAACCTTTAGGTACATCCGCACATCAGCTTTGCACGGACGACCAAAAGTACCAGCATCTGCGGTCACCGAGCAACGTCTACGCCCATGGCAAATCTGCATCACTGTCTCCGTGGCGTACGATACTAGGCAAGCTGCAAAGTATTTGAACGGAAAATCACTATAAAATCTGCAAGTTACCAGCCTCCGCAGATCTACTTACTCGGCTTGCCATTGTCTTCGCTGGTGCCAGTGCCAGTACTTGCCCCAGCGCTCTGGCCCCCACACTGTACGCTCTCGCGCTCTGTGTGGCCGAAGGAGGCGCTGTATATAGCAATGCGAGAATACGGATTGCACACAAGCGGCATATTGTCGTTCTCGCACGCCACCTTGCTGCGGAATTCGTCTGAGACATCGGCATTCACGTCGTTCCAATCGGTGGAATGGATAAATAATGAGCCATAAATATATTAAAATAAAATGTGCACAACACAACGCATATTATTATACAATGTACATTGTACATACACAAGTACATATGTATACATAGCTGTGTGTATGTATGTACATATACATATACCACACATATGGATGTACATATGTATGTATATGCACCACATATTTCTTCTTTACCGCGATTACTTCTGTAAGCATGGAAATGCTGAAAATGCCAGTCTGCATAATAGAATTTTGAATTGCCGAATATGTTTGAAAATTGATTTCTATCGTTTTTATTTAATTAAAACGAAACGAAACCTATTTTGACATTACGCATTACACTCTTTTTTTAAATAGTCCTTCCGTTCATGTAAATATGAAGGTACAGATTTGTAGTTTTTCTTGTTTCATGTCTATCCGAAATGATCTTGTACGCAAATGAATAACTTAGGCGAGACTTCATACATATATTCGTATAAGAATTGGTGAACTGAGTAGCGGGTATTTCGCAATGGTGTCCTTAGGCTTCAGTACAGTGAGTACATTTGCTGTTCTAAGCATTAGTCTCTGTGTCTCAGGGTATGTGTATTGGTATATTATGTATACGCTCAAAAGGAACTTTCAACACCAACAGAGAGGACAGGGATAAAGTTTAAAAAATTTGGTAAATATTTGCTCAACTGTTGGTTGGGCCTTTGCCCGAAGGTTTTCCTCGTTGGTCTTTTTCACAGGCCTTAGGGGCACGTGCACGCACGCCCTCGTGTGCTTTCTGCCCACGGGGGTAGGCGACTATTGAAAGCCGTGATTCTTTGGTTCTTCGGTGAGTACACGTTTTATTACGGCTAAACGTGAGAAAAGTTGAAAATTGGCATTTTTTATGACCACAATGTGCCGCCCGCACACACCACTCCCCTGGCGCCTATTCCTCCGATTTTTTCAGCCGGGCAGCTGGTAGAAGGCCATGCTTCTGCTTCTGGCTGCCTCTGGCTGCTTGGGTCGTACAGCTCAGGATGAGTTTCCGCATCAGCCTCGTCTCATCCGCATGGTGCGGTGTAGCCAAAGCTAAAGCCAAAGCCAAATCCAACGGCAAAGCTCGGCGACTCGGCTCCTTCCTTTCCACGCACATAACCCGGCCGTTATTTTTCAACGTTTCCCACTCTTACTTTGCAGTTTTATTACTTGTCGCTGGTGTCCGTAATGAGCAAAAGATAACAGACAATTTAGGGAAAAAATAGCAAAAAAAGTCTCCTTAATTACATTACTCCCGTCTTGCGCTGCGGCCCCCTGCCGCTCGTCCCTTGTCGGTTGTCGCCACCACATCCCTCCGCTGAATCTTAGTCCACTTCCCATCCTGCCTCTGCCCCTGCCACTGCCTACCATACCATCAAAAGAGCTACATAGAGTAGACCAAGTACTCCTACTTGTACATGTGGCCGTGGCCTTTTTCCGGCCGTTATGCACTTCCCTTTTCTAATTTGACTGGCGTGCTGGTGCTGGTGCTGCCGCTGCTTTCCTTTGCCAGTGCGCTTTTTGTGTTCGCTCTGACTTTGGTGTGTTTGTGCGCTTCTTAACGAGATAACATCTGCTTCACTTGACACAGAAAATAAATAGGAAGTAAAAACGGTGCCGGGTCTGGCATAAATTACCAAAGAATTACATATTTACAGCTCCAAAGCGGCACCTTCGCGTTGGGGTCGGCGGCCAGTCGTATACAAACTCGAATACACAGCATCCAAAGGACATCTGCATTTATCGGAAATGCGTTTGGCGTGCTGTGGAGCGCATTAAGAGCTCGTTTATCGCGCACCGAGGCACCCAGTGCCTGGCATTGGCAGGGGCAGGTGTCTACTAGTATTTGCCGGTAGCTGGCAGGAAGTCACATCAGTACGCTTATCGCCTGCACTCCAAATCCCCTGGACCATCGAGTGAGTAAACGCGAATGGCCAAGCGGATCGTAAATAATCGGGGCCATTAGCCCCTTCGCTTCGGAGACGGAGGCGAAGGCAAACGGCGCTGCACAAATGCGCTGCGCCAAACTATGCAAATAGTTTAGCAAAAAGTTTACGCAACTATTGTTAACGAGCGCAGCTGAATCGCTCATTATGCTCTCAGCATGATCAAATCCGAAAATCCAGAAGCCAGGATTATTAAAGCCCGTTACCATGGCATTCAATTGAGCCCGATATCCGACTGTGGGATTTCCGCAAACAATTTTTTGTAATTTAAATAACTGTATTAAACCTGAAATGTCTAAAACGCACGTCTCAAATTGTTACGATACAATATACATATAGCATACGCGAGTAATAATATATGCACTACTAGCACTTCATTACTAGCATTAATAAATGATTGCAAATACATTTTAACTTATATAACATTTTATAATAAAATTATTACCGCTTGCCTTGAAGGCGTGGGGGAGCTGACTCCAAGTTCGAACAGCATATACAACAAAAATCATTGTACTTGCATTGCATGTGTACTTGTGTTTAATGCTTATAAAATTTTTGGCCGTTCTTGACGTGCTAATTTTAAGTCGCTATGTTTCAGCTAAAAACATCCTTAAGGTTGTAGATACAAAGAGTAGTAATTCCAGGAACTCGTAGCATCAAACAGAAACGGACGGATTGACAAGGACATGGACATGACGTGGATACATCGATTCGGCTGTCCATTTTAGCGTTGTACTCAGAATACTCAGAATATTATTTTATATTCCGCTGGGGACTTCTCAAGCATTAATCGGTATTTCATATTTTGGAACTGAGGGCCGATCGGAATAAATGAAATAATAAAAAGATTCAATATCGATTTGGATTGTGTTCCAGTACTTATCCATTGATACGGTAGTTATCTTTGTTAATTTGGGCTTCCTAAAGTGAAAAATTCGATGTATTTAAAGGCTTGAATGATCGGTGAATGATAAATCCGATTTATAAAATGCTGTTGAAGGTTTCATTTTCTCCCAATTTACCGACACTACTGCCACTGAAACTTGTTTATCTGTTTCAGCCGACGCAAATTTGTTTGTTTGCTTAAAAACTTAAATTGATATTTGCCACTTTTACAGCAGGCAAATATTTATCTTATCGCAATGCAAATAATACACATATTTCATGTATGTCGTCGGCGAGGACGACGTCTGCAGCCTGGCAAGCATTATGTGCCTCACTCGACGTATTCCATTCGATTGCATCCGCAAAGGAATGTGCATATGCACAAACACACCCACACCAACAGAGTTCTTACTTGGCTAGGACTAGTTTTGTTTGGGTCGGGCTGGAATACTTACATGGCCGGCATTTGTAGGCAATCTCGACGAATTTCCGTATTCCCGAACAGGGATCTCCACTAGAGTGAGTTTTGGAATTCGCGGCAAACTTGCAGTGTCGTTTCTTCTGGCAGGCATCGACCACCGTCTGCAGGAGGGCGTACTGTAAGAAACCAGACAGAACAGAATGAGAATGAGAAGAGATGTATTTGAGGGAGGAAGGTATTGCAGCCGGATTCGATTGGGATACCAATGTTCGTGCATTGGGCACTCCTTGGTGGCAAGGAGGTATTCTTGGAGTGGAGCCAAGGTAACGGTTTTAGAGTAGACTCGTAAATCGTTGCACTCCCAGCTACCCAAATCCAAGCTCAGAGATTAAACAATATTTTATCCGTTACAAATACAGCTTTCATCTGAGTATGAAAGTGTATGTGGGTGTCCAGCACCATCCCTTGTTACGTAAAACAGAGACAGAATTGCATAGTCTTGCGATAAAAATAAGTTAAGGATTGTGGCAGCAATTGGTAATTGGTATTTCACCATTGTCCTTGATTTGGACTATAACTGATGTAAATATTGTAATTTCCTTAGGCGGCGATAAACGTGTAATTAGAGATGTGGCGCGTGGCAGGCACGTTTGCCACAAAAGGAAGCCGATCATTTTCATTCCTGTAATTTGTTTCAATCGTCTGAGATTCATCAAATTGCTTTGTTGTAGTCAAAGTATGATAAACCCACAGTGGCACACGGAGTTCTGACATATCAGCGCTAATCAAGGAAGGAGAGGCGAACAAAGGACAGTGCTAAATATCCAGAAATTCTAATCAATTAGGTCGATTTTCGGAGGTGCACGACATACAAAATTACATGTATGTATGTATATTTACCAATAACCACTGGGCGATTGTCAGAATAGAACCTGGGCTAATCCTTTGTTTGCTTGTTTTTCTTTTGTTTTAAAAGAATGATACGAGTATGTGTTCGAAAATGCAACTGAAGCTATTCGTCTGACTGGAGAATTTCCCTCCTCAATGGGACGTGGAGCATGCGGCGCTCCGGATGGCTATGAGTACTCAGAAGTTTTATGTGGGCGTCCGAGTTGGCATAGTTCAAAGCCCGTGCAATCGTAAAACTTCGGATCCGGGACGCTCCGGGGAACGCTCTGAGACGACGTTGGTTCAGCTCCTCGCAGCATTTGCCACATCATACATGCCACACAACAACATACTCAGACATTGACTAACTTCAAATTGATATGCCCAATGAAACGCAACAAGGGCTAGCGGCGCACAAATTAATCGTCTTCATCGGATATGCTTCGATATGAAATTAACCACGACATTGACTGCACTGATACTGATGCTAAAAACAAAGGGGAGGGCCAGGGAACACTCATTTTGTTGTGAAATGTTTTCAGATTACCAAATGATCAAATTAAGCCGTAGCCCATTTGTAGAAACGACTTGCAAGTGGTATAGGAAACGCATCCGGATATAAAAATGTACTTTATAATTCTTTTCAATAGTTGGTTGGGCTTAGGTCATTGCTTCGAGGAGCCGGGCCCTGGAATTGCTCATACGAGTAAAAATGATTTATCCCTTAGCATTGGCCAAAGTGAATCGAATCGATTTTTATTATGAATTATTGGTGTTTTTATGGCATGGCATGGCATCGTTCTACTTCGCTGATTTATTTATGCTGTCTCCACATATGCGAGTGGGCTTTTTATGGGCTACGTGTGAGAATGTCTTTGAATGCACGTTGTAGAGTCGTGCGGAAAATGGGAAAATAAAATTGGGCACAAGGGTAAGCCGATCCGCTGTCAAGTGGCAGCCAGCTATGCTGACCATTCCCATCCCGAAGCGGCTGCTGTATAATGCTGTGCCAAGGACACGCTCATTCGTACGAGCACGACGCCGAGGACGAGTATGAGTACGAATATGTATGTCTGCCGCAGTGAGGTCAATACTGGCCATGCTCCCGTCGCTTTGCCCCTCCTCCAGCCATGACTGCTTTTATCCTCGATGATGAGTGCGACGATGATGGAATTGCAATTATACTGATTCTGCTTACCTGTAATCCGCTTACGGTACACGTTTCCGGCGGTTTGACTTCGATTTCTGTTCCACTGTGGATGACAGCATCGCCGGCACTTCCGGTCGTGGTGAGGTCCTCTTGCGAAACGGGTGGACACAGGCTGTGGTCGGTTAAATCTGTTCAAGTGGACGAGAGCGGAATTTTGTTTTTGTGAACGTGTCGTGGACTATTACGAAATGCTTTTAAGTGGAGAAGCCAGGTGTACGAGTACACCAAGGGAAAGGAAGACAAGGTTGGGAAGAGTGGGACAAGTGGGCTGGAGTGCCACATGCCAAGTGGACACAAGTACCATAATAGGAGCATTCAATGCAAAAGCTTCGCCGAATCATCCCCCGACCCCAGGAGGCCAAGAGCCCATCTTTTCTATATTTACTTCCCATACTATCTCCCGATACTTGATATGGGCGTGTGTATGGGCTGGCTCTTTGTTGTTTGGCCCATGTCCTAGGGACATGGTAGTGGTAGAGTGGAGTAATACACCTCCGAAGCTGCACATTTTGTGTGCCAGCACAGAGGGACAAAAACACGTCCATGTTCCCGTTCTCGTTCCCGCAGGCAAGTACAACACAATGCGCACAATCGACGCGTGTAACGGACAAACTTTAGCCAGCAATCAATCAATTGAGACATTGCTGGCAGGACGAGCCCGTCCACTCCTTGTCCAGTTCACGGCCCTCTGCAGGACTGCCCCCTTCCACACGTGCCCCGACTTACCACCCGCCCGTCCGTACTGAGCCAGCTCGATGGAAATGCTGGTGCCACGTGGACAACTGAGTGACAGCTGCTCCGAGTCGCATCCTGCGCGCTGGTACGTTCTCAAGGTGGCGGCCAGGAGAGCTGAAAACAAACAACGACAAAGAATGGGCCCTTATTAGATGATAATTAAAATTACATATGTACATGTAATCAAAAGAAATCACAATTTGAGAATCAACAAGTCCACTAACTTCAACCTTTAGGTATCAACTATTTGTAGATTAATGTAAGACATGAATGTAAGATATGTATGTAGACACGGTATGTCACAATCTGTAATGCTTGTATTTATCGGAATGGTTTTCAGATGTGCAACCGAAAGTTCCCTCCAAAAGAAAACCTAGAAGGGAAGCGATTACCCCCTCCGAATTCTGTACTATCGTGAATATTTCACGATTATACAACACAGAAGTAAGGAAAGAAGCGAGTGCGATGGTATTGAAGATACGCGGTGGGGATGGCAGAAGCAAAGAAAATTCGATTTCCACTGTGCACTCGTTCCGCTCCGCCTTCAACTTAACTGACACTTGACACCTAAGCAAATTCAGACATTCAATTTCATGTGAAATTATTTCCGAATATTCTTTCTTGGCGCTTGACAGCAGTGTAAACAAGAGAGAATGACAGAAGCTGAGCTGAAATTGCGCGGCTAGAAAATACTCGGCACTAGTGCCAACAATCTGGAGTTGTTATGAAGCTCATCCGAAATCGGATTGCCTGTGGTTAAGTTTTTCATCGATTCATGATATTTCAGGCCATTTCAAACCCAGTAATGACCACGGCTCAGAGAGAACAGGGTATAGGGAATGACTGGTGTTCTGTGTATTGTGCTCTTCACGCAGCCACTTGCTCCTGGTAGTGGTAGTGGTGGTGGTGTGGTGTCCTTATCCTTGTCCTCCACCGCTACCAAGCGCCTCTGACTTCATTATCCAGCTCCTGGGTAGGTGCTTCTGCTGTACATCAAATAACGCATGATGTTAGGGACGGACGAAGGACCAGGACCGCGGAGCGGAAAGCGAAAACTGTAATAAAATATGTACGCGCACATGGTACGAGTATTAGGTAGTACATACCAATATCTGCACGAGTATGTATAGCAGTGCTATTACACAAATACATTTTTCGGTGTGAAGCACAATGGAATACAGCGAAAAGTGTGTTGAAAATCCATTCGCAAAAGCAGCCACAACACCATCAACAATCCTCCATCCCTCCACCCCATCATCCTCCCTAATATTTCCACAGTATATCCTAGATGTGAGTCTTTGCATACAGACACGTATTTACAGACAGATGTCGTACAAAGACAGATATGGCTACATCCTAAGTACAGGGTTATATGGCCGATATGCAATTGTATTGCAAAATTTATAGAGACTTTAACAAGATATGGGGGAGACCGAGACAAGACAATCTGAACCATTTTTGGATAGATCATCCCTTGTCCGATATATTTCTGTACACATGTTATCTGTGGTTATCGGGGTACGTACAGCACATTTACATATGTAAATATGTACATATGCACGTCTACTCTGAAATTAAGATGTCGACTACATATTTCCCTGTACACCGTACATACTCGTATATACGTAAGTATACATATGTGCATACCATGTGTCGGGGAATCGGTTCGAGGCCGCTTTAGAAAACCGATCCGACTGTAAGAAAACCACGAACCTTCCAGACAAAACTAGGAATTTGTTTGCACCGCAAAAGATAATAAATATAAAGTGGCAGCTTATAAAGGAATTGTGATATTAAACACTGTTGTATATTTGTGCAGCAATATCCTGTGGATATACATACATATGTACCTATATACATACATGTACAAGATGTACAGAATTGTATGGGAAAAGCAAAGCACTACCGCTAAGCAAGCTCCAACACAGAAATGTTCTGGTGCAGTACATACATAAGTATATATTTCATTGTCTCAATGGGGTGTGCTTTGGAATGCATGTAGTATTAACGAAGAGGTTAATGCAGTGCGTTAATGAGGTTAGTGCAGTGCACCAAATATTCCCTCCAGGGTGGACTGTCAAAAAGCTGATTATTACACCACTGGTTATATTGTGTGCTATGAACAAAACTATATCTATAAAAAATGTTGATATTTTGTAATATATTTTCTATTCATAGTCTTGATCGAAGAGGCGGTACTCGAAAAGGCGCCAACGCCCATTGAAAACACACCCAAGCCCCATTTAAAAATTGATCAGGTTTGGAAGACTATCAAGGTTTGGGCACATGGCCGCGAATCTACTTATACTCGGTACTCAGTCAGTATAGCCATGTACATATATGTAATCTAGTGATTTACGTATCCTATGTGTACAATATAATTTATACGTAATGTGGCTTATTGATTAACAACGTGGTGTATGTGCTAGGTTTGTAGTTTACATTTTTGGCGTTTCAGTATGTTCGGTGCGTAACTGTCGAAGTCACGATATCTTTTTCTCTTAATACTCAATTGCTCTATCTTTATGGTCGCTGAGAACTGACAGCATGAACAGACAGACATACCTGAAGATATCGACCCGGCCATTGATGCTGAACAAGTATGTTTGTACATACTTTATGGTGTCAGAAACGCTTCCTTATGGCTGTTATGCACATCCATTTTCCTCACAAATCTAAGATATCCCTATACTCTTCGAGCACCGGTATGATAACTCTTTCCGCTTTTATATTTTTGTAACGCATTGTCTGGTGGTAGATCAAGAAGAAGAAAAAGTCCATGTCGAGTCCTTAAGTATATTCCACCTAACCACCAGCTGGAGTCTTCTGTAATGACAGTCCGGTGAGTAATGGGGGCAGGGGTCCTGTTAGGTGTCCCGGATAAATTCGCCTCCAGTTCAGACTCATCTTGGGGCGATGTTTGGTCTCAGCTCAGTCACAGTCAGAGTCACTCGTGTGTTCACAGAACTGTCGCCTTCAGCTGAAGTTTGCAGCACACGCAAGCCCCTTGACAGCGTCGCCCTTTGTTAACGCCGTAAAGCGACAAGGACCTTTCTTTTCACTGTTTCCGTGTACACGCCAAGACAAAAATCAGAGCGCATCTGAAAAGATCTGACTTTGTAAACTGGCTACACAACTATAATTTCAGCACCTATTGGGTTATATTAGCAAACAACTGATCAATGTTTCAAATATCATAGTACATATTAGTCAACATTTTTCTACGTAAGCAAATGGAATCATTCTACTCGGTTCACCGTTCCTCTGCATATATGGTTGTACACATATTATTATATAGTTTTTATACCCGGTACTTGATGAGTATAGGGGTATATTAGATTTGTGGTGATAACGGATGTGTGTAACGCCCAGACCCAGGCCCAGTTTCCGACCCCATAAAGTATATATATTGTTGATCAGCATCAATAGCCGAGTCGATATAGCCATGTCTGTCTGTCCGTCCGTCTGTCCGTCTTCATTTGCGCCTATATCTCAGAGACCATTTAAGCTAGAGCAACCAAGTTTTGTATCCAGTCTCCTGTATGATCACACTACTCCAAATGTGTTGCAAAATTTCGCCCCGCCCCTTTCCGCCCGCACAAAAGACGAAAGTCTGTGGCGTACACAATTTTGAAGATACGAGAAAACTAAAAACGCAGAATTATAGCGAATGACCATTTCTATCAGAGTGTTGAATCTGGATCAGATCGGATCATTATTATAGCTACAATGAAGAAAACCATTTCGAAAGTCATCATTCCCTCTCGCTCTCTCACACACGCGACCCCATCTGCTTTGCCCATTCGTATTTTTTGACGCCTAGTTCTCAGAGACTATAAGAGCTAGAGCAACCAAACTTTCTATCCAAGCTCCTGTGATACCAAACCCGGACGAGTTTGATTCAAAAATTTGCCACGCCTCCTTCCGCCCCCACAAAGGACGAAAATCTGTGGAATCCACAATTTTTAAGGTACGAGAAAACCAAAAACGCAGAATCATGGAAAACTACCATATCTACCAGATTGCCGAATATGGATCAGATCGGATTAATATTATGGCCAGAAGAAACAAATTAAATTAAACAAAACGCCTGCCAAGCGCTGACTCCTTCCCTCTCTCTCTGTCACAAACATTTGTACGTCTCAAATATGTAGTTATACATGTCGTGTAGAAATTTAGAAGCAGATGTAAAAAGCATATGTAAACAAATATGGAAACATGTATAATAATTCCAAAAATGTTTTGACTTCATTTTTTTATATTTTAAATATTTTTTTGCCCAAAATTTAATTCGTCCCTTTTGCGAACATATAATAAATTTCATAAATCGTTAGCTCATAAATGTATGTATGTATGTATATACTGACTGAGTACCGGGTATAAGGTTGAGCAGCGGCCTTTGCCGCGGCTCACAACGTTCCCTCTCGTTTTTTTTTTATTATTAGTGATACATATATTTATAAGTATTTAATTTAAAGCTGTCACAACTTTTTTCTACTTTCTATAAAAATTATGGCTATTTGTGTAGAATATTATATAGTAAATCTGTGTATTTACGAGTTTTAATAATCTGTCAATCAAAATAACCCTAGTCAAAGTTGCACTTGAGGGTACACAGCTACATTAGACAGAGTGTTCTGGGTATGTTGTACGAATAAAGGATCGAAAAAAGGGAAAAGTACAAAGTATTATAGATTAGCATAAGTGTACGATTTTTTTTTGGATGTTTATATCTAAATTCGTAACAGCAGACAGCGCTCAAGAGCGAATTGTGTGAAAATATTATATTTTGTTTAAACTTGAGCCACAACTTGCGGCATACCAAAGACAACGAAAAGGCGGGTGATGTGAATTATATGGACGGAAAATCGACTCCAAGATGAAGTTACATGTTCATGACTCTCATAACTAATAACTTTTCGAGTGTCTAAATAAACACAAACTCTTCATTCCGATTTCGCTGTCCAGTTAATTAATCTTGTTTAATTTATGATTGTTTGCTTCGACTCTCCTATAAATCATTAATGGAGAACACACATAAATATTTGGTGGCTCTCGCTTTCAGATCTGCACTGGAAAACTTTGGACGCATGAGTTAATTTCGTTATCAAGAGATGAAAACGGGGAGCACAGACAGAGAACCGCGGAGGGATCGTAAAGGGAAGATAGGGGCAGCGGCAGCTGGACAACCACTTTGAGTGGATATTTGTGCTTAATTATGATTTATACATAAATATTTGCCAGAACCCAATGAGCCGGCAGTGCGCCCACTGGTTCGAAAAACCAAGGCGCAGACGAGGAGGCTTTGTTTCCCACTGAGATACGTAAGTTTGGTTGGCATCGGCATCGGCCAAAGACCCCTGCATCTCTCACTTATTTTTAGCTAAAAAGCGCCGCAGGACTCGGGAATGACACTGGGGCAAGGACCGCCGCAAACAGAACGCAGAACGAGCGCAAATTTGTATGTTTGCATGCTGCCGCCGCTTTTGTGAGAGCTGTAGCTGGAAAATGAAATGTGGAAAAAAGGAGAGAAATAAAACAAAGCATTTACCCAAAGGATCAACTCGATAAATAACTTCCGGCATGACGGGCCGCGTCAGCAGGCACACAGCAGCCAGGAACAGGGCTGTCCTGCTCCAAATGTGGTTCCAGGAGCACGGGCAGGAGTAGACCCACTGCACGTGCCGCCAACGAGGACGTCCGGAGCGGTCCTTTTCGATCTGTGGCGGGGGGGCTGGGTCTGAGGCTGATGCTGGGACTGGGGCTCGGGCTCGGGCCCCCAGCTCCTTTAGATGCTTTAGATGCTGTACCAGCTTGGCCATTGCCACCGGCCACAGTTGCTGTTGCCCCTGTTGATGCTGTTGTTGCTGTTGCTGTTGTCGGCGCCTCGTGCTCGACGTATGGGTAACGCTATCGCTGGCTATCGTCTGCTGCTGATTTGATGTTCTTTATTGCCGCTTTTATTGTGCACCCTCAGATTTGGCCATTTATGTGTGTATTTTGAATTTTCATATTTATAGCCATCGTCAGCGGCCAGGCGTCGAGTGCGATATGATAGCAACTGCCGATGCTTCTGCTCATGTCCATTCTCGCAGTCGACGCTACCGAGGGGACCTCAGTAGCAAGTGGATCGCATATACATATGTATGTATATGTGTGTGTGTATGTACGAGGACGATAATATTGCACTGTTCGGAATTCGGGAATGGGCGCGTATGTGGGGGATGTAGCCTTTGGTAGCCTCCGTGCTTTTTTGTCTTTTCTACTTATTTTTCGCTTTTTGCCTTCTGTTTTCTGCTTTCTGCTTTTCACTTTATTTGTATTATCTTTACTTTTTTGTGGTGGTCGTTTTTTCACTGAAAGCAAAACAATTAATTATATTTCACACTCGTTTTTCGCAGTTGTTTTGCCTTTGTTTTTGCACTTCTATTAATTTATATTTTCGAGTACACGCACACTCGCGCAAACAATTCATTACGCGACGCTGTTAACTCGATTATTTAAAAAAAGATTAAAAAATACATAGTCGTTGATGCTGGCTTTCACCGCTTTTTATTTGCGTAACGATGCAGGAAATTATGGCATTATTTGCCTTTCCAATTTCACGCGGCGTCTTAATTGGGTTTGATGTTGTTTATTGAATTTCAAATTAATTTTAAATTGAAGCAAATTTGCCACTGAAATCACATTTAATTAGTTCGGTTAACAATTCAATGCCTTTTGACTACACTCTTTTCTCCGTGAACTAGCAAATCCTCTCCGTCCTTACACACATGCAGTACGTACATACCAATACGTACATATGTACATAAATACATACATACATACGTGTGCACATCGCACAGCGTACAGCGTCCCGCAGCTTTGACAGGGATTAACGAAATAATCCCCGCCAGTAGCCAGGGCCTCGCCTTCGACCGCTCCAGAAGTTTAATATTGTCATTGGATTGGGCAATTCAGGTTGAATTGCTTAAGCCTCTGATTGGCTTGAACATGTCTTGTATCTTTATCTACGAATACGCAATCATAGTAGAAAGCGCGAACACTAGATATATGTAATCATCATTTATACATAGAAAGTTTGAAGCAACTGATAAATTCAGTTTTTATTGCGCAACAGCTACATAGGATCTAGATGAATTCTTTCTAGATCTAATGAGAACCAGATTCAATATATATCAATACCCTATATCAATACAGTCCAACAAAATTCAGTCGCTCTGAAACTAGATTTCTGAACCCTGTAGAGCATACTTAGAGATGTTCTTCATCAACAAAAAGCTTAGAATAGAAACAGATATTTTGTAATACCTAATATTTGAGTATGAATATCTGAATGAAACAGGAAGAGGAATAGTTTCCAATCATTATCAATACCCATGTATACCCCCCAATACTCTTGTTGAAGGCCTAGTTGTCAGATGTCAGAGACTAGGTGAGACTCTATGCAGTGAGCAGACTCCTGTGATATCCTACTCTTATAGTATATTTAAA
Source organism: Drosophila algonquin (assembly GCA_035041765.1). Lineage (NCBI taxonomy): Eukaryota > Metazoa > Arthropoda > Insecta > Diptera > Drosophilidae > Drosophila > Drosophila algonquin. The sequence goes on from JAWNKY010003223.1 coordinate 474,502, forward strand.
CTTCAAAGACATCTCCCCAGTCTAGTTGTTAATATACATATTTATTATATATTATAATATACATACATATTATAATATACATATTGATAAATATCAATTTTGTAAAATCATACGATATTTTTTCTTGTGAAAGGAAAATGGACTACTATCATACATATCTCCTTCTACCGTTGCGCTGGAATTTCGGCTTCGACAGTAAGAAATGTTAGCAGATTGCTGAGCAGAGATCCCCTTGCGGTTCCGTTTGATTAAAAGTACACAAAAAGTATCAATCGTGGTCGTTTATCTATGAAATTTAAAAATTTATGTATGTAATCCAGCCAGCGGGGCATCCTGGACACAGTCCGACCGATATGACGATGAGTAATGGGACATTTTACGAGTAAACACACCCACACATATCTCAAAATTCAAAAGAGGAAGTATCCTTTGGGGTGGCTGGCTTTTCGGTTGTAACGTCCGTGAAGGTTGCCACAAGTTTGCCCAAACATTCATTAACGGACACTTTCGGATAGTCCGGATAGGGTTGCATACGAACGGATGAACTGATGAAAGGCAAACAAAAGTGGCGAGGGGCGAAAACCGAATGCGTGTATGTACGAGAATATTGCGTGTGGAGACTAAACAGTCCCTTGTTATCCTTCTAGTTCTCAGCACGCCAGCCTCACTCAAGCTCTCAAACACGAATGCTGTCGAATACGGATGAGAATACATAGTACTATATGCCTGTACATATGTATGTATGTAGTCCACATAGCCCACAGCCCGCCCAAGAACTCACTCACAGTCATGAGTACGGTACGCTGTCCTCCTTTGCTGGAAAATGCTCCTCTAGGTTGGCCTAATGTATTTCTTAGCGTTTCCTTATTGTTCGCTTGCTCGCAAGAAAGCCAAAACCGCAAACTTTCAAAGGCAAACTTCATATTTTGCAAGCTGTGCGGAAAGCACTTCTACTCGTTCCCACAGCCCCTGATGCTGATGGAGCTGGTAAGCAAATGCCCAGACTAGCCCCAAATGCTCCGCTTCCCCGATGGGGTACCCGTACCGTACTCGTGCCCCAATGCAGCACTGCCAGCAGGACCATTAGAGATCCACTGCAGCTCAAAGCTCGAACCTCGACTTGAGGCTGCCTTCTGTCTGTGGGATACTTCCCTCAGGCCAGACCAGTACGGACGTTTTAGAGCTTTCTGTCCCTCGTTGCGATGCATTTTTTTTGTCGAGCTTGGTTATGGCTCCACTGGTTTTCATTTCCCACAGAAATTAATATGCAGGAATATTTTGGCCTGCCTTTAATCGTTGTAAAGAGTCCTCGTGGGAGTTGTATCCACTTTGAAGCTAGAGCATTATGCTTGAGAGTACTGGAGCCCCAGCTCCAGTTCTAGTGGCAGCCACAAAGGCGAGGTCGAGAGCCAGCTCGAAGCTCATCGAACTGCAATCGAATGCTCACTCGAACACAACACTGATGTGGTGGTTGGCTTGGAGATGAGATGGAGATGGTCGAACGCCCCTGTTCGTTTTTCAGCATTATCAAGTTGAGTTTCATTTGCGGATTTTCTAAACGGCACGAGTACTAGTATTTGTCTGAATTTATTTGAGCGGAAAGCGTGCGTCCATAATTTTCTCAACTTTTGTGCTCAGTTTAATTTGGTGGAAAATTGAAATCATATTAAAATTTTCCAATCTGCGGTCTGCGGCCAACTGTCCATCACGCCTGAATTTGACTACATTTTGTTTGCCTTTTCTGCCTTTTCTCAGAGGGTACAGAGTACTCAAAAAAGTGCAAGTGAGTACTTTACTATACGTTTAATGCTTAATTATTTATTACAGGAAAAAAATAATACTTCGACGGTTCTTGGAACACTGCAAGGATTCGAAATATTCCAATCACTTAGCTACATGTTTTCTGGAGCCTGGACAGTGTGGAGATTGGAGAATTTCAAATAACTTTGACATCTGTATCCAAATCCATATCCATATACCCGTCATCGCGATGTGCCCCTTGAAATAACAAGGGATTGCATACATATACGATTATTCTTTGATTGATGGTCTTGAGGGTGGGGGGGTGGTCCCAGGCCCACGTTCAGGTCCAGGACCCGCCTGATAGCCGAAAAGATAAATGTACGCAAAAAGATCAGGCGCAGCTGTCAGAGAGAAAAATCAAAGTTATCAAAGATATGGCTCAGCGCCAACCAACCCTTTCGCCGAGGGTAGTATTTCGTATGAGGATGGAGGCGGTGCGGAAATGGATGGCCTAAATGGGGGCGTCAGAGGCCAGTTGGACAGCCAGTACGGTAAATATTTATTAGCTCAATAATTTGGCAACATTTCTGCAGGATAAATGTGCAAGTCCCTGCGCAATAAATTGTTCCTAGCCATGCACATATACATGTACGTTTATATATACTCTTATGTATATCCATACGTAGTTTTAGTAGTAGGAGGTATATCTACGTTTTATTAAATAAATAAAACAAGATGAAGCAAGATGGTGTTGTTTGTGTGTTCCCGTATTTGTGCTTTATTGCAAGGACACGGAAGCATAGTAAAAACTTGTTGAAAAATTTACGGGCCTAGTCACGCCGAAGAGCGGATCGGACCAACAAGCTGCGGCTCAGTCTCCACTTGGTCGCTGGTCACGTTTCGGATTCGACCACGGTTCTGTACCCGGTCTATGGCCCGGGAAACAGACAAAGTCAGAGACAGGGACAGGGACAGGCACAGGCACAGTCACAGGGACACGGATACGAACACGAACGTGTTTATTTATGTTCGGGCCACCGCTGAAAACTTTAGTCGTTGTACGTGTCAAAACTTTTGACAGTGCAATGCCTCCGCGACTTAGTAAGTCAGCAGCTGGAGCTTTCGCTGCAGCGTGAGTCGGGGACCGACCCATCTGTAGGCCAATTGAATTGTGCCTTCGAAGGTCGGACGGGTGAACGGTCCAGAGCGGATCGGACCTCGGAAATAAAACCTTGACAAGACGCCACACCAAAGTTAGGACACTTTGAGTAATTTGGTTAGCGAATCTCTTCCAACTTTCTCTGGTAAGTAGAATTTGTTATTAAATAATGTCTAACACATGCGCCAGACCTGGTCCAAAATAAGGAACGGCCACGGCCAGAAGGCAACGAAAAAGCGAAGGCGTCCCTATCCCTAAATAATTGATGGGCGTTCGAGTAATTTTCGAAGTATGTGCTCTATGGATGTGTGCATGTGGAATATTAAATGTTCCCCAGATTCAGCTGCGCTGAGAGCAACCGTCTCATCCCTTGAAAGCCCAATGTTGAAGGTTCCAAGGTGACCAACCGCAAGTCGTTATGCCTCTCCTTTCAAGCGGTACAAATTCAATAGAAAAATTTCAGAGAGGAAAAAAGTGCAAAAATATATTTCAGATATTTTTCTAAATGGTAATTACGCTCCCAAAATTTGTTAAATACAAGGAATTCCACTGTTATTAAAACTAAGAAAATTAATCAATTAACACAAAACCGTCAGTTTTGTTAAAGCGGATGCCCTTATTAGGGCCACACCCACATGCAGAACATTTGGAAGAAAAGTCAACGCAAAGTCCAGTATCATCATAAAAATAGAATCGCCATTACAGTGAATGCCGAGATGTATGTATGCCACACTCGCATATTAGTGAAGATCTGAATGGAGTGCGACATTTTGTTGCAAGACCTTGTGCCAGTACGCTTACATATGCATGTACATAAGTACATATGTACATATATTACAAGCAAACGATATCCAAGGAACTATCACAAAAGAAATAGAAAATATTCGACAACCCGACTATGATTTAGATCGGTTGCTATTTTATTTTATACAATTAATGGAAAACATAAAGCAACACAACTAAAGGGAAAAGAATATATTATCCTCGGATATTACCCAAAAAAAAATATTATCAATAAAAAATAAAAAAATATACCTTTAAACCTCACTATACGTAAGACCTCGACTCTAAAAGTGGATTTATTATTATTGTCCCAACTTTGTGATTATGTGCATCTGAATATGATTCCATGCGAAGAAACAAGTGCATCTTTATTTAATGTTATCTACTAATAAGAAGTCTGTGAGCCTCATCCCATAATCAAGATATTATCCTGAACCAGATAATCTAAAGTAAGATATATTAAAGCCGATCGTTTACAGCACTGAGTGAATCTCTAAAGCATCAACGCCAAATTTCTAGGCAAGTGACTGCCAAAAATCTATTTTTCATCCAATACCCAAGGGGTATGACGGAAGAAAAGGAAACTTTTGCAGTCTTAAGTTCTCTGCCATGGGAAAAATGAAAGTGGATCAGTGGTACGATAATGAAGTGCCTAGTAGTATAGTAATGTGTGTGTATTTACATATATTTGAAACATTCAAATGCATATCAGCGAATCAAGAAGGGCCGAGTGGAGTGAAGTGAGAAGTGAAACTGTATACACTGTATGTCCGTGGCAGGAGGGAACGAGAAAAGAAACACATATTTTCCAATTTACGATTTAAGCGGTGGAACACACACGCGTTTTGTGGGGAGCCTGAGTGGGAGCTCGAAGACGGAACATCGATTGGGTCCAGAGAAGAAAGTAGGGAACGGGTTGGCTGGGACTGCAGATGCTGCGCAGCTGCGGGAAATGACGAAAGAACAAAGAAATGCCAGCAGAGGCAATGTCGAGGACGGAGGGAAAGCCTGAACTGAGCCCGAAGGACGCCTTCGCCTTCGCCCTCGCCAATGTCGATGTCGATGCGGACGGTAAATGTTGGCTCTGGTTCTGGCTCTGGCGAAGGCAATAAAATGAAATTACAACTTAATTGTCATAAATAATTCAGGAGATTCCATGCCAGCCACGCGAGACTCGAAAACTCTGCGTTACGAGCAAAATCAGAGCACGGAGCGTAGTATACCAACCAGCCAGCAGAAACCCTTCGACCGTCCCTGGCTCCTGTCACCACTTTCCTGCAGCTGAGCTCAACGAAAATTTTAAAGCATCCCCATCCACATCCACAAAGGCAGCTTCAAGGAACGAAATCTGTACACCGTAAATGCAGGGGCAATATTGCGTGTTTCATTATTAACAAAGTTAATCCCCTGACCTAGTTAAGTCGTGTCAGAAGAAAACACACACACAGACACACTGTGACGGAAAGAGTGGGGGAATGATGCCTGCAAACATGGGTAAGCCTCTGGAAGCCTCAAGAAAAATTGGAGAAGCGCCAAAACCAAATAGCTGACTCCGGCAAGTTTCTAAGCATGCACAAGGAATCCAGTAAAATTATTTCATATAATTACTGCCGAATATACTGCTTATCGTCGAAACACCGAGAATTAATCTTTTTGTGCGTTGCAAGCATCTGGTCAAGACCCGTGCGACCTCCTCTGCAAGGACATAAAACCATAGACTGGACGCTGCCAAACAGAAAAGAGAGAAATAGTCTATAAGTATGCCTTGTCTTTCCGCATATTATTCACTCTACTATGAAGCTGTTTTTGCTGTAGGAGTACGATCACTATAATATATAACGAAGAATCTTCGACGCCATAAAGTACATTTACTCATAATCAGCATTGATATGTGAGAAAATAAATATACCCATAGACAGGTTACTTGTCGGTTACAATTTCTCAAACAAACAAATCTTCAAGTAAAAGAGCGATATCTTTTTTTAAAAGGATGCAATTTTAAAGGATTAGTTTATGTGTTTTGGAGTTGCTGAACAGAAGTATCAATAACGTTTAAAATCATATGTTTTACATGGAGACTAGCATATGCATATGAGCGATTTATACTGTAGATAGAAGATTAGAGATCCAGGTGCTTATGAAAGCATTAGCCATTACCGTTCGTGTTTACAGTGCGTATCCCTCTGCAGTCCCCTGCACACATACAGACCCGTCCATCCGATGTTGTGTAGACAAAGGCAAATAATACTAAATTAGCAAAATGACAAAAGTTGTTTAACAGCCGCACGCACTCACACGAACGCCCTTCAGCAGCATGAGCCCTGTGTGACCCACTCGCACTCACACTCACACGCCTGAGGCCTCGAAAACTCCCATTTTAAGGGGCCTGATTGCCAGTTAAGAATGTGCAAACAAACAAACAGACAAAGAGACAGGCCGTCGTGGCGGCGGGGCGTCGGGGACTGATTGGGCGGGAGACTGTCGCCCTCCCAGTCCCTCCCAGAGCTTCCGGGAAGTGGGTAGGAGTAAGACCCAGAAACTGCTTACGAAAACACAAAAGTAAAACATGTGTTCTGCGGGGCTCAAGAAGCCAGGGAGCAAATAATTCCGGGCCCTTTGCCCAATAAATCGCTTTGGGGTGAGAAAAAGGAAGGCGAAGGCCCTTTAAAAGCAACACTCTGTTGAACAAACAATCAAGCAATTTATTTTAGTTTAATAATAATAATAATAAATGGCAAAAACGAATAGAAGTGCAAGGAAACTGAACCCCCCAGAAGCCCTAGAACGTTCAGAAGCCCCCAGCAGCTATAGTCCTCAATTGAGGACGGTACTTGCTCTCATTGGCCTGGCCAATTATTGAAAACACTGAACATATACCCATACGATACGAATGTTCATATGTACATATGTATGTATGTATGTATCACTGTGTATGTGTCTACCCATGCATGAGTATACGAGTATGTACATACAAAATCGACAAACAATACACAGTATGCAATTGCTATACACTTTAGTTCCTATGAAATACTGTAGTTTATTAAAATGTGTGCAAACACCAAAAAGGGCAACACAAGGACTCTCAATTCTCAAATCGATTTGAAGTTAATAAAAATTTTAACGCAGAATTGATTTTTATTTGCCAACTTCCACACTCAGAGAACCCTGAGCAGCGAGGGCCTCGACCATTGTGTGCCTTGCAAATTATTCGAATCAGTGGATTCTCGTAAAGGGCTGTGGATTGATTGTGTTTCCAATTGGATGTCAGCTCGTGGGAGCTTCTTTTATGACACCATACTCGCATTTGTGTCTTCATGGAGAACTTCCACGCCACTGGGGAAAAGGCGTTCCTCAAGAGGTGAGTACAAACAATTTTTTACCTTGTAGTCGAAGGGGAAGAGCATATGTCATTCGAATATCAAGAGGCAAATCGATAAATCATGTCTGTCTGGCTGTTTGTATTTTACACTGTATCTCGGGGTATAACCAGAAAATGTTGTGGTAATCACTCTTTGAGAACACATTCCTACACAAACTATCAGCGCCACACTATCCACCACTCTTTAACTCCAATATCGAACCAAAGCAATTATCGAAGGATATTTTTAAATCGTGTGCTGAGTACAAGCCTTCATGCGATGCGATAATACGCGTAAGACGAAAGCTGTGAGAGATCAGTTCCTCGGATAAGAGACATATAAGTGAATTTTAAATTACATCTATTAAATGCATACATAGGCACACACACACACATGTGGATTATTGTATGTGTAGCGGAGTCAGGTGCCTTGTAGTTATATAAAATAATTTATTTTCGACTTGCGGCGCTTCTCGAGAGACTTTCGATCTAAATTTACACATGCTCATTGGTAATCGTAAGTACATATGTATATATAAATATAAAATGTATGTACATATGCATTTATGTATGTACATACAAGTGCTTAGACACATAGGAATTTGCACAGCTGGCGCAATAGATTCGCGAAAAGTCAACTCAATGCTTATGCTCGCTCGACGTCAAAATTGTACTCGTATTCTTCCACAGTCGAACAAAGGAGAGTCGATCTCTAAATAGGCTATTCAAATGAATGCCTCCGAGCATGCTGGATAAGCTTATGATGCGAGTACAGTATTCCCCCGCTCGGTAGTTCAAGCTTGCATGCTCGACTCAAGCATACAAACAGGTGGAGGAGGTGGTTTCCTACTCATTCATATTCACATGAACATGCTCGCACTCGTTTATCCAGCTTGATGCTATTAAAAGTTCTTATCTATTGTTGCAGCCATTTTGAATAATTGAAAAGGGCCCATCAGTTCTTTGCGTTTTTTCAGTTTCTTTCGTTCTTTGAAAGGGAGTTCTGTCCTGGCCCTTCAGACCCTTCAGCGTAGACAAAAGCTTTTCTAGATTGTTGTTGGCTGCTGGCTGGTTCCTTCCTGCCTTCCGTTGCCTCTGGCTCAGCTCAAGAATGTGCACTTACACGGTCAGGAGCGTTTGGAAAGGGAAAAGTTTGCATGAGGCGGCGTGTAATAATTAACTTAAAGTTGCTGGGGCTCTATCCGAGTAATTAACTCGAATTGAGATTCCGCTATTGCGAATATTCTGCCATTTTGGGGTTAGTGGCGACCCTCTCCCAGTTGCCACATCTTCTATCTCATCTAGCACGATAAGCTTGCGATAATTTAATTACACGCGCAACGCGAAACTGAAGTTGCCGACAAACCCGGCTGTGGATTTGGTGTTGGGTGTTGGTGGGAAATGGGGCAAATGGCATGGGCTATGGCGACGGAGACGGGGACGGCGATGACAGAGACTGTGACAAGACTGAGAGTGCTTCGAGCGCCACAGAAACGAAGGAACAGTCTGAGACAGAGCCCGAGGCGGAGGCTGCGGTTGTCCCTACTGCCTGCCGCCTGCCGTCAATGTAAGTGGCAGAAATGTAAATTACGCGTATTAATATCAATTTATAATCCGAATCTGAAACCAAAACCAAAAAATGCTTCTGCACAGTGAGGATGGTTGACGATGATGCGGCAAATCCCTGATAAATCCTTAAAAATTACTTTTAATTTTGCGACGGAAAATGCAAAGCCTCGAGCTGACGCGGACGCCGGTCACATCTTCAGTCCTCCCGCAGACGCCATCTCCATTCCATTCCCAACCCCAACTGACTGCACTGTGTTCGGAGGGAGAGACAGCGTCTCACATCCAGCTGACTTTGCTGGCTATGTCATGGTATGCTATGCTGCCACAATCTTGTGCTTTTCCGAGGGCAGCATCTAGATTAAAGTAAGTCAAGCGATGAAAATAGATTAGGCGTATATTGCGAATGCTGCGGCCAGACCAGATCCCAGACCCCAGACCCCATACCCCATTCCCTAACATCCAGCCAGCCCCAACAGTTCCCAACCCCAAACCATAAAGCACGGAAAAAGCAACGCAGGCGCCATCCTGGTAATCGCCGGCGGCAGCAGAGGCGTGAAAAAAATGCCCCCAATTTAATTTGAGTTCTGCGCCGTCCGTGCGTCTATTTGTTTGATTAGTCGATTTTGTGGACTTTGCCGCTAATTGTGCGCCCCCTATTCCACAGGCAGTGGGTCTGCCGCTGTGCCATGTGTACCGATGGATGTACATATCTACATGTGCATGTACAAGAGTATGTGTGTATTGACCAGGAACAGGAGTAAGAATATCAGAACCGGGCTCTGTGCCAGAATGAGAACCAGAACCAGAGCCGGAGACAAGAACCGCCTCCGTTTATGCTAATGAATTCGAGTTGGCAACGGGCGAACCACATTCGCGGACGCGGACACCGACCGGACCGGACCCAACCGGACCATGCCGGACCGGACCGGACTCCTCTCGCACCATGAAATCTCACTCGCACTCGAACACACTGTTGCCGTTATTTTTGCAATATTTGCATAATTGCTTTTGTTGCTTTCATTTGGTCGGCTTTGGCTTTCGATGGAACGGCGCTCGGCGCTGGCAAATATTTGCACAGCCTCCGCCTCAGCCTGCGCTCAATTTTTGGCCAATTTCACAAGCTGCAAGCTGCACTCGCCGCCCCGGCGCACAGTCACACAGATGCACACGAGAACACATTCACGAGAACAGGCAGGAAAATTAACGTACATATTCTAATTAGCACGCTGCCGTTGGCCGAGCTGTAAATTTATGTGCATTGCACAGAATATGCGTAGAACTGGAACTGCAACAGAAACAGACACGGATTCGGAAACGGAAACGAGTGCAGGCAACGAGACAAAGACACCGACAACGACGCCGCTGCGCGATCATTGGAAGTTGTCCGGACGGCTTCAGTGCTCTACTTTTCCAATTTCGCGCGACCGCAACGGATTCAACGACTGCCGAAGAAGGCGACTCTTGACGCGGGTATGGCCTTCCAAAGTGTCAACAGCATTTGCGGTGATGCTGATGTCACGCCGACGGCGATGGCCACCGACGGAGACAGACGGAGAGACGCAAGAGACGACGCCAGAGACACAAGCACAGGAACAGAGGAACTCACAAGGCAAACGAACGGTGGGTATTGAGAGTCGACGTCGACCCCGAGCACACAAGCGCGAAATTCTGCCGTCAGTTTTCCGACTCGACTCCGCGGCTGCGATGTTAACGTACCACTGAGCCCGACAGAGTGTCGGAAAATGTTTGTTCATGTTAATTTCCTTCTAGTTTCCTGCAGCTGCGCTTTTCAACGCTCACTCTCTTTGACACTGTCTCTCGCTCTCTCTTCCCGTAGAAGTGGGACGCTCGCTCTCTCTCGTTTCTCGTGTTCGTGTGCACGTGCACTTCGTGTTTCCAGTAGTATATTTTTTATTTTTAGATTTTTTATTTTATTTATTTTTAATATTTTATCACTATAAATTCTGTATGCGGATTTTTTTCTATGTTTGGTTCTTTTGTTTGTTGACATTGTATTTTGTTCAAGGTTTTGTTATGTTTTATTTTTGTATTTTTAATTTTATTCTTTATATTTTCCATATTGGTGTATATTTTGTATGTATGCATGTATTTTAATCAACCATTTTATTTTTATCTTTTATTAGCATTGCACTTGCAACGGAGTTACAATTGCATGCCTTCACAAGGCACGTAGTATGGATTGTGGTTCTCTTATAATGGAGCGCATACCACTCGCGAGTGCGCAACACATGGACCATGTGCTGGCAACGCGCTTCCGTCCACTCTTTGATGCCAAAACTGCTGCTCTGCAGACCTAATTTGAATCTAATTTATGTAACTATTGACATCAGCTGAGTGTGGACAAGCACTTATGTATGACCGCTTTTTGTTTTGGGAAATTACTAGCCACCGTCGTTCAGAACATTTACTTGCATGTGCATACGGATTCATATGTTCATATGTATGCGTACTCTTTTTCTATAATATAAAAACGAAAAACTTGCCTTTAAATTTTATTTAATTAAGTTCAATTTCAGATTCATATTTAAGATTCCGAATAGAAATCATTACAAAGCGGGCCACATCATCTGATATGACTACTATCTATTACTGTCTGATGAAAACTTTACATGGAAATGGATTGGTAAACAGAAAAGCATATTTCGATTGAACAACTTTTGGCTATAATTTCAGAATTTATTGGCAACACGAGGTTTTGAGGTTTTCGTTGCTGATCCCCCTAAAGTAAGTATCCAAATGGCGAGCCCATTTATAGATATTTATTTATCGGCTTGGATGTGATTTGCCTTTCAGCAGTTTTACTTCATTGGTTCCATATTTAAACCTAAAATAGGCTTTTATGTGTATATGCAGATAAAAACTTTGAAATAATATTTGAATAATATTATCCGAGATCATTTTACTCAGCAGCCAATGTAAAAACACTTACTGCCCTCTGAAATCTGACAAGTGATATATTAGTAGAATAATAGCTCGTACTTGTTCGGCATTCTTCTTTCAAAGCTCTGCAAGTCCAAGCACTGCTTAGGAGTGATGCATAAGTACGCATTCGAGGATCAGACAGTTTCTTATACATATGTACATATATGTATGTACATATGTATGTGCTTCAAGTAGTATGAAGTGGATAAACTCTATTTAGCTCACTATCGGGAGTACTTACTTTTGGTCTAAACCCTGAACAAATGCTCAAGATGAAACGAAATCATGCTTAAGCACCAGATTCCATGACAATCAACAGCCGGGGGCATTTGCATAAAACCAAGATAAATACATCACACACAGGAAAGGTCGGAGCGGAAGCGAGAGCGAGAGAGGGAGATTTAGTCAACCACAGGTCGACCGGTTAAAGGTTAACACACTAAAACATGCATGCGTTGAAGTGGATGTGGGCCCAGGCTTGGAGGCCCCCAATCTGGTTGTTTATTGCACCAACCCACCCACCGCCGAGATATCGAATGAATCGATTTCGACGATGTTTGCCTGATTGAAGTTATCCCATCCGGAAAACGAGCGAAAAGCCACTTGCGGTTTCATGATTTGCGATGCCTGGCGTTTGGGTTGTGTTTGAATTTTAATTGCAATCGAAAGTTCTGGTTTGATTGATGCATACATAATAAATGCAATGTGACCGAAGGATTCGGGGGAACGGCTACAACGGAACCATGCCAATCCGTCTCTTACACTCTTTGCCACAGCCTGCGCCTGGGCCTGGTTGAGCAGCTGCGCCTGCCATCAAACACCCCCGTGCATCCTAAAGGGTGAATGGGAACGTGGATTTCAATTGGACACAGATGCATATTGAATGGCGGGCCTCTATTTAAATATTGATTCCAGATAAATTATTCTCTGTAAACTGTAAACTGTCGCACGTGGGCTGCCACACACTCAACATTCACTGGCAGTGGGAGCTGTTGCTGCTTCTGTCACTGTCGCATTTGCTGTTGCTGTTGCTGTCGCTTTCGCTAGAGTCGTTTATCTTGGTGAAGCGGAAATTGCGGTTGGGTTCGCGGCTGAAACTTTGCGAACTGATTATCGCTGACATGCCGCGAGAGATCAGGCGCAAAGGACGCGGAGTGGCGGCAACAACAAGTTTGCAGCTTACAATTTTACACATGGCAAGCACATTGCAGGGCCATGGGCGTGGGCGTAAGCGTCGGCGACGGCGTGGGCGTGGCCATGCCATTTTCGACTTGTTGTCTGCTGTCACAGGCTAGCGAAATCAGGCGCGCAACTCTTTATCCGAGTCGTCAGTCGGACAGCTCAGCGACAATTAATCACGACCATCTGCAGGCACTGGGCGTAAAAATGAAATGTCACAATAAAGCCATTTGTGTGGGAGAAAGTGTCCTTTCTCATGCCCCATGGTTTTCGATGTGCACGGACCGACCCCAGTGTTCCCCAAAACCTTTGGCCAATCCCACAGACACACCATACTCACAGCAACGACAATTAGCTTTTGCTGACAAATGGATTATTCCAACGCCTCAATCATTCCGTTACAAGACTCCCAGGAGACCCCAGGAGATGAGCGAAGAAAGAATAGTAGGATCGAGTTGTATTTCTTTCCCTTTCTATTTCGAAAGGGATATCCGCATAAAATTGACATGGACTCTACTATCTTTTAGACTTACATACATAGTTTGGTGACTATGAAAAGGGCATTGGGAAAATGATGAATCTTCCCTCGAACTTCAGCCGCACCGACCGCTGGTAGTACGACACTTGTAAAATTGTCACAACATTAATCAAATCGAGCACACAACCAAATGCGTGCCATAAATTTTCAGTCGCGCTTGGTGGCCAGATGCCAGCTGTGGCCTGGAGTACGAGTGACGTGACCGCCCCTGTGGCCTGCCAGTGAAAGTGTCGGCGAAAGTGCGGCGTGACAAGCCAAAGATCCCAGAACGAGCCCGAACTGTGCTTACATGAGTACTCGTACATATGTCTATCTGTTTGTAAGTACAAATGTTTAACCAGGCGACTGCAATCACAGACACGCGCCTGAAACATTTCCGCTTGCCTCTAACGCCAGTCTCTGCCGCCCGAACACCGCGACACTCGACTTCTCAGTATCCTTACATAGTAGAGCTATGTAATGTGGCACTGGCGTAGCTTGGGCAAAGCTGATGATCTTAACGATGTTACAAATATCCACGAAGAGTGTACGCTTCGGACACGTCAGAGTAGCTTATTGGTCAGAGTAAATATTCTGTCCGTCCTTGATACGAAATACAGCTTAGTAATGAAAATTGGTGGCCAAATGTACTTGAGTGAGGAAACGTAGTGGAGTTCCCATCTGGAAGCGAATGATTGTAGAGGGGTCTCAAATCAGCGGTGTCGACTTCAAAGCGATTGTGAGCCACAGGCAGCTGAGATTTGATTCCGGAAGGAAAGAGCCCGCTTGGCTTGCTGATTGACACATTCGACAATCGGCATGCTTATTCAACGGCTTAGCGCACGCCGATGGTGCCTGGGGCGTGAACAAATTGTTGCAGCTCGGATCTCAAAGTACATACATACTATATCCAGGTATAATCCCTTACACAAACAAATTGACGTGCTTACTGAAGAGCAGACCTTGTGTGCTAAATACATATGTATATAAAAATAATAAATGAAAAAAAAATAATAATAATAGTACACAGATCATCCAGATCCAGATTCATATGTGCATTTAAACATTATTATCATTCATACGACACAAATGAAAGTGTTTTCTGCAAAATGAATTACATTTGGTAAATGTTAAATACATGGACTACCTCTCAGAATTTAACGACATTTTTTTCCTGGATAGACCCCGATTTATCATGAATTTTGGTAAAAAAATTTTGTGGCGGTCGCTTCTAGTTTTTTTTTTTAATATTTAAAGTTTAGAGTTTTTCAGTCCAAAAATGGCATGTTGTTGTTGGTTTTTTCTGTTTATTTGTGCTGCGAAGTTAGCTATAAAATAGCTAGTTTCAAATTAAAGCTATATTTCATTTACACATAATAAAATAGCTACAAAGTAGCTGTAAACTAGCTATAAAGTAGGATAACTGGCCACAATGAATGCGAGTCGTCTCAACACTATGGCGAGATATTGTAACGGTCAATGGGATTGGCGCTTGGTAATTTATACGATCCAAGCAAGGTGTCCGTCATGAATAATGATGTTCATTTCGAAGAGGTAAATAATGAGCAATATCACTTACAACTAAAAAAGTAGTTGTGCTGTATTATATAAATGAAGAAGTAGCGCCGCAGGCAAAAAATTAAAAAAAAAAATCGCGCGATTTTTTTTTTTTAATTTTTGCCTGCGGCGCTACTTTTCCATTTATATAATACAGCACAACTACTTTTATACATTCATATGTATCTCTCACAGGATTCTGAAGCCGAGGAATAAACCCACCAATTACCGTTGCAATGGCCACAGCGTCGAGACGACCCTTTAGTTTATTTTAGTTTAGCTATAGGCCAGTATGGCTACTTTATAGCTATTTTAGACATTTCTGAAATAAAATATAGCTTTAACTGCAAACTAGCTTTAAAATAGCTAACTTTGCAGTTCAAATAAACAGAAAAAACCAACAACAACATGCCATTTTTGGCCTGAAAAACTCTAAATTTTAAATATTAAAAAAAAAAAAACTAGAAGCGACCGCCACAAAATTTTTTTACCAAAATTCATGATAAATCGGGGTCTACCCAGGAAAAAAATTTCGTTAAATTCTGAGAGGTAGTCCATGTATTTAACATTTACCTTACATTTTTCACAAATACTCATATTCACACACATATGTATGTATGTATATGTACATATGTATGTGTGTACAAGCATTTCTATATCGATGGATGTGATAAATCGACTATAATGACAGAGGATTATTATAAGCTGGTGTAAGCTTCCGCTGATAATAGACCTGGAAAGAACAGCACTTGTCGTTAGCAACTATATACATAGGTGCCTTACCAGATTTGCTTGTGCTTGCCGCAATTTAAATAAAGTAACGACAATGTATTCGAATATGAGTCCTAATTGATTGCTGCACTACAGGATTAATAATCAATTATGATAATATTTCAGCTAAAATATCTATTAGGATTACAATGTGTTGTCCCCATACATATGTACATATGTTCTATTCTGGCTTTACGTCACATTCGTACGATAAAATGTTAATAAAAATAATTAATATGCCGTCACCTGAGTCCCGTAAATTGGTTATGATTATGACTTAGTCATTGTGACTCGTTGACATCGTTTGCTCTGGACTTGCGGCTGACTTTGAGTAGAGAAGAGCTGAAATTCCGCTGCAAGTGATTTTGCTTTGATCCAGGTTAAACACTTAACACGCTGTAAGCCATCGCGAATCTCGGCAAATCCACTCATGTGGAATTCACTCAATACCAGCGCATGCACACAGGCACCGATAGCTACAGGCTACAGTGTCCATGTGCAGGAGCTGACTGCCAGGCTCCTTATCTCTCCACAAGTGCGCCAAAAATAAATTACACGGAGACTTGTTCAAACAGACACGAATTTTGATGCCGTCCTGCACATGCTTATACGTGCGCCCATACATACATATGTACATATACATATGTATGTATGCATGTTGCTTGTCCTCCCAGGACGATATGCACACGAATATCTGGACCCTGCCGATCCGCATGGCGGCAAGTGCCACCGCACCTCGACATGGATGTTGGCTGTGCCGAATCCTCCCCCTCATGCCGCCTAATTTAAGTTCCTTGCCGTCTGTTTTTTCCCCAATTTCATCGTTACACTCAGTACTCAAACATTTAAGAGTAGATATTGTATTCGTGCAGACGTACAACCAAATGTAACAGACAAAAGGATGTGTTTTCGATCCCACAAACACATGCGTATGCATGTGCCAACCAAATGCGTGCCATAAATTTTCAGTCGCGCTTGGTGGCCAGATGCCAGCTGTGGCCTGGAGTACGAGTGACGTGACCGCCCCTGTGGCCTGCCAGTGAAAGTGTCGGCGAAAGTGCGGCGTGACAAGCCAAAGATCCCAGAACGAGCCCGAACTGTGCTTACATGAGTACTCGTACATATGTCTATCTGTTTGTAAGTACAAATGTTTAACCAGGCGACTGCAATCACAGACACGCGCCTGAAACATTTCCGCTTGCCTCTAACGCCAGTCTCTGCCGCCCGAACACCGCGACACTCGACTTCTCAGTATCCTTACATAGTAGAGCTATGTAATGTGGCACTGGCGTAGCTTGGGCAAAGCTGATGATCTTAACGATGTTACAAATATCCACGAAGAGTGTACGCTTCGGACACGTCAGAGTAGCTTATTGGTCAGAGTAAATATTCTGTCCGTCCTTGATACGAAATACAGCTTAGTAATGAAAATTGGTGGCCAAATGTACTTGAGTGAGGAAACGTAGTGGAGTTCCCATCTGGAAGCGAATGATTGTAGAGGGGTCTCAAATCAGCGGTGTCGACTTCAAAGCGATTGTGAGCCACAGGCAGCTGAGATTTGATTCCGGAAGGAAAGAGCCCGCTTGGCTTGCTGATTGACACATTCGACAATCGGCATGCTTATTCAACGGCTTAGCGCACGCCGATGGTGCCTGGGGCGTGAACAAATTGTTGCAGCTCGGATCTCAAAGTACATACATACTATATCCAGGTATAATCCCTTACACAAACAAATTGACGTGCTTACTGAAGAGCAGACCTTGTGTGCTAAATACATATGTATATAAAAATAATAAATGAAAAAAAAATAATAATAATAGTACACAGATCATCCAGATCCAGATTCATATGTGCATTTAAACATTATTATCATTCATACGACACAAATGAAAGTGTTTTCTGCAAAATGAATTACATTTGGTAAATGTTAAATACATGGACTACCTCTCAGAATTTAACGACATTTTTTTCCTGGATAGACCCCGATTTATCATGAATTTTGGTAAAAAAATTTTGTGGCGGTCGCTTCTAGTTTTTTTTTTAATATTTAAAGTTTAGAGTTTTTCAGTCCAAAAATGGCATGTTGTTGTTGGTTTTTTCTGTTTATTTGTGCTGCGAAGTTAGCTATAAAATAGCTAGTTTCAAATTAAAGCTATATTTCATTTACACATAATAAAATAGCTACAAAGTAGCTGTAAACTAGCTATAAAGTAGGATAACTGGCCACAATGAATGCGAGTCGTCTCAACACTATGGCGAGATATTGTAACGGTCAATGGGATTGGCGCTTGGTAATTTATACGATCCAAGCAAGGTGTCCGTCATGAATAATGATGTTCATTTCGAAGAGGTAAATAATGAGCAATATCACTTACAACTAAAAAAGTAGTTGTGCTGTATTATATAAATGAAGAAGTAGCGCCGCAGGCAAAAAATTAAAAAAAAAAATCGCGCGATTTTTTTTTTTTAATTTTTTGCCTGCGGCGCTACTTTTCCATTTATATAATACAGCACAACTACTTTTATACATTCATATGTATCTCTCACAGGATTCTGAAGCCGAGGAATAAACCCACCAATTACCGTTGCAATGGCCACAGCGTCGAGACGACCCTTTAGTTTATTTTAGTTTAGCTATAGGCCAGTATGGCTACTTTATAGCTATTTTAGACATTTCTGAAATAAAATATAGCTTTAACTGCAAACTAGCTTTAAAATAGCTAACTTTGCAGTTCAAATAAACAGAAAAAACCAACAACAACATGCCATTTTTGGCCTGAAAAACTCTAAATTTTAAATATTAAAAAAAAAAACTAGAAGCGACCGCCACAAAATTTTTTTACCAAAATTCATGATAAATCGGGGTCTACCCAGGAAAAAAATTTCGTTAAATTCTGAGAGGTAGTCCATGTATTTAACATTTACCTTACATTTTTCACAAATACTCATATTCACACACATATGTATGTATGTATATGTACATATGTATGTGTGTACAAGCATTTCTATATCGATGGATGTGATAAATCGACTATAATGACAGAGGATTATTATAAGCTGGTGTAAGCTTCCGCTGATAATAGACCTGGAAAGAACAGCACTTGTCGTTAGCAACTATATACATAGGTGCCTTACCAGATTTGCTTGTGCTTGCCGCAATTTAAATAAAGTAACGACAATGTATTCGAATATGAGTCCTAATTGATTGCTGCACTACAGGATTAATAATCAATTATGATAATATTTCAGCTAAAATATCTATTAGGATTACAATGTGTTGTCCCCATACATATGTACATATGTTCTATTCTGGCTTTACGTCACATTCGTACGATAAAATGTTAATAAAAATAATTAATATGCCGTCACCTGAGTCCCGTAAATTGGTTATGATTATGACTTAGTCATTGTGACTCGTTGACATCGTTTGCTCTGGACTTGCGGCTGACTTTGAGTAGAGAAGAGCTGAAATTCCGCTGCAAGTGATTTTGCTTTGATCCAGGTTAAACACTTAACACGCTGTAAGCCATCGCGAATCTCGGCAAATCCACTCATGTGGAATTCACTCAATACCAGCGCATGCACACAGGCACCGATAGCTACAGGCTACAGTGTCCATGTGCAGGAGCTGACTGCCAGGCTCCTTATCTCTCCACAAGTGCGCCAAAAATAAATTACACGGAGACTTGTTCAAACAGACACGAATTTTGATGCCGTCCTGCACATGCTTATACGTGCGCCCATACATACATATGTACATATACATATGTATGTATGCATGTTGCTTGTCCTCCCAGGACGATATGCACACGAATATCTGGACCCTGCCGATCCGCATGGCGGCAAGTGCCACCGCACCTCGACATGGATGTTGGCTGTGCCGAATCCTCCCCCTCATGCCGCCTAATTTAAGTTCCTTGCCGTCTGTTTTTTCCCCAATTTCATCGTTACACTCAGTACTCAAACATTTAAGAGTAGATATTGTATTCGTGCAGACGTACAACCAAATGTAACAGACAAAAGGATGTGTTTTCGATCCCACAAACACATGCGTATGCACAGTGTACATGAATACATAGGTATGTATTTAGAACTTATAATAGATCTATAGGATCTCTTAGAATTGGGAAAACTACATATGTACCACTTTGCCCCTTTTACGAGGTAAATACTATGGCTCTGCTTTGGGTCGTTGATATGCATATGTTAAATTTTATGCCATTTTTATCCATTTATCCACCGATAATTATAATTAAATTAGTCGGAATTAGATTAAACAGATTTTTCGGAATTCAGAGTAAAGGGTATTTTATAGCCCGATTAACATCCTCTCCCTATTATTTGGTCTGACGCCTGTTGATGTGTAGGCACTTTGTGATCCACCTTGAGGCTGAGACATGTCGGGTCGGGTAGTTTTTCTTTCAAAACAACAAACCCTTCGAACAAAACGAAGCTGTCAGTATATACACTAGGCACAGATGTACATATGTATGTATGTGTGTATGTATGCACATATGTATGTATGTATAGATGTGAGATTCACAAGAAAGTATCCCTACACAAAAACATGAGCACTTTCACTATACTTAGCGCTGAACCCTAGCCGGAGACTTGCCGACCGACAGTCCGTATTTCTCATTCTTAGCCCCGGCGGAGTGTCGTGCGTCTTTTCGGCATGCCCTCTTTATGTTGTTGTCCCTTGCGCCGCGTGCGACAAACCTTCCCTTTCCACTTCTACATCCATTTCCTGGCCTGCCACACGTGCGGCTGCGGTTAGTTTTCTGTCTCTGGATGACGCCGCGGCGTCACTGTCGCGTCGCCACCTCTAAGTATCCCCGGGTGTCTATCCGAGTGCCGTGCCTCGGGTGTGGGTGCAATACCCAACTGTCGGGGGCAGGGAGTGGAGTGCACTGCGGTTTCTTTGTCGCCCCAGCGAATGCGGTTGCACATTGGCGGAACAGATTGGTTTCGGTGTGGTTTGCTTCTCGTATCGTCTGTTCTGTTGGAGCGAGTTGTGTGGACTGCGGAGGGAAGTTTCACGATTCAGAAGAAACTATACTCGGTTCACATCTATTGTAATTTACTCACATAATTGACTATTTAAATTCTGAGCTACACATATACACACATATACATACATATGTATGATTAAACATTAAACAGGAATTTTAGGACAAAAGCGCATGCAACTGAGCTATTACGCAAATCGGTGTTAGTAAATTTTGGAAATTTGGGAATGTTGTCTTATTTCATGAACTCAAAGTCCAGAAATGCGTCCAAAATGAGCATCAGGATCGGCAATTTAACGTGCTAGCTCAGACAGTGCTGTACTTTGGGAGGAAGGCTCTTTGGTCTCTTTGGAGAGAGATCTGTTTATTATAGTCATTGTGCCTGGTAGAGAATGATCCCCAGCTGGGCCTCTCAATGAGGGACAGGGCCCCAATGTCTCATTGTGCTTGTGTCGCATAGCATCTTGTGCTCTTCATTATGGTCTGACTTCAGCAGCGGCCCTGTCACTCCCACTCCAGGCCAGGACCCACGTGGCCGCTGCCACCCGATGGGGCTTACGTCACGCAGCGAAAGTGGCGGATGGCTGTGTACTCGTGCCCTCGTGCTCGCAAACGAACCGAACTACATACGAGTGCATATGTACCAAGGCGGGTGTGCTCTCTAAGTGTGAGGACATGTTTGTGCTCCTGGTCTGGATGTTCACTCAGTCATTAGGAGCATGTGACGAATAAATTGCGTCTAATAGCCTTCTGCATTTAAATGTGGGGCTGGAACAATATCTCGTCGTCTCTTTTCTGGCGCAGCAGCTCTTGGGAAGGGAGCAAATGACTAATTTTCTGTCAGCCGAGTGAAGACTGGACTGAGCGCATGACTGAAATAACCATAAAACATGACACTGACCATATAAAGCAGTCTTTCCACCACCTCGAAGACCATATAATCCGTATGAAAACTTCACAGACAGTAATCGGTGCAAATTTTCTTCTTTTATTCTACCAGAGCTGCTATGAGCAAGAATTATTTATTGTTATAAGTAGAATATATATGCCACAGAATCGTAGATATCGAGAGTTATAGGGAGTTATTACAACATGGTGGTTTAGATATAACTGAAGAACATATACATATGTATGTATGTATGTGTAACTACTCGTATGCAATGGTATATTGAAGGTGTGCTTTTTTTTTTTTGGTACATGTGTTCATTTGCAATGTATCCAATACCCGCATTTTGGAGGGCGGTGTGTCTGCTTTTATCTATGTACCTCCTACCTCTCAGATCGACTAGTGCTCTAGTTAATTCTTTGCATCCAACGAATTTGCTCCCCCATGGATAGTCTCTATGAATGGGAATACAACCCCAGGTCCCAGGGCGACACCGCTCGAATTCAACCTTTCGGCATACAAGTTTCAATATACATATGTAGATATGTATATGCTTGGTGATATACATATGTGTACATATGTATGTATGTATGTATTTATGTAAGTAGGAGCGGATACATATTTATCCGGGGTGGCAGGAACTGAAGCCCGCCTAAGGGTTCAGGATGATTGGGGGCTATTTTTGTTTTTCCCACTGGTGTGAAATTGGATTTATCGCTTGACCAACATGATTTTCCGCCTTTGCCGTTCCGGCTAGGCGGCTGCCTTAATTAAATTTCACAGTTTAGTTTATTTTTAAACGAAGTTGACAACGAAAACAGGTCATTAGGAGCATTATCGCATCATAATTCTGTCAGAGCGATAACAAAGCTCTCAATTCAATTTAACTTCCACGCAGGGGCCCACAGGCGTCTGACGACTGCTGCTCCTCGTGTGGACCTTGGGGTCGGTATTTCTCCCTTCGAAAGCGTTTGGGAACGAGATTGGGAAACGTATTACTACTATACATGCGTCCCTGTTGGGGTGTCCCTACTTCCAAGGGGCGAGATTTGTTGTAGCTGTACTACAAAAGCTGTTTGGAGATTGCCATCCCTCTGGGATGGTGGTGTGGTGCGGTTCGGTACTGCGAGGTGGTTTGGTATGGGGGCGATTGGGGGATTGGGGGAGTGGAAGTCCACATTTAAATGCAGGCACAAAACGATATTGCGCCATGCTTGGCACTGGCACTGCTGTTGCTGTAATGCAATGTTAACAGAAACAGAATCAAACATCTGTCAAGTGTTTTACTAAATTGGGGTTTTGTTTGCATTTTTATCATCGTTTTATCATCGTAAATGAACCCTCCCGAATGGCGAATATGTTTCCCTCTTACTCGTATGACTCGTAAATGGCAACTTTTGAATATATTAGTGGCATCGTTGGGAGCAATCAGTGTTGCGGCTGCCACTCGCAGTGTATGCCTGTCTGTTTGTATGTCTGCCTATCTGTCTGCTTGTCCTGTTTGTCCGCCTGGCCCCTCTTTGTCCACTGTCCCCCCTGTCTGTCTCCCCCTGTCACTTGGTTGTCTCCTTGCCGTCCCTTTCCGATTTCTGGTTCGTTTGCAGCTTTCACATTTCAAATGTAAACTGCCAAGTAGGCATTCGGCCCTAGGAATTTGCATAATTTACTTACGAGTATGTCGCCCCGCTTCGCCTCCCCCTAGACGACAATACCACTGAGCACGATTCACTTTCAAGTTGTTTTCGAGGGTGTTGTGTCTGCGGCAGGAACTCTGCTGATGAAGTTGTCAAACTAAAAGTTCCGTTCTTTCCGCCAAAATCGGAAGAGTGCTAAAAACGTAAGGGTATATCGTACTCCTGCGGGTTCCCGACTGCATCACAACGGACTTTTAATAGTTTCATCTGAACTGGTCGAGTTCGCCCCTCTCGCCAGCTACCGCTTTAATACATATGTATATGGCTTAAACATTGTCGAATTTATTTGGCATCTATAATTCCATAAAAATCAAATATGGCACTAGTACATACATACATATGTAAAAGAATACGTAAATAATACGTAATAAAGAATCGCACCTTCTACACTCATATTACCTTTCGAATCATTCAAATGTAAGCTCAAAATTGATTTAAGAGATCCGAGAAATAGGTATGTTATAGTCGGAAGGTGGTCAAAGAGAGTTCTCACTTGTGTGAATTCCTATTAAGCGTGTCAATGCTCTACCCCTC
Source organism: Drosophila algonquin (assembly GCA_035041765.1). Classification (NCBI taxonomy): domain Eukaryota; kingdom Metazoa; phylum Arthropoda; class Insecta; order Diptera; family Drosophilidae; genus Drosophila; species Drosophila algonquin. The sequence continues at coordinate 498,204 of JAWNKY010003223.1, forward strand.
TGCCTATGTCCCCTGCTGCTTGTGCCACTGTTTCTTCTATGGTGGGTTAGGGGTAGGTGTGTAGTAAGTAATCATTGTGCGTGTGTCGTGTGTCATATTTGGCTATATTGTCAGGAATTGTCCGCTTTGTGCTCGGACAGTGCAACAATTGATTGCTACTTTGAGACACGTTGCAAACGGTCTGTCATTGACAATGGGCGGTCTGGCTCCCTTGCCTGATATATTTACTCTAATCACCTTCCTTATAACAAATCAATTCAGTTTCTCTGTCAGCAGATTGTGTTATACGTTTGTAGGCGCTTAGCTCTTCAAATTATTGATTACCATCAATTTGCCTATGTTCATAATAGGTGCATCAACACATGTTGTTTGTGCAGCACTTGAATAGTACTTTAATCGTCTCAGTTACAACTCTAAACAGATTAACAACACATCTCTGACTGTGTTGAACCTGCATCAAATTTGGTATTGCAAATACCAAGGTAAGGTATTGCCCATTGCAGAAAGCTATCAAAATTGGGCACAGGTCTTGGTTGAATATTGGTTGAAATGGACTATGAAGTTTGCCCCCTCCCCACCCGCTTAGATTGAAGCATATGGAAATATGTATTGTAAACTCTGGTCTATATTTTAATCACATTCGGCGGGAGTTTTGACAGTATTTTTGAGTTGATTTATGCCTACATAAGAACACACCATCTGCCTACTTCTATCGACCGTCCCTAATTGCTGGGGACATTCCTCATAGCCTAGTGTTTGTCTGATGTTCCCGCCCCGCCTTTGGGGTACACCCAGCTCAGTCACCCCAGCTCCTGTGCTTCCTCGTGCTTCCTGGGCCCGCACTCAGATCAGTGATTGATTTTATGGACTTGAGTGGCGTTGACGCTCGCACGTTCCCCTCTTCTGCTATTTCGTTCTCGGAATATTTGTTTTCATGACACTTATTTCCAGGGTGCGACCCCGCCGCCCTGGGCTACCTGGTGCCTTTAAATAATTTGAAAATGAAGCGCACCCAGAATTTCAAGCGATATGGATTCTAGGGAAGTTCTGTTCAGAGAGGAAGAAGCTAACCTATTCCTCCTGCACTCCAGCCCGCATATGTGCGTAGTCAATAAGAGCGGTGTCATTGCTTTTGCTGGGCGACTCATGCCAGGCTCCAACTGCCGTCGGAGCAGAACTGCGACGTAGAGCTATGCGGCATTTGGCGTCTGTGTTTGCAGCACGTGAGCAGAGTCATTGTCACCATGGAATGCACGGCACGGCGCCAGGCAAGCCCATAAATATTATGCAAGGCAACCGGAGACACGTGTAAATGAGGGAACGCGACTAGGCGTACGAGGGGAGATGCAAATTTGATCTTCGAAAAAACTGAACTCTATACCAAAAGGTCAAAAAATGGAATTTAGTTTTTTTTTAAATTAAATGTGAATCTCTCACGGTTTTCTTTTCACATGTTTAATATAAAGAAACTTAATACAAATATGTACTCGTACTCGTGCGTATTAAATCCACTTTCGTGCTCAGTAGTCGCTGTAGAATAGAGCATTCGCAAAATAAATTTGACCAATAATTTTACTCGTATCATATAGCCCCTATTCGTGTGTCCGTCACTTTAGAAAAACGACTGGATTTTTACAACTTTTAAACTTTAGAACAACTTTAACATCTTTAGGGCACCAATTATTGTACTTTTTTATTTGACATTGACGCAAGATATAGACCTCGCTCTTCAACCACCGCTCGATTTTATAATCTCGTTCAATAACAGATAGATTCGGTTCTCAGTTAACCTGTTTTTGAAGCAAGTCGATACACTACGATACCTCTTGTGTAGACACCATAATATGTAGTACGTACATACATACGTACATATGTACATATATGAGCATAAATGACTCGAAACCATGAGTGCCTCCACATCAGTTATTTATTTTGAACAAACTGCTAGGAGATGAGTGCTGTTGCGTTTTTTTAGCAGGATACAAGAAAAGCTTTCCTGTTCTGTTCATCTGAGAGTGCACTTAAGCTTTGAAGCTCTACGTAGCTTTTTCATCGAAAAGTTTTTATAGCCTTGTTATATGGCAAGATTAAGCAGATTTCAACACCCGCCCATAAAGCTCATCTTCCTATACTTTTTGTTACACTGTAAAAATTGAACTATTGTGCTCGTCGATATGCAAATTATTAAATATGGGATTGAAAAATATACATACGTACTATATTGGGAAAAGGTAAGCAGCAAAGAAAATGTATACTTTTTTTCGACCCAATCAATGTATAAAACCAATACCCCATATTCGTACAGTTCGACTGTAGTTGTATTGTATTCCTATCTTCTACCGACTCACAAAATATGGTCACCTTTCATTTGCCCGAAAGGCATTACGAAATTTGTTTTTGATATTAAACAATTTAAAATTATATTAAATGATTTCGTTATTTCGAACTTGAAATAAAAAAACACTCAGTATTTAGAAATATTTACTTGTTAAACACTGTAGCGAAACGCCCCTTTTGTTATGTGTCGTGTTCGACTTTATGTATTTTTAATGTTGATTTGACTTTTGCAGGATAAATTATATATAAATATGTGAAATCTCTTAGTATGAGAAGTGAAGCGAACATAGAAATATAAAGCGAGTTTGTCAAAAATCTTGACAGTCGGACGGACTGACCGATATGGCTATATTGAAAAATGTATGTAGCAAAAATGTCGGTAACGCTTCCATATGTTCGTTACACACTTCTAAACGAACTTTAAGAACTCCATACCTACATATGTATGTATGTATGTATATATGTACATATGTATGTATGTTGGAAGTATAAGAGGGATGCGAGAAGCCTCTGATTTATATACACATACTTACACATACACTTTGCTCAAAACTTAACACTTCAAACATTTTTTTATTTATTTCGTAGACAGTAAAGAGATCTTCCCTTTCCACTAATTTGAGCACACTTCGCAATATCGCACACTAATGAAAAGATTTGGAGATCCACAAAATATTTAATGTTAAATATTGAGTAAATAATGTATAGCTTACCAGTATTTTCGTGAACATATTGGAGCCCCAACGCATTAAAGGCAGATAGCGAGAACCCGCCGATAATCCAAAGAAACAGTATCGACATAGTTCTGCAGAAATAAAAATGTTTAAAATGATCCAAATTATGTCCACCTTCAAATTAAATACTCTATTATTTTTTTTGCACAGCCAAATGGCAGGTCTGCTCTGTTTGAGAGTGACTGAAGAAATGAGCAACTGCACCAGCCTTCCATGGCTGCCCTGTCCAACGCTCCTGGGAGAGTACCGACCTGTGTGTTTGCGTGTCGGCACCTGCAGCTATCTCCGTGTCCGCATTTGTGTGAAAGGACAATTGCCCCCGTGATTCGTTCGTCTAGACGAGACCAACAGGGCCAGAGAAGGTTGTCCAACCATGGTAATGGGTGCACACGTGAGCTTTTGCATATGTTTCAAGGGTCTAACCTGCACAAAACTCCCCCTACATATGTCCGAGTCATCAAAGGATACGGAAACTTCGCAGTCGTGGGATGGCAACGAGTGACAGGAAAAGGTGCAGCAAATTTCGGCCTTTCAATCGCCAGTCCCTAACAAACAAGCCCCACCTTTTAAAGTAAAGGTGTTTTTTTCCATTTAAACATAAATGAAAGGTTTTAACCACTTTGGTACCACGAGTTGGTACCATCCCGTTTATAATAATTGTGCTCGCCAGCACTGTTTGCTACGAGCGGGAGTCGAGCTGGCTTTTGATACTGATCAGATGATGCTTTGATGCTGGATCAGATCATAGCTAGCATTGACCTAACAATCGGAAGGATGGCAAAATACAGTAGGAGGTGAGGCACAATTGGATTAAACGACAGAAAGTCGAAAATCCCATACAACAAGGCAACGTACCTCTGGCTCAACCGACGCAAAGTGGCTCGTTTGCTCAAAACAAGTTACAAAATGAATACATTTTGAATTAAAGAAGATTGTTATACCCGGTACTTGAAGAGTATTGGGGTATATTAGAATTGTGGTGATAGTGGATGTTGAACGCCCAGAAGGAAGCGTTTCCGACCCCATAAAGTATATATATTCTTGATCAGCATCAAGTCCGTCCGTCCGTCTGCATGAGCGCCTAGATCTCAGAGACTATAAGAGCTAGAGAAACCAAACTTTCTATTCAAGCTCCTGTGATGTCACTTCAATATAAGTACATATATTTCAAGGGTAGGGTTAGGAGAAAAATGGATTGATAACAAGCGCATTAACGAACAATTTACAACAAAGTACGAATATTGGCCTTAAAGGAAATATTTTTTTGGTGATGTACAAATCGAGAAGACATGTACATATGTACATGTCTATGTATGTACATATGTTTAAAAATGCATTAGTACGCCCAGCAGTTCCCGTAGCTGAATTCTCGGAATTCAAAGAAACGAAAACTTACGAAAGCTATGATATTTTTCATTTACATGGCACAATTCGATTGATGAAATTCTTTTTAAAGCTAGCTTATAACACTACTCGACAAATTTCAACTTTTTTTCCGCTGTCTCCAAAAATTACATTTTCTAATAGATTGGGAGATTTAAAATTTTTTTAAGAATTATGGTTTTTTTTCATGGAGTAGTTTTTTTTTTAAGAATTTTTAAAAAATCTGCTATTTTTTGTCATAGGTAGTGCTTCTATTTTTCACATAACTCTCGTTTCATACAACTGGTTGTATTGAACTTTGCAGTTAAAAAATGCTGATAAATGCAGCTATAAATCCGACTCAGACACTTTGTAGCAGAAACTTAACGTCTGGCAGATATTAAGCTTCCAAATTGAAATTTCATCATTTTTTTCGGTATTTTTTACCCGAAATTTTGACTTTGAAACTTCAGGAAAAATCGAAAAAAAATAAATGAATGCCTTGATTTTTGGTTTTAGATAGACACATTAATTACGCGTCGTTTAAGGCATCGCTTATAAAAATATAAAATCAAACGGCTAAGTTATAACCGTTTGACCAAAACGACCCAAATCTCATTTTATCTGAAAAAATACCGAAAAATACTTGAATTTATTTAAGTGTCATGATATTTAAATATTTTTATTGTTATTGCGTGTTATTATTTGTAAAATGGTTTGGCTGTCTTCTTTTGCCATTTAAGTCAGATTCTCTTATGAGAGTCCACACATAGTCGCCCAACATATTCTCTTTCCACCGATACCGTCGTTCCATAGCTTTTAATTGTTGGTGAAATCTCTCTCCGTGTTCATCACTAACATCCCCAAGGTTTGGCGGAAAAAAGTCTAAGTGGGAGTGCAGGAAATGGATTTTGAGTGACATTTTGGCTCCAATTTGTTCATAATTCTTAAGTAGGTCTTGAACGATTTTAACGTAATCATCACTCTTTCTGTTACCAAGAAAATTTGTTGTAACCATTCGGAATAAGTTCCAGGCTGCTTTTTCATTCGTAGATAAAATATTTTCAAATCCATCATCTTTTAGTAGTTTTCGAATTTGGGGGCCATCAAATACGCCTTCTTTAACTTTTACCAGCGACAGACGTGGAAAAACAGTTTTGAGGTAAATCATCGATTCACCTTCGTAATCCAGTGATTTAACAAAATTTTTTATCAGTCCTAGCTTAATGTGCAATGGTGGTAATATAATGTCTTGGACTTTCACAAGAGCTGCATTTTGTACGTTGTGATGTCCCAAAGTATTTTCGTTCCGTTTTTCCCAGTTCTTTCTTGTGTAATGCTCTTTTCTATCTCGGCTATCCCATAGGCACAGGAAGCAACAGTATTTTGTATAACCGCCTTGCAATCCAGTTAACATGGCTACAACTTTTAAGTCACACGCGACCTTCCACTGGTGTTCTTTATATTTAATATCTTCAAACAATTTAGTCATTGTTTGATAGGACTCTTTCATACTAACAGCATGGGCGATGGGAATAGACGGCTTTTGATTTCCATTGTGTAGCAAAACAGCCTTTAAACTTTCTTTACTGCTGTCAACAAATAACCTCCAATCGTTTGGGTCGTAATCTTCACCGAGTTCCCTGAAGAGGCCGAAAATGTCGTGACAAACGCACATGTCATCCTTCGTCATATAAAACTGTGCGTGAACCAAGTGACGCGTCCGGAAATGAGTTATTTTGACATCTTCCTTCACTAAACGGGCATCCTTTAAAATAGATCCAAGAATCTGAGCTTTACTTTTAGGAAGTTCCAGGATCCTCACCAAATCGTTCAATTGTTCATGTGATAATGGCTTGCAAAATTTATATTCTCCTGATTGGTCATTACTTGAATCCGTTGTTCCATACGACGAAGAAGACATCTCCTCTTTTTTGCGTTTTAATGGCGATATTTCCTTCAAAGGAGGAGCAGGAAGCGTAAAGCCTTGACGAGACTCTTGCGGGTATTTATATCTCTCACCTTGGGGTAGGTTTTTTCCTTTTCCTTTTTCTTTCCTTTTTTTCCCTTTTTTTTCGAATAAACAAAAGAAACATTCAGTGCTGTGATTTTTTGGTTTTCTCCATAGCATTGGAGTTCCAAATCGAAATTGTTTTCTAAAAAAAATGTGCAAGAAAAAAAGTAATGCTTAGTATTTTTTGTACACTTCATAGCTTCTGATTTAGGGTAACTTACTTTTCCTCTTTATTAAATGCTGTTAAATTCAATTTGCACGTTTTGCATATACAGCTTGGAGCCCACTCTTCGCCAATACTTTTGGGCCACATCTTATAGTTTTCCTTATACTGTTCTTGGAACTTTTCGGTAAAAACGATTTTTTCTTCTTTGCTGGTCATATACTTTCCACATATGTAGCAAAACGAGTCTGCTCGGTAAGCACATGAAGTTGACCGACTTGGGTTGTCCATTTCAATTAGAAACAATTGGTATTTTTCGAAAACACACGATCGTATTCTGCTGGAAGTCAGAAATACACTGAGGCAGGGATACTATAGGTACGGAGTTATGTATATATCCTTTTTTATGAATAGCTTGGAGGAGAAAAGTCAAATATCTGCGGGACAGCCTGTGAAAGAAAAAGGTCAACATTTGACCCTAACAGGTATTTATGTATATTTATCCTCACCAAGGCTTAGGTATAAGGAATAAGGAATAAAACTGTCCACAACACTTACACCCCAAATAAATATGACCAGGTGGGATATATATCCGATATATATCAATACCTAAGACTCGGTAAAACCAAAATTACAGGTCCTTTTTGTTTTTTGCAATCCCATTTTGGAAGTTGGACCAAAAACGTACCGGACGGTATTTTTTCAGGTAAAAGTCATTTTGGGTCGTTTTGGTCAAACGGTTATAACTTAGCCGTTTGATTTTATATTTTTATAGGCGATACCTTAAACGACGCGTAATTAATGTGTCTATCTAAAACCAAAAATCCAAGCATTCAAATATTTTTTTCGATTTTTCCTGAAGTTTCAAAGTCAAAATTTCGGGTAAAAAATACCGAAAAAAATGACGAAATTTCAATTTGGAAGCTTAATATCTGCCAGACGTTAAGTTTCTGCTACAAAGTGTCTGAGTCAGATTTATAGCTGCATTTATCAGCTTTTTTTAACTGCAAAGTTCAGTACAACCAGTTGTATGAAATGTGAGTTATGTGAGAAATAGAAGCACTACCTATGACAAAAAATACCAGATTTTTAAAAAATTCTTTAAAAAAAAACTACTCCATGAAAAAAAAAACATTCTTCAAAATTTTTAAACATCCAAATCTATCAGAAAAAGTCATTTTTGGAGACAGCGGAAAAGTCGTGTCGACTAGTGTAATTAGCCTGAAATTCAAATTGGGGAAACTGATGCCAAAAGTATTCATAAAAATGCCTAACATTTACTCAACTATTCAGAAAGTTCCTTAATCATGAACAATATATAGTTGAGTATCAATCTACAAGAGGTATAGATACAGACGAAGATGCAAATGTTTTTTAAAGGCGATAAAACAAACTTTTTTTGAATATGCTGTTAACTTCCTCGGATCCCGAAATTTCAGCATAAGGATATGTGTGAGATTTAAATTGAAAACATTGAATTTAGTGCAAGGTATCGAGGCGTGTAAGCTATGGTGGCGGTCTTGTCAAATCTGGCAACGTCACATCTAAAACTTTTGATAACTGTGGTCGGTGTTAATGAGGGGACGTGTGATTTGAACACTAAGTGATTTTTAATAAAAAAGTAGTGAAAAAAATTAATAAAATTGTATTGGATATGTGTGTTAACAGTGACATGGTGAAGATTTTTTGAAACTTGAGTCAGGTAAGTATGTGGAACGCATATTTAGGCCTTGGTCAACAGATTTTGATATTTTCAATTTTTTTTAATTCGCTACGTATAACAGTGACAACGTCATATTTCCACTAATTGCTTGTTAGGTATGATGGCAGACTTTTCGTAAGGTATAGTGGCGGATCATTTTTTAGCACAAGTTTCAATCGTCTTTGCCTTTTTGTGTACAGAAGTGTATAAGTTAACACTAAGTAGCGGAGATTTGCAATTTGGGCACCGGGTTTTTGTCTTTAGACAAGAAAGGATAAAGAGCGTCAAAAAGAAGAACACCATCGGAGCAATCCACTGGCAAAAGAGTGAAGCTCGAAAAAGAAGAAGAAGGTGCTGATAGAGATTTTCAATATAAGTTCTTTCTTGTTTTGTTATTTTACATTATTTCCCATAGTTTAAATAAATCGACATATTTGACTTAAGACTAGAAAATTATATAATTATATTAATTGTATATTATTTTTAAACTTTTAATCAAGTTGTAAAGTTGTTTTTTAAAACTAAAAACTTTTGTTTTAAAACTAAGAATTTTAATTATGTTGTCTTCTGTAGGATCTGCTATTAAATCTAGGGGGTTATTGTCGTTGAATATTTATTTTCTTAAACTTAATAGTGCTGGACAGGTTATTTATTATATATGTATTTGGTTTACGTTTTTAATGTTGTTACAACTGCATAAGGGGCACGCAGATGGATTATTAATAAAGTAATGCTGGTGTGTTAATTATACCCGGTACTCGAAGAGTATAGGGGTATATTAGATTTGTGGTGATAACGGTTGTGTGTAACGCCCAGAAGGAAGCGTTTCCGACCCCATAAAGTATATATATTCTTGATCAGAATCAATAGCCGAGTCGATATAGCCATGTCTGTCTGTCCGTCCATCCGTCTGTCCGTCCGTCCGTCTTCATTAGCGCCTATATCTCAGAGACTATTAAAGCTAGAGCAACCAAATTTTGTATCCAGTCTCCTCTGTGATCACACTACTCAAAGTGTATTTCAAAATTTCGCCCCGCCCCCTTCCGCCCCCACAAAGGACGAAAGTCTGTGGCATACACAATTTTGAAGATACGAGAAAACCAAAAACGCAGAATCATGGAAAATAGCCAAATCTATCAGATTGCCGAATCTGGATCAGGTCGGATCATTATTATGGACAGAAGGAACAAATTAAATTTCAGTGGCTACGCAACGCCTGCCAAGCGCTTACTCATTCCTTCTCTCTCTCGCACACATAGTTTCACGTCTCGTATAAGTAGTTATACATGTCATGTAGAAATGTAGAATCTGATGTAAAAAGTATATGTAAACCAAACTGGAAACAGATAACTTTTAATATATAAAAATCTAGCATAGGATTCGACATAATTTCGGGCGTAATTTTAAATACACTTGTAGTAATATGATAATACTGGAAACTGGATACAAAATTTGGTTGCTCTAGCTTTTATAATATCTGAGATCTGGACGCTAATGAAGACGGACGGACGGACAGACAGACATGGCTACATCGATTCGTCTATTGATGCTGATCAAGAATATATATACTTTATGGGGTCGGAAACGCTTCCTTCTGGACGTTACACACACCCACTATCACCACAAATCTAATATACCCCTATACTCTTCGAGTACCGGTTATAAACGACAAAAATGTAACTTTCCCTTATAAGAATGTTTTTTCCATATATTTCAAAAACAGAAAAATTGTCCAACTTTGAACAGCAATTATACATAGTTATTAAAACTTTTTTGAAAATCATAAAATTTTTATTTTTAATGGTTTGATCAATTCCTAATTGAAGTGTAGCAAAAGTGTTGTTCAACCACATTCTGCCACGGTCCCGTTCATCCACACAGGATAGAATAATTAGCCGTATTGAGAAAAGAATTAGGGCATTGAAACATATTTTCATATCATCATCAGCTTAACAAGTGGTTCCCCCAGTCGTACTCCAGCGATGACTTGGAGAGACGTGTGAATCCATTATATGGCTAAACGTTGAGATTTGTGATTTATAACTTTTTTATAACTCTAGATTTGGTAATAATCGATTTTGTATTTTCCTTCTGATGAATTTAATTGTGGGTCTTGTATTGGCACTAGCAGTGTATACATAGATAAAATAAACGAAAACGAAGACGTGACTGGATCCTAGCGACCTTTGCTTTACTGTCTCCTTTGTTTACACGAGCTTCGGCTTCCAAGAAGGGTATTTAGAAAAAATATCATATCAAAATAGACATGACATGCCAAATACTTTAAGCACGTTCATTGCTACGTTGGCTAGGATGTCTTACCTTACCCTTTTCAAGTGTCAAAGGGTCGACTAGCTACTTTTTATAATGAACGACATATTGGATGTTGATGTCGAAGTATAGGCATGTTTAATGTACAGCTTGTGTTCCTGGTGTTGGCCTGGTGGCATTTACAGCATTTTAGTTGAGATGTCTCGCCCAGCAAAGATTCACCATATTAGTTAATTTGTAATTAAATTAATGTCATCCATCGTCATTGGTTCCTTCATCATAAATTCTATTTACAAAAATGTTCTTATTATTTGTGTAGGGGAGAATTATATTGATTTGGTAAATGTTAAATACATGGACAACCTCTTCAAAATTAACGAAATTTTTTTCCTGGATAGACCCCGATTTATCATGAATTTTGGTAAAAAATTTTGTGGGGGTCGCTTCTAGTTTTTTTTTTTAAATGTTTAAAGTTTAGAGTTTTTCAAGCCAAAAATGGTCTGCGCGGGTCACTTGCTGTGTTGTTGTTGTTGCTTTTTTGTGTGGTTTTTCATGTTTTTTGTTGTCCTTTTAGTTGTTGTTGTTGTTGTTTTGGATAATTGTTATTGTTTTGGGTATTTTCTTGTGTTATTATGAGTTATTTTAACCAATAAATAAGAAAGCGATAGAAATGTGTTTGGTATGTATGTATTTGTGCTGCAAAGTTAGCTATTTTATAGCTAGTTTTCAGTTAAAGCTATATTTAATTTCACAAGTATTTAAAAAGTAGCTATAACGGCCTATATCTAAACTAAAGTAAACTAAACTAGCTACAAGTGATGACAAGAATACGAGTCGTCTCGACGCTGTGGCCATTGGTACGTAATTGGTGGGTTTGCTCCTCGGCTTCAGAATCCTGTGGGAGATATGAATGTATAAAAGTATAAAAGGTGTGCTGTATTATATAAATGGAAAAGTAGCGCCGCAGGCGAAAAATTTAAAAAAAAAAAAATCGCGCGATTTTTTTTTTCAAAATTTTTTGCCTCCGGCGCTACTGTTTCATTATTTACCTCTTCGAAATGAACATCATTATTCAATGACGGACACCTTGCTTGGATGTTTGCACACACCTTGATGGTGTGTTTGCAGCCTGTGCACGACATAATTATTCATATATATTTGACACGTCTGTATCCTTTGCTCAAGAAAATCAAATAGAAATGGCGGTAGCCGGCGCGACAAATATGGTAAATCCCATTGACCGTTACAATGTCGCGCCATAGTGTTGAGACGACTCGCATTCATTGTGGCCAGTTATCCTACTTAATAGCTAGTTTACAGCTACTTTATAGCTATTTTATTATGTGTAAAAATGAAATATAGCTTTAATTTCAAAATAGCTATTTTATAGCTAACTTCGCAGCACAAAAAAACAGAAAAAACCAACAACAACAGGCCATTTTTGGCCTGAAAAACGCTAAACTTTAAAAATTGTTTAAAAAAAACTAGAAGCGACCCCCACAAAATTTTTTTACCAAAATTCATGATAAATCGGGGTCTATCCGGGAAAAAAATTTCGTTAATTTTGAAGAGGTTGTCCACGTAGTTAAACATTTATTATTGATTTTGGATATAAGCCTCCCGATTTATTCGAATTAGACGTATTATATTTCAATCGTTGGTAAATGTTAAATACATGGACTACCTCTCAGAATTTAACGAAATTTTTTTCCCGGATAGACCCCGATTTATCATGAATTTTGGTAAAAAAATTTTGTGGCGGTCGCTTCTAGTTTTTTTTTTAAATATTTAAAGTTTAGAGTTTTTCAGGCCAAAAATGGCATGTTGTTGTTGGTTTTTTCTGTTTAATTGTGCTGCGAAGTTAGCTATAAAATAGCTAGTTTGAAATTAAAGCTATATTTCATTTTACACATAATAAAATAGCTACAACGTAGCTGTAAACTAGCTATAAAGTAGGATAACTGGCCACAATGAATGCGAGTCGTCTCAACACTATGGCGAGATATTGTAACGGTCAATGGGATTGGCGCTTGGTAATTTATACGATCCAAGCAAGGTGTCCGTCATGAATAATGATGTTCATTTCGAAGAGGTAAATAATGGAGCTATATCACTTGCAACTACAAAAGTAGTTGTGCTGTATTATATAAATGGAAAAGTAGCGCCGCAGGCAAAAAATAAAAAAAAAATCGCGCGATTTTTTTTTTTAATTTTTGCCTGCGGCGCTACTTTTTCATTTATATAATACAGCACAACTACTTTTATACATTCATATGTATGGCTACTTTATAGCTATTTTAGACATTTTTGAAATAAAATATAGCTTTAACTGAAAACTAGCTATAAAATAGCTAACTTCGCAGTTCAAATATATACATACAAAACACATTTCTATCGCTTTCTTATTTATTGGTTAAAATAACTCATAATACAAAAATATACCCAAAACAATAACAATTATCCAAAACAACAACAACAACTAAAAAGACAACAAAAAACATGAAAAACCACACAAAAAATCAACAACAACAACACAGGAAGTGACCCGGGCAAGCCATTTTTGGCGTGAAAAACTCTAAACTTTAAATATTTTTAAAAAATAAACTAGAAGCGACGACCGCCACAAAATTTTTTTACCAAAATTCATGATAAATCGGGGTCTATCCAGGAAAAAAATTTCGTTAAATTCTGAGAGGTAGTCCATGTATTTAACATTTACCCAATCGTTTTATTTATTAAATTCCATAGTCTTTTCCTTATTATATTTAAGTTTATTCACATGAGTTGTTTTTTCTTTTTACCTTTCAGGTCTTTTCTTTTATTTTTGATTATTCGGAGCACACACACCTCCGTTCACTCTCGCAGCTCAAGCTCTTCTCTCTCGATTACTCTCTACTCTACTACTACTCGATGTATCTATTCGATAACTCTTATTAGTGGTACTCTCACTTATTCATTTGTGTAGTTCTTGAGGATAGGTGCTTTCACGGAAGAAATAAAGACTGACCGACATAAGTCGTGTTCTTATATTCAAACTAGAGCTTTAGACGATTTTGAGTTATTTATAAGCAATTAATATTGACAGTTCAATTAACATTGGGCTGGGTGAAAGGCAACCATTTGCTTAAAGTGATTTATGCTGCATCCCACACTCTGTCGACTGCCGCCTGGCCATGCCGACCCCCATTCGCGATGACCTTTGTGTAGGCAGCAAGTATCAAAGCGCAATATATTATCTCTGGTCGACCGAAGCCTAATCTTGGGCCATTGCCTTGGGCAATCAAGACGATTTTAGGGAGCCTCAAACAATGTTGGTGAATCTCAGCATAGGAGCCAACGCCATCATCGCAAATAAAACATAAACTGTTATTCATGTTATTTTATCTGAAAGGCGAAAAGCGATTTCCCACGTTTTCAGCGATGCCTCAAGGCAGCGTGGGGTCTGCTGTCATTCGCTGTCGGTGGGGAGGCGTGGGGTTTCAGGTGGCAGCCGACGGGGAGCTCAAACTTCAGTGCCTATCATTGTCCTCAAATTTGTGTTGCCCCAGTCCAATTATGTTGATTAAGGCTTCGTGATCGAAATCTGTCATCAATTAAGATATCACGTCAAAATGGCGTCGTGGAACAACAATAAAACGACAGCCAAGTTGATTGTGGTGCGTTTACACCTCCAACTCCCAATGACTAGGTCGGCATGCACTGCTTCTTGGGCCGCCAACCTTGTCCGCGTACTAGTATATACATATGTACATACTTATGTACATGTTTCCCGCAAGTTCTCCCACAAAATCATGTCGTATTGCTTTTCCTTTACCGTGGGCAATAAAACTTTAGACGCCCAATTACCTAAGCTACTTTGAGACCCAATCAACAGTTCTGCTCAGAGTTATGCTTAGTTGAGGCTGAGGAAGTCTTTCTATGGCTATGGCCGCTAGGTGCAGACTCGACTTGGAACGTGGCAAGTTGCTGAGATTTATGCGTACCTGCCAATTAATTGGCTTGGACGACTATTAATGTGACAATTTAACAGATCCGACTTTCGTAACTCCCCTGCTAATGGGAATATGTGGACACTTTTAGAAGTTTCCAAAGAAGAGGTTTTGATAAGCATAGAAGGACACGTGCGTTTAAATGTATATAGACTTTCATGCTTTCACATTTTCAGCTATGTGTGTAAGCATACGTATGGGTTGTACTACAAATGTGCATAGGTTGAACTATAGCCATAAGTAAAAGCTGGAATGATTATTTACTTAGTCATGCTAAACAAACCTGGATGCATCAGGAATATGGCAGTGTAGTCCTAGCATCGAATAACACATGCGTAATTCAAACAAAAGCTACGGTTTGCAGAAAGCGTTTTCAAAAGACCGCGCTCTCGCCTTGGACATAGAGCTGTGCCACTCTAGTCCTCGAGAGCGCAATGAATACCGTTAGAGCAGTGCGACACTACCCTTTAATGTTTGTGCAGAAAAAGCTTTCATGGTAACTTTTTGTTTCTCTTAAAAGCTTCAGCATCTCCAGCAGCCTCTTCTCGGTATGACATCCCTTCGGGTGCTGGCGCCGTGCGTAGCCTGTTTCAACGCCTAGACTCTGCGATTAGTTGGTTAGTCCAGCATCGTACGGCACCGCAGACAGTGCAGACCGCAATCAATTGCAATACCAAAGAGCCGTACACCATAGACAGCCGAGTTCGTAATATCCTCAAGGAGCGTATATTCCAGTCTAAGCTAAACCTATAGACCTATAGAGGCTCGAACCCAGCCTCGCGAACATTAGAACGCGATTAATTTGCTCCAACTAAGGCTAATTCACACCATCAGCATTCGACAAACCATCCCTGTGCAGACCTTCTAGTGTAAATGGCAACATAGTGAAAGTGAAAAAGCAGTCCACTCAGTGCGATTAATAATGTAATAATCTACCATATGTAATTAATAAAACAGAATAAAATAACGGCCTGTGAAAAAAGACTGTTTATTAAATGCGAATTTCCCCCCAAAACCTGGTTATCAGCGAAGGTTATCTACAAAGCTACATGTGGATGAAAATGTGAAAATTGGTTTTGGAATAACTTTCCTTAAAAAACTAACATCGAACTAAATTTGTGTCGCGGATAGATTGCTTGGCGACGACTCAGCAATTTTTTTGGGGGTAACTCTACCCTTAACATCGTGCCAATGCCAACCAAGCCGCTTGGCTGGGATGGTCAGTGAAAAGGGATAAGGAGAAATTGTCTCGAGCGAAAAGAAAAGTGAGTCAAGACAAGCGGATGTGCTCGTGCTTGTGTCTGTGTAAATTCTTTGCGACGACTTGTTTGGCAATATTCAAAGAGAATCGGCGGCCTCAGTACACAGCGAATCTGTAAATCCTTCAAAGTGATTGAAAACGCCGTGACGGGTTCTATTTTGGATTTGTGAATTTTTGCCCTTAAATGCGACAGTTTGACAGTGAAGTGAAGGATAATCAGTCCAGTGTTTTTTTTGGTCTAAATTGAATTCAAATAAATTGCTTCTGAATAGCAAACCAAATCTGGGCAATGCGGATAGGATTTCATCCTTTTTTGGATTACTGTTACACGCCAACTTCGAATGGTAATTAGCGCTAAAACTTCTTGCTTGTATTTTAATTAATTAAATTAAACCATGGATGTTCTAGACTCCCTACTAAAATGACCGATTTTTAATTTTCAAAATCATCACTAGCTGGAACGTAGGAAATAATATTGACATTACTGTATAATGCCTATATTTAAGTATGTGTATGTCAATCTGCTGTGGGCACCCCTTCTAAGTTTGGGGGTCTTCCAATCAGAGCAGTAACGAAACCCTTATCAACGAGACTCAAGTCGTGTTTGTGTTTTTGGTTTTCTCTCCCGCTCCCGGTGAATACTCTGAGCTCTGAGATGAGCTATGAGAGCAGTTGGGAACAAGAACGTTCATCTATCATATAGATAGGATTAAAACGATTGATCTGCAATGTGTTGATCTGTTTTTAGAGCGATTCAACTAGCATTTTGATGAACCACAGATCTCCATAGACTCCATATGTACTCCTATGTTCTCATCAAATCAAACTTTTTTGTTTTATAATTATTTAACGCGCAGATAATAATTTCTCTTCATTAATTACACAAGTCAACACGACATTCTGATAAATTGAGATTTAACAATTTATAATCTCTGTACTATATTTATATATATAATCATTTATAGAAAAAATATGTACATTTCTTTAAGAATAACCTTTAATCGTAAATAACGATTATAACTACTTTTATTTTTGTAGGAGAACAATTCACAGCCACTTAGCTGCACAGAAGAAAGAAATATTCTAGTCGACTACCCTAAAGATAGTATATACATTGTATATACCACATACATAGATAACTTATGCATATCCAACAACATTTTTAAAGTGTAATTTTTTAGGATATTCTTCGGTGATAATAATTTCTCTTCATTAATTACACTAGTCAACACGACATTCTGATAAATTGAGATTTAACAATTTTTAAAGAACTATTGATTATTTTACAAATTTTTATTTTACAAAGTTTCTTATACGTGGCTGTATTAAACTTTCCAGTTCTGAAAAAGTGACAAGTGCAGCTATAAATCCAGACACTTTGTAGCTGCAGCTTAACGTCTGGAAGATATTAAGATTTCAAATTAAATTTTCATAATTTTTGTTAGGTATTTTTTCTCAAAGTTTTGACGTTGAAAACTCAGGAAAAGTCGAAAAAAAAATATTTTATGGCTAACATTTGATAGACACATTAATTAGGTAGTTCAAGGTATCGCTTGTAGGAACCAGAACTGCAAAGTTCAATGCAACCAGTTATAAGAATCTTAAGTTATGTGAAAAATAAAAGCACTAACTCTGAAGAAAAACACTAAATTTTTAAAAAATTTAAAAATTATTAAATTATGAAAACTATTAGAAAAATTCATTTTGGGTGACAGCGGAAATAAAAAGTGGAATTTTGTTAAGTAGTATTATTATTAATTATTCTTCATTAAATATAATTAATATTAAACCATAATAATTATTATAATTAGTTTTAAGCAAAAGAGAAAATATATATATCACATATAATTATTATTTAGCGTCAAAGTCTGCAGTCTATCCTGAGTAACCAATGAATGCAGATTTTAATCGGTAATCGCTTTAAGTTATATATCTTGAAATTTTTAATTTGAAAGCTTCATGTTTCTCTGATGGTGGGCTTAAGCCTTAAAGATTTAAATGGCCAATTGAAGGGTTCATTATTAGATTTTCAGAATTGCATAGTTCTTGAAAACTAAGTCTAGCATACTCAAGCTTAGATCTAAATAAATACATTAAAGCTATATATTTTTGAACGCCTAGCCATACAAAAATCATAGTTCATTGCAAAATTTTTGAGCCCAATATTGATTAGAAAATGCCGATTTGATGTAACTTCCAGTTTTTGTTTCGATTTTATTTATATATATATACATATATATATATATATATATATACATACATAGTTCATATCCCATAGTAGACACAAGAGCAATTGTTCGAAAAATGTGTGTGTGTTTTATAAATATTTCAACCATACATCTAAACAGCTCATATAACTTAAATCAATTCATATGTATATGTACATATGTATGTTCTTGAGAGGCATAGTATTTATTTTGTGATTGCTTTTCATTTGAAATCAACTATTAAAATCGACTCCACACGCCAAGCAGGAAATTATTTTTTTGTATGTCTTTCTGATTTTGTCATCGTACTTGTTTTTTATATTTCCATCTACATTTTGATACTACAGCAGTTAAAACAAGTTTTGCTTCCAACAACTTCTTTTTGTTCCAACGTCATCTACTATACATATGTATGTACATCATATGTACAATAATATGCAATAATGATTCTAATCGGATAATTGTATTTTATCTTATAACTGACGATTTCAACACAAATTTTATTCACAACGCGTTAGACTGCTTTACCAATTATGGTTACCTATTGTAATTCGGATAGCTTGCAATAGCATTCTATAAATGTATATTTATTTTATTTGTATTCTAGGTATAGCCGGAATTAGTACAACTTTCCGGGAATCGGAATAAGGAGACCGACAGTTTGATCTGTAGAGTACAAACTAAATGAATGCTGAACAACTTATTAAGAGCCTAACAGAAGCATGTCTTCCCAATTCTCTTGAATTGAGAAACGAAATTGCAGCAAAGTGCAAATTTGTTGTATTTGAACAGCAATTACTCAGTCGGCATGGAGGAATAGATGTGGGACCAAGCTGTACAGTTCTAAGAAGACCGCAACTTGTCACCGTCCTACAAGCTTATTTCGGCTCCTTGGTAAAGTAAGGTCTTGATATTCCTCGCCGCAGCTGTGGGCTGATATTGGGTAGCGAAGCGTGTGGAAAGCACTGCCAAGAAGGACGACAATTCCTAGAGCAGAGCTCATTCGAGCAGAAGCCCTAACCCACGTCTAATTGCCAATGAAAGCGACAGCGACTGCGTAAACCGCAGCGAATCGTGAATAAATAGAAAAATCACAGTGCGTGTGCGAGTGCGAGTAATAGAGGAATCCTTTGCCTGACTAGAGGATTTAGAGCCACTCGCTGGCCATTTCTGTGCCCCTCGGCGGCAGATCTGAGATGGAGCCGCTCCAGAGTCAGAGCTGTAGACGGCATCGCTCCCGCACCAGCTCCCGTCCCGTGCATTTTGGAACGGTACTTCTTGCGTTGGCCTTGCTGTGGACCCAGTCGCCCAGCTCCGTGCTCTGCGGTGAGAAGTTGGGTAAGTGGCTATATCGCTCTTCTTATTTACAGCTCGTTCTATATTGTCCTCTGCGTTGACGAAACGATACCCAGCGTAAATGCTCTTCTCGCTTTCTCGGTGCTGATGTCCTCTGCCTTTGTTTGGCTGTTGAAATTATTTATTTATTTGAAATGTTCCTGCCGCTGATTCCTTCGTGGCTAGAGCAAGGAATTCATTAGGATGGCTCCCTATTTGCACTTTCCGCCAAATCGATGAAAGCGTGAAATGTTGACTTTCCCAATTACCATTCGCTTTTTTCCTACGCAGTGTAGTAAATTTCGTCACTTTTGCACTGGCACTGAGAGCTGTTTGGACTTTTAAATATCATTTACCCTTTCAAACAATTGACTCTAAGAGGCTTAGAGTATAATGACGAGTAGAGTATGTCCTGCGCTAAAAAATCGCACTCAAGGTCAACTGAACAATAATTAGTAACTACCACTCATACGCTTGCATAGGAATTTATGTTCAGGTTTCTGTTTCGACTCGCTCCTAACAAAAGACATATGTAGGTAGAACCAATTTTTCCGCCTGGATGGCCAACGAATTGTTACGAATCGGAAAGTCTGAGGAAGAGCATCCATCGCGTCTCTCGGAGGCTGGATGCTTGCTTTGGCACGAGCGCACAAGGCATTTGGCGACATCTAAATAGCATGTTATTGACAGACGCAAGCGAGTATATAAAAATGGAAAGTTATCAGCCCTACTGTAGGTTTGGTTGCTGTCGTACTGAAGACGTTTCCATCAATATCGATTCATCTTGCCGATGAAGTTGTGAATCAAACCTCTGTAATCAAATCACCTTCGCAAATTCGATTTTACACTCTATCTGTCAACGTTCAATCCTACAAAGTAGTTTGTCTTATCAGCCCCATTTATTTATTTATTTTATTTATTTACATATTTATTTGGTCCTTATCCTAGTGCTGCAAGATTAACTTTTATTCAAGACATATAGGCAATACTTATTCTACTAAACATTTGTATAGTCGTCACTTATTTCTATTTTATTATTTTTTTTAATATTTTATTTTTATAATCTTTAAGTTTTTAATTTTGTATGCGAATATTTTGGTTTTGGTATTGATATTTTGTATTTATTTAGTATATTTTTGTTTGTTTTTATTTTTTTATTTATTGATATTTTCATGTATTTATAAAATGTTTGCTATGTTTTATATGTTTAGATGTATTTGTTGATTTTCCTATTCTGTTTTTATGTGTGTTTAAAGTGGGAGCTTAAATGGCGTTGTTTTTTTTAATTTGTGTCATGTAACTTGAAGTAATTCCACATTCGAGCTACGTGAAAAAAAAATCGCTGGGTAAGTTGGAACGATTGGGGGATCCAATTTAATATAAAATAATCGTGACACTCACGTTTGAGTTTCCCCAAAAAAGCGTTTTTGATTGCTGTGTGCGCAGGCATTAGATAAAACCATTTATGTATACACATGTACATATGCATATATGTATATGAATGCTGTAGTCAATAGCGGGCTGAAGAGCACACTCACCTTTTACCCAACTTACAGAAACATACAGACAGACAGAAAAGCAGACAAACATTTTTTAAGGTGAGGAGTAGGAGGTAGCATAAGTGCGTGCATTACATACGCACACGCGATGGGGCCTCCGGGTGAAGGGACGAACTGGAACTGGAAAGGAAATCATGAACCCGTGCCAAGGCTATGAATAAACATGCTTCCTTAGATATATGTTTGTATACACACATACGTATGTATGTACGTGTACTGCACATGCATTACCATACGATAATGCGTGGAGGCACAACTTTTTGTCAGGCCGCTATGACCGGAAATTCACAGGGTACCACCAGGTGTACCAATATGTAACGTTTCCTGCCCAATAAAGTACTAGGAGAAGGATTTTAAGGGCTGTCTGGTACATGTTAAGGTTGAATAAAATATCATGAAATGAACAGCAAATACAGAATCCATATCGCTCAAACCCAATTTCAGAGATGCAGTGGATGGAAACACCTTTACTTTTGAATTGAAATGTAAAAGGCTTTCCACTTACTATATTAAAATATTCATTGTGACCTTATTACCTTTTTTGTTTTAATTTCTGTCATTGTCCGGCGCAACAAATTGGGAAAATGTTGTGGTATCCATAATTATAAAGTGTGGAACACACTTTACATGGTGCGACATAAAAGTTGAGTAATAGGTATCTTAGGGTCGAAATGTCGATTAGGGAATTTTTTTTTCTTTTTTTGGACGCGAGACGAGTCTGCCATTATTACAAAGTTAAGTGTGTTAATAAAAAAAATGACAAGGGAGATGCCGGCGTCCCCAAGTTATTAACTGAGCGATTGACAAAAAGACCCCTAGCCATTGGTAACCATTGATTATGTAATTGATAATAAGCTGTGCGGAATGCAGGAAGTACGAGAGAGCTGCATTAGCGCTTATGGTCGTTGAGGAACCTTTTGCTACCCAATATACAAAAACGTTACCGACTGTCACGATTTACGAGTGTGTATAGAATCCAGGACTTATTTACATCACAATATCTTACGAATTATACTAAGTATACTAAACACTTGGAAAAAATACTTATTTTCACTTATAGAGTAGACCTCTCATATGTAGGTCAACTCTCTACTAAATACTAGTTAACAAAATTAAACTGTTTTTTCGTGGTATCAAAACCATCTCGCCAATCTAAACTATTTCAACCATACTCCCTATTTCGAAATAAACAAAAAATCATTAGCTGTATCATTAAATAGCTCTCATGTCTAAAACCTCGCCTAGGCAATAGTCAATCGAAGAATCTATAACATAATAATCTTTTCGCTTTTTAGTTATATCTGATATAAAATATATAACGGTCGGATATGCTTTCATTAGATCAAAAAGCAGATCAGAAAACAGATATTAATCTTAAGCGAGATTTTCTGAGAAAGCGACTTTCTAAAATTCCACTATGTTTTTCGATTTAATAAATCAGTGTACATACATTGTATAGTGTACCATGAATATGCCGAAGTCGATTGTTCAGTTTCAGTCATCTGTTAATAAATCTGTTGGGATTGTGCAGACTTATAGGTAATTTGGCTCTTCCTTGTGGTTCACCCAAAGCCAAGCGGTCCTACTCTAAAAACACCTGATGCGGATCACAAGTGAAGAAGCTGGAGTTCAACTACGTCTGGGACTACTTTAAACTGCATTGTAATTCCAAAAATATTGACTGAATTATTTTCGGACCCTCTCATCTATTCTGAAAATAGACTTCTGGCTGCGACATCCCACTAGATCTGTTTGCGTTTCTGTGCTAGTTTCAAATGAAAAACTTATCAGATCAGTGTAAAAGTAAACAAATATCAACCCTCCGTCTACAATTAGTTGGCATTTTGACAGGCCCTTTTCAATAAATCATCGCCGAACATGTGATCTGATCCGACTTGACATAACACGCCACGAGAGGGAAATGCATAATGCGTGCACACGAGTATTAACAAATTTTGAGGTCTTTGACTTGACAATACTGTCAATGTCGCTCCATAATTTCCTTGTTCAAGAATCCATCTGCTGAGCGACCTACTTATAATAAACGAGAGGGAACGTTGTGAACCGCGGCAAAGGCCGCGGATCTACTTTATACCCGGTACTCAGTCAGAATATATGTGAGATCTTACAATTTATGTAATTTATTATATGTTCGCAAAAGGGACGAATTGAATTTCAAAAAATTATGTCGAATCCTAAGCTAGATTTTTATATATTAAAAGTTATCTGTTGCCAGTTTTGTTTACATATACTTTTTACATCAGATTCTACATTTCTATATGACATGACTCATACGAGACGTGTAACTATGTGAGCGAGAGAGAGAAGGAATGAGTAAGCGCTTGGCAGGCGTTGTGTAGCCACAGAAATTTAATTTGTTCCTTCTGTCCATAATAATGATCCGACCTGATCCAGATTCGGCAATCTGATAGATTTGGCTATTTTCCATGATTCTGCGTTTTTGGTTTTCTCGTATCTTCAAAATTGTGTATGCCACAGACTTTCGTCCTTTGTGGGGGCGGAAGGGGGCGGGGCGAAATTTTGAAATACACTTTGAGTAGTGTGATCACAGAGGAGACTGGATACAAAATTTGGTTGCTCTAGCTTTAATAGTCTCTGAGATATAGGCGCTAATGAAGACGGACGGACGGACAGACGGATGGACGGACAGACAGACATGGCTATATCGACTCGGCTATTGATGCTGATCAAGAATATACAAGAATAATGTACTTTATGGGGTCGGAAACGCTTCCTTCTGGGCGTTACACACAACCGTTATCACCACAAATCTAATATACCCCTATTCTCTTCGAGTACCGGGTATAAAAATTTCGACTTTTAATGATTGTCGTCTTACAGTCAGTCGCTTGAAAATGGTTGGTTGGTTGCGTGCTTGCTTTTCCGCAGGCCCTCTGGAAAAATGTATGCGTTTTTTTGTTTTCCCGACAATTGAAGAAGTAGTCAGCAATCATGTCAGCGAAATTTCCGATGACAGGGATCGTCACCGTCTCGTCGCCGTCTCGTCCCACACCCTTGCGATCCTCACCATTGTCTCCAGTTTGCTTTATGCCAACAAATTTCGAAAAAGTTTGTACCTGCCGTAGTATAGTGAAAGTGCCGTGCCCATGAGACTAAGTGAGTGAGGCCTGTTTGACACTTCCGTCAGTGGCATCGGGACGCTAAAAGTTGCAAGCATGTATGAAAGCGCCACACGCTGACAGGCAGCTCTAATATTCCGGTTAGGCAGGAAAGAATCACCTTTTTAGGAAATGCTCAGCCAAAGTTTTCCATTAGGGCGAAGTGTGGGAGCGCTGCCAGTCCCAGGGCCCCTATGTCCTTTAACTACCTCCGTTGCTGTCGGCGCTGCAGTTCATCGATCTGATTGGCATAACTAAAAAGGTCGTGGCGCAGAGGTGGATCGCCGGAGTATGCGGTGCGGTACACGTGAATTTAAAAGGATTAAATACTGAAACCTGATTCACTGGCAGGGCTCCCAAAACATACATTTGCAGTCTAAGTAATGTACATACGTCATGCACAGGCATATGTATGTACATTTCACGTGTCCCTGTCAAACGAAATCGACATTCGGGTTCTGCTTTCGGGTTAAGGGTGCGGCTTACATCGCGCTAATGAACATCAATTTGATGTTCATTAGCGGCAATCAGCAACAACGATGTCCCAGCCGGAAGCGGAGCTGCAAGTTTCTACCACTTTCACACAAAACAACGCGTAAAAACAATTCGCACGCAGAGAAAGAAGCAATTTTCTGCCTGGATACAGTAATAACTTTTCAAGTTCGGGTGTAGGTGGAGCCGAAGAAGAGATGTCGGCGGGAACTTGAAATAATGGGTGGGATGTCGCTGGTGCGCTGGAACGGCTAAAAGGGCGCTCAGGTAATGTGGCAAGGTATTAACTCGCAGACGGATTAGTGGCGCGGATGAAATGGCGGAATAAATAAATAGTATGTGTCCGTACTTATGAGGTGGGCCAACCATAGGAGTTAATTCTAAGTAGATTAAGATTAGGACTGAGTTAACACGAAAGCCTGTCAATCAATGAGGTCCAATAATAAAGTCTGAATATCTTATAATAAACGATAATCAAATTGGTCGCATGTTGAAGGCCAAGAAGAAAGCAAGCTCAAAAAATCGGAGCTGCAATGAAGAGAGAGAACGGATAAGGTAAAAAAAGAAATTCTGGTATAAAAACTGAGAGTTTTATCTGAACTAAATAGTTTGTTGAGAGAAAATTAAAAATGTTACATTTGTAGACCAAATCAACGTAATTTCCATAATTTATGAATATTCCGGAATCTTGAACACGGTGTTATACGGGGAAACGAGCATAGATTAATCTGTTCTACTATTGATGCTGAATTTATGTACATATGTATATAATGAATAGGGTCGAATACACTTCCTTCTGGCTGATTCAAACACAAAAATAATAGTAGTGCCGATACAAATTTTCATTTTTCCTCAATAGCAAGACTTAGGAGCGCTTCCCCGAAAGTTGGTTAATTTTTATAGTAACCTAGCTTATTACAGATTATAATAATAGATAACAACTTAAGATAATTCGCCCAGATTTTTAGAAAAAAATATAAATTTGAAAATACTTAGAAAACTACCCGTTCAAAATTTTCAAAAGAGATTACAGTCGAACAAAATTTTCTGAGAGTGTCCTTTATATCCGATAAAAGACATCCATATGTGTACTAAATTTTCATATTTAGTTGAGTAGCCTTGGATTTCTATAACGGCTGTACAGCGATTTAGCATGTAGCTACCCAAATTGTGGCACTTCTCTATGAAAATCGAGTTCCAGGACCTTTTTAAAGCGTCCTAAAGATAATTTTTTTTACATATTAGACTGCTCTATTCACATTATACAATAAATTATCAATTTGATTAAGATCGGTTGACCGATTCGCCCATTCCATTGACTCTACCTTGTTGGCAGCGAACTACCCTTTGAGACATTTGTGGGTGTCCTTCAGATTGTTTTCTCCTGGGACCCCCCCAAACAGATGCATGTCCTATGAGACATAAGGTCGCATCATATCGGCCAATATTCCAACCTATAAATGACGAGCGATTGTATTTATAACACATACATACACTGTCCAAATATTGTAGTATGAAAAACTAGATATTTCTGATAGTATTAACTGAACAACCAATGATATTTTTCACCTCGAGATACTACTCTCCCTCTGAAATGAGCCCTCTAATTAGTTCGAGCTTTTGGGCACTATAGGGCTTGCCACGCCCCCTGATACCGACGTCAAAGGAAACTATAAAAGCTTAAAACTATGAAATAAACCATTCAATTACTATTTAAAAGAAACAAATTTGCAAAAATTGCAGTAATTTTAATAATATTCAAAATTTTCTGTAGCACTACTATTATTTTGAACGCTTCGAAATGCCGATATTATGCGAAAAAGCTAAAAACATGACTAAAAAAAGGAGTTATGAAATTTGAACTGTATTTTAAGTACAGCAATACTGTGCTAGTTGCTGAGGTAAAATTAATTCGATTGCTTCAGTTGTTTCGGAGAAAATAAACAATATGTAAAGCCCATATCAGCACTACTATTATTTTGGTCGCAACTGTAGATGCATATTGCGGATTTCGACCTGTGTTTGGTGGTGCTATTGCAACTAAGCGCGACTAAAAGGATAAATGCCAAAAAAACATTAAAACTCAATAGAAACACATTTACATTGTTTCTATATATATGTATTTTTGTTATTATATTGAAACGATGATTCTTGATAAAAGTCTCCACAAAATCTGTTTAACATATTGATTTGTCTCCTGAAAATTGGCCCAATTTATTTTTGAAATTTTATCATCAAGGAATTGCGTAAAATTCATTTGAAAACCCTGGAAATTAATAATCATTATTAATATATATTATATTACAGCCATATATGTATATAATATATTAATATATTAATTAAATATTATATTATCTGACTTTCTTTTAAAAAATGTATTTTTCATTATTATTTTTATTCACTTCACTATTTGAATGTAGAATAACGACAGAGTGAATCGCGCCATCTAGTGAGTGGCAGTGCTAAAGGCTGAAAAATAACAAGGTTCTAATCTGTTATACTGCTGCATTCCTTTTACAGATGGCGCTTTGCCAGCCATTTTGATGTTAAAAAATATTCTACCGTTCAGCTTCTGAGACCGATTAGAATCGGTTTGTCACCTTGCAGAAGCTGATAGGTATGAAATTATATTTCAGTATAACAGAAATATAATTGTTTTGGCATTATAAAATATTATGGTGTCCTAATAGTGTTTACAGGTATATGGCAGTTTAGTACAATTTAGCAAAGAATGAAACCAAGTATTTTTGTCGTTGCTGTCGGAGCTAACAGTCGAAGTTAAACAGTGTAAGCCTAACGTTGTATTAACATAGCGATTAACATTACATTGCATTAGAATTTGCAAAAAATGTTAATAAGAAACTGAACGAATATGCTATAATATTATGCTATAATAAAAATATATTAGATATATGTACTTGTCGCCTGTCCCAATAACTGAACGAATGTGCTATAATGCTATAATTAATTGTTCACTTTAATGCTGGTATACTGTTAACACAACAGTACTTATGGTTTTGTCACTCGCAGAAGCTGATAAGTATTAAACTTAACCCGATTTTTTCCGAAGCAAGGGAATTACTTAAATATCTTTTTCATCAGCAATGTCCAACGAACGGAATGACTAATGCCACAGCATAAAAAATAACATTTATTTAAATGATATTGATTAATGTTCATTTAAGTTTTATGAAATATTAAACTATTTAACTTTTAAAAATCGTAAGCAAACAAGACTAAAAACAATGTTTATAATAAAAAAATACCATAATTCAATAATAATGCATCAAAGTTAATTTATTAATTAACTAAAAACTAAAAATGTAATTTTGTAATAAAATATCTCGGTACAGCGTAGTGTAGAGAATCTTGCTGTTTTATGGAAGAAGATATTGGAATGTAGTAATGAGAATAGAAAGGAATGAAATGAATTAGAAAAAAAATCTTGCAGTTGTGGTTCATTTGTAGATTTGTAAATTCATTGAACCTACGTGGGTGGGTGTTGATTAAACTATTATCCCAGTAAAAATACTGTGACTCCTTCAAAATTTCAATAATATGTTTGAATTGGGCATATGTAAGACCGGCAGCCACTCGTGCCTTGATTCCCTCGCCAAAGTATTCAAAATCTACGCATGGAGTGCTATTTGGACAAAGATGCTTCCGCACTATGGCTTTCTGATTGCACATCTGTATCAGAAAATTTGCATTAGGTATTCTGGCATTACGTGCTGCTGCATAGTCTGAATACTCTAGTAAGATTCTGCGAATTTATTTTGCCAATAGATGAATGTGCATATATTTGAATTCATAATACTCCTAAGGATTTTGTCGTATCAAAAATGTTCTTATTTACGCGCCTCCCGAAATGGAATTCGTCCCAAAGAACAGGGAATTAATCATTGCAGTTCGTGATTGCAAACCAAATTGCTAGACAATGGTCCAAAATGACCGCCATGAGCTTTTGCACATGGTCCAGATTATTCATTTCGTCAAGAACAATTTTCAATAACCTTCGAAACTAGGATCGAAACCTCGGATATGGCCGACTACAATAACCAATAACCAATACATTTTGGTTTGGTTTAAAAAGATGCAATTCAAATAAGCATTTTAGTTACATTTCCATTTACTTTTGTCCCGATGTTCTTTTCTTTAAATTATTGAAATTAGCTTTTTTATCCAATCGAAATATAAATAAAAAAAAACGTCTGCTCCATGCGACATGACCCGTGCGACAGAGGCTTTAATTAAATTTTTGAAAATCTACAAGCCATACTTGCGTAAAATTATGACAGTATTAAGAGACATCAATGCACGACATTTATCAGAAACTCACATCATCTTGCTTTAACTTTCGCTGAAATCTGAGTTTGAATTGATCGCCGCGAAAACCACTTCCGTATTTGTCCCGTGTTCCCGTGTACCGAGTTCCTTGCCTTTTTTAAAAAAATTTCGAAAACGAATAGTTTCCCAAATTCGACCTTAGAACCAAGTTAAGGGGGTAATCAAGAGCTACCTTAAATCCGTGATACGTACTATTATCCCTTTCCGCGAAATGGCCGCCGCTTGTCGTTGTCAGGATCTCGCAGGTTCAGTCACTTGCTAATGCTAATGAAAGCAGTGGCCATTCCGGGTACCGGTCCCAGCCTCTTGCTACCCACCTGTGTATCTGCGAGGCAAATTAACAAAATTGAATGGTAAATTTTTAAAAGGCATTTGGTAATTGCATTTTAAATGTCACAACGGGATGGGATGGATGCCATGAACGTAGAAAGATTCGTATGCAAGATCTTCCGGCATTGAAGGAAATTTCTCAGATATGCGCTTCAGGACGAGCGAATGCTAATGACCAACAAAGTGTGGCTCTTTAGGAAGCAAACCCGACGGAAATGTGTTCACACTGGTGATGTTCCTATCCAATAAATCCTCCAGATTTATCAAGATTCCTTTTATACGCAAACTACGAATACTGTACATTTGTACACCTTCAATCATCACTAATTATTGTTTGCAATTAATTTGTAACATTGCTGTTTAGACCTTAAAAGAAAAATCTAGACACTTGTGAGATGAGTTGTAAATTCAATCTGACTTTATTTCATCAACGTCGGGCCTTATTTGTAATATTAAAATGTGGGATGGGGACAATTTTGTATTCTATTCTTATCGCTAGACCCATGGATCGGCTGCAACGCTGCTGTGAGTGACCAACCGATTGCATGCAAGCATCAGTATTTTTTGACTAAATTAGGGACTTAATTGCTTACTGCACTTTGGGATGTCGTGCTTGTTAATGAGTTGACAGATCGCACCCTCACAGTCATAAACTCTATACTTTATGTATGCTTATACTTAGAATAGATTGGTTTTGTGTTTATCTCCGTGAATGTGTAAAGACTCTTGTTCTTGAAGTACGATAATGTGTTCATGTTTGAACATTGCAAATGTTGATCCCGTGAACGTTGAGCCACGGATCAAACAATATCATTAATCTAAAGTCTTGCGATTCGATAAAGTGTAAAAAACAGTGAAGAAATGAAAACATTTGTATAAAAATCGTGCTCTCGTGAGCACGTGAGGCTTTCGGAGGCTAGAAGAGAAGTAAAGCGGCCGGTGCATATATTCAATGCTCAAGACGATTAAACCTATCTGTTTCATAATTCTGTAATTTTTGCATACATATGTATGTATGTATGTACATTAGAGTGGGAAAATAAAACTTTCAGCCCATTCGAAACACTGACGCATCAATTAGCTGACATTCTAATTAGTTAGTCATTCTGAGTGTGAAAAATAAGTTTTGTATTTCATACAGCAATATTGATTTTGCTAAAATAATTTGGTTCGTTTTAGCACTAATATTTGTGGTTGGCAGTGTGGCAGCGAACTTAATTAAATGTGTACCTGCAAATTACAAGCAGTAAAGAATTAGAAAAATATTCGCTCTGTTGAGTTATGGTTATGTTTGTGTACAATGTCTACTTTCTGGTCACTCGTGTCATCACATATTCATTAGCAAAACAATTCTGTTTGCCTTATTGAACAATCGATTTTATATATACACATATATTGCATATCGTAAAATTTTTTAAAAATTTCGAGCGTGTCATACCAGTTTGCACATGTCCAATAAACGAGTAAGCTTTCTGTTTGGATATATGTACATACATATGTATATATGTATGTATGTACTTTCAATATACATATATGTATCAGTAATTGTATGCTATCATGCTATCAGTTATTTTTATGGAATGCATGGATTGTCTAACAATTCAATTATAGCCTTGTAATAATAGTACACCCTGCTGGAATGTTAACTGCATACCAATACCCATAACTGCGGACCATTTTTTGACGTATCCGACAAACTTACTAAACTTAGTGAATGACAAGTTTTGCTGAATAAAAAAGTGATGCCAGAATGTCAATGCCAACGAGTACTTACACGGGTCCAGTTTTTGTGCTGTCCTGAACGAAAGAAATTCTACAACAGTCAGTCAATATTCTTCGATGCGATGTATTGCAATATCTTATACACATTCACCCCCATTTAGAGGAAAGAAGTCATCCTTTTTGGCCGCCGTGTGACTCCCAAGATGTTGTTGTTCGACACCGACATTAGCTAGGCTAGACGTATCAGGACCGATCTGCTTGTACCAATAGCAGTTGGCCACAGATTTAACTATGATATGCCGAGTCGATGTGTTAAGTTGACTGTAAACGTTACATTCGATTAAATTCGGCACGCACGCCGCCACTCCTGGGCACGCTCTGAGCGTCGCGTCGGGATGCCAATGCCACCGATTGTGGCAGAGACAAAACAGAGATGGGGCTGAGGATGCGGCGGTCACACTGACCCAGATTCCCAGTTCGTCGTCCGTGTTCGTCCTGATAATGTTGTTGGCGGTCGGTCGGCTCTCTTGGAAGCCATTGCTCTCTTCGTTGTTTTGTGCGCGCATGT
This sequence comes from Drosophila algonquin, assembly GCA_035041765.1. Classification (NCBI taxonomy): domain Eukaryota; kingdom Metazoa; phylum Arthropoda; class Insecta; order Diptera; family Drosophilidae; genus Drosophila; species Drosophila algonquin. The sequence goes on from JAWNKY010003223.1 coordinate 529,737, forward strand.
TCCGAACTCGAAGAGAGTATTTCCCCTCGAAGCTCACATGCGAAGCTGTTCGTTGCTCTATCCTCGCCCGTCGGCCGACAGTACTTCGTCCTGCAGTCGACTCGGTCTGAGAAAGTCTGGTCTGCGTCAGTTCGCACCAAGCACTAACCAAAAGACACTCAAGCGGCGCGGACGTGTACAGCGGGAGTTCAACTAAAGGAAGAGCCCATCAGGCACTTTTCGTCCTCGTACCGCTCGGCGACGTTGCTCTCAGCCGAATCAGAGCCGACTGACCGCGATCCGGCTGCTCCCCTTTGGGCAACAGCGAATTTGCACGTGCTTTTTGCCAGGTCGAACGCGAGGTATTCCTTTGAGTGCGTGTGTGCTTTACATTCCGGCGGCAGTAAAAACTCAAATGAGCATAAAAAACCACCAAAAAGTTTGAAAACCCAACAAACGGCTACCACGTAGCCATGTTCTACCTGTCCTACAAAAAAGAAACTTAACGAACGTAGAATTTCGAGCTGTTCCCGGGGATAGAGCATGATCGGTGTAGGTGGACGTGGCCAAGCATTTTAGGCAATGATTAGCATGCCTCGCTCCACGGAATGTCAGGAAGTGGACAGACCTCTCGTCCGCGAATGAGCTTCTTGGCCGCCTTAAATTGCGTCCGGAGCTTCAGAGGAAGCGTCGTTTACGTCACGTTTTTTAATTCTGTCGCCAGAGTCGCCAGCAAGCGAGGCATTCAAGTGCCATTCTCAAGTGCCCTCGCCGCATGATGCGTGCAAATAAAGCCATTTGTATGACCGCATATGAACCTAACCGACACCGACACCGATAACGACACCGCCCACCCATCTCCATACCCATACCCATACTCATCAGGACTATGTTCGAACAGGCTAGGCCCTAGTTCACAGCGTGTTAAATGGCTGGGAAAGAACTGTTACATATGCGAGCGTATCCTACAGCCGAAGCAGAGTAAAAGTTGGCATGGATCACATCATTAATCAACTGTCGAGTGCGCGGCTGCTGCTGATGCTCAAGTTCACTCGTAGCTTTGCTCTGATAAGATAATTGAATAATACAGCCAGTGCGAAAATATTCGTATCTGGCTGGCCGTCATTTAATTGTGGAAGATGGCTGGAAGATGGCTGGAAGATAGCTGGAAGATGGCTGCCCCTTCTAGGAGTGGATGATTGGCAAGCGACGAATAATTTCATAAAGAATATCCAACATTGAGGAATTCCGTGACTACATACGTTTGTTCATTAATTTCGTATACCCTTATCTGCATTCCCATTCCCATTCCCATTCGGGGTACAGTCGCTTGGCACAGTCGCAATCCGAATAATTGAGGCTGCTTCACATTCATTCTATGCCGAGAGATTGTCATTTGCTTAATGAAAGCCGACAGCCAGATAGCGAATGACGACTGCCACAATAATCGCAAGTGGAAGAGAAAGTAGAAGGCAGACCATTTCCTGGCTTATATCTGTTGTCATAGCCTAAATGCTTACTAGGATATAAAACAGTCGTATTGTAATTTAAACCCCCATTTGATTAGACTCCAGACTCAGATTCAAAATTTGATAGTATCAGTGTTGGTGTGGCATCTGTGTATATGAAGTTGAGTGCAAACTGTTACCTAATGCATCCAACATTTTATAGTGTCGAGCATCAAGCTACTCCGTATGCGTTTGGCAATCAGACTCATTCTAGGCGGTTGTCAGTTGTCGTCCGGGTGACAAGTACATGTGTCATCCAGCGTTAATTAAACATTCCGATGCCAAATGGGAATAAACTGCACAGCTCGCTTTCCTTGCAGTTTAGTCTCAAGTGCCTTTCATGTCCCCGAAGGACCTGCCTCCCATTCGGCCATGCAGTCGAGTCGGACTAGTCGAACAGTCGTCGAAACAAGAAGAGAAAGTGGCAAAAGTTGCCAGTTCGCTTGTCAAACAACATTTTAATTAAAAGTTCTGTTGGACTCGTCATCTTTCCAGATGCTGCTGTGCTGCCCAATGGCGGAGTTACATAATTGCCGTCGATCCGCCGTATGATTGATGGAGTTGCTTGGAGTTTGGATAAGAGCGTGCTGCGACCATTTGAGCGCATCATTAGCCGTCTAAGTCCCACTTTAGTTTCATCCACTCTTAAGATGATGCGTGGCTTAGATTCTCGTAATTTTTGTTGCTCTTTTCGAAGCTGTCTGTAAATAGATTCAAAAGACATGAAATATGGGGTGTATAATACTTAAAAGGGGTACGTGTTATGCTGATAACGTTACATAATCATGAATGGGCAGTGTAGGGCAGGGCAGGACAGAAAAAGGGGAACAAATCGAAGCTGCAATTACCCGAATATTGCAACGTGCAACACAGCACGAAATTAAATTTAAATGTGTGAAAAATTGCACCTATCTCGAGTTGTCACAAGGCAAGGCGGCAATTGCGAAAGGTTTTTCCGGCGGCGATATTGCGATATTGCTGCCATTTTTTCATTGCTCGTCGTGCGGGCAATGGCTGTTGTCATTTGTATGGCGCTCATTTGCATATGCGTATGCGTGGGCATGAATTTTGATGGTCTTGCTCATGGGTCGATGTCCAGAGCGAAGCGGGCAATTCCGCGCCAGGAGCATCTTCTGCTCTGCTTCGTCTGTGGTTGCCTGCGGTAAATCGATTCAATCGATGCTGCTACCCACTGGCAAGGGGATGGCGAAAGACTTTTATATTAGATTACCTGCAACGAACGGAACCATTAGTGCAATACCAATAGCAAAGAGAGTCATGTCGTTTAATTTTTTAGCACAGTTGAACAGGTTGACGCTTATTTCAGCTGGCTCTTTCTGAAATTTAAGAAACCGACCAAAACCGAAAGTAAACAAAAGGAAATAATTAAAAGGAAAAGCTGAAACAGTGTAAAGTGAATACAACCAATCGACCTCCTATCTCCGCGTGCTCATGCGAGCATTCCGGTTCCCCGATTGTGATGCGAATTCACCCCTCGCGGACCGCTGACGCCGGCTAACGCTTCTCCAGTCGCCCGCAGATCTTCCGCCGCGCTTCGCTCGCATCGCATCTCCGCCGGAGAATGGATTATTCGCAGGCCCAGCGCTTGGTGCTGTCTTTTCTGTTTATTCTCAGTGCGGGTGCTAACGCTAACGCCAATGGGGAAGTCATTTTCCGCATTGATCCGCTGGGTAAGCATAATTTCACATTCCGCCCTTAATTTATAAGTATTATTATCACAACAGGTTTGTAAAGTATAAAGTATCAATCATTAGAAATACATACATATACGATTCTAACACAAATATCTAACACAATCTTCGAAGCCATTTTGTGCTACAAGGGGTATTTAGTATTTAGTAGTAAAATCGTAAGTTATGAGCAGACATTATCCGAAGAGCTATGATTAATATTCATATTGAATATTCAGATTGCTATGTAAAATAACATTTTATTCCGAATAAAAAAGGCTTCCTTCTACTCGGAGCCCATATAAAGTAAGCTCTCAATTACTGAGCCAAACAATCCTTGCCCGTGGGATAACCGCGCTCTCTTGGCACCCTCTGCTCATTTTTGGCCAGAGAAAAAGCTTGTGGACAGCACACGGCACACGGCGTACGAGTCGGAGTGCGGCCTTATCCCAGCGTTCACAAGAGCTCTGCTGACGTGTCAAGCATTCACAGTCGTCATCGCAGACCAGACCAGACCAGCGGATTTGCACAAGAATACGGTTATAGTTACGTTACTCGTACAGCTGCAAAAATATTCCGTAGCGACAGCACTGGGAAATGCTTTACTTACTTATGAGTGTCCTCTTATGAGTCCTTGGGTGGCAGATAGCCAAAAACTTGCGTATGCGCGCGTAGGCGTGGAGGTATCCGGGCATCTATATTTGACAAAACACGCTCATAAATTTTGTGCTAGGTCTCACAAGTTTCCAAGCGCAAGGACGGATAAGTATCTGTATCCGCTATGGTGGTGGCCGTGGACATGGGTCCTCAGCGCAACAGCGGGAAGCGCAAAGTTTTAACAAAGTATTAAAAAACCTCGTAAAATGTCATAAGCTTTGTATCCTAGGATAAGGTCCAGGTCTACTGCAGAATAAAAACAGACAGCAAGCACAGCACAAAAGGACAAGTAATGCCACATGTTCCGTCATGACTATGTTTCTATTCCCCTTCCTTCTGTTCCTTTCCTGGCATTTAATATACGAATGACCGGATTTTTATCCGTCGACACTTGGCTGTGTGCTTTCATTCTCAGCGAGTTCAGAGCTCTCAAAACATATCTGGATGCTTCATAAACGCATCTGTGTACAGACTACTACAAACATGGCGAACCGACAAATAGCTATAGCAATTTGTAGCATCATAATTATAAAACAAAATAATGAAATTTTTCATTGGGGTATACGATCAAAAAGCCTAAGCCAACAAAATGTAATTCTTTTGGTCTAGATCAATAGACATTTGTCCCCACTGCATTTGCCACGATGGAAGGGGATGGAATGGATGGAGCTCCAATCTGTGGCACGGCTCAGTCCGAGGCTACAAAAAAGGAGGGCGGATTGGGGAGTCTGCTCCATGCTGACATAAAAAATACACATAAATGAATTGATTCCATTTGTCGATGGCCGAAAAACTGAACATAAATATTAAATTTCGTTTAATTAGATTTATTTGGTCACTGAACAGAATTGGGCGAGCGACGGGCATATCAGTGACATATCAAGTTTTATTGCCTGAAATGGGAGGCAGAGGCAGAGGCAGCCAGACCGACCAGCCCGTCTGTGTCAACAGAAGCGAATTGCCATTTATTGTTTGGAACAAAATGGGTCAATAAAATATGGACGCAACGCATCCTCAGCACGGTTGCTCTGACGGCGACAGTGACAGGCTAGGCCACGAATTGACGGTGCCGGGAGGAGGACGACAGGAGCAGCAGCAGCAGCAGCAGCAGCAGTCGCCCCAGGAGGAATCAGATAAATTTGCTTAGAGGGCAACGACGACATCAAAGTGGCAAGCGAGAAAAACTCGTAACCAGGACCACCAAAGGACGCAAAGGCAGCGACGGCAGACCGGCAATGGCAATGGCAATGGAATACAGGGCAAAGTACAAGGGGATAAATCAAAACAAATCAATTTCTTCTACGCCATTGATTCGGGAACACCCGATGACAGTTGCTTTCTCGAATCGTGCCCCGCTGCTCTGCTCTGGACGGTTGATTGCTGAACGTACAATTGAACATCGGTTCCCAGAGCGTTGCCCTGTCCCAAAGTGTTTCAAGGCAGCGCGGCTGGGTCCTGCTCGTAGACCAAGAGTAAATTGCAGTGACAGTCAAATTGGGGCTAAGTGGGCCCACCCCACCCCACTGATGCGGAGGCCAAAAGTTTTGGGAATAACAAGTCGAATAATATACTTGTATGCATACACGGGGTGGAAAAGCTCCTTCTATCATCCCAAATATGGCGCACTCTCGGAGCTACCGTACTCCCAGAACAAGTAGGGTTGGAACGCGGAACTCGGTCTGGGCCGTAGCCTAATCTGGTCCAGCGTTGACTTTCCGTTTATATTGGCACTTAAGCCAAGGCTTCCTGGATAGATGGATGCTGCGCGGGTCTGGTATCATAAAGGATGGAGGGATTACATCTTAGCTGGCTCCGGGCACGATTGAACTCTGCACTTACTGCTCATTGAATATTTATTTTTCGCTTGGCGTATCGTTCGAAAATAATGCTGCTCTGCTGGATCTAGGATCTGCATTATGAGTTGATGTACTCTGGCCCTGAATTCGGTTAATTTTTAATGGTGCTCCCTCAAAGGCCAAGCCATTTACTCGAATTCGACAAGAAATAAATACATTTTTAAAACGATGTTAACATGATTTGCTTAAGTTTCCGCTTCTTCTACACCAGCTTCGCTACAAAGTAGTCCGAGTAGCACAGCGGACTGAAATCACTCCAAACCAATCTCATTTGTACAACATCACCCGACCGACTTTGTGTGGACTGGTTGGACGAGGGGACAGTTTTTTACTCTATTCGGAACTCGGTACCTCCGTAGTCATGCATTATTCATATAGTCGTATATTTACGTATGTTAAGCGATGCAATATACTCGCCTGTGAGAAATACAGATGGCAGCAGAGGAAACTTTAGAGCTCAGGCCTCAGAATGTAATGCCATCGCTTACACAAATTTCATGCCCGACAGTTCGAAACATAAATGAGGAGCCCAGATCGCAGGGGCCCCACATTCACATCCTCATCCACATCATCGTTGACACCGCTCCCCGCAAAGAGTGCGGGTGGAGGAAACGACCCCACTCCCGCAGCTCGGCGAGGGACTGCTTATGCGCCGCTTTCAATTTCAAATCAAATAAAAAGTTTTGAACAACCGCCCAAAAGCTTCGTGCTTGTATGTGCCTTCGAACAACTGGCAGACGCACCCACATAGGGTGGGATGTGGATGTGAGGAGCAAGGTCAAAGGCACTTTTCGTTATTTTTATTGTTTTTCGTTTCAGTTTAAACCTCGGGCTGCCAACACTTTCGCTTTTAAAAGTACACCTCTCATGCGGCAGCTGCGGGACGTGATCTCCAGGAGCTGAGAGACCAAGAGGACAGAGATTTTATGGCCAAGTGCAGCCAAAAGTTTATCGCGCTTCATATCAGGGTGATTCGATTAATTTGCTCAAGCGGCTTCAATGAAAACTTCAAGGATTGCTAAAACACTGGCGACCACAAAGCCCTCAAAAAGACAAGTTCAAAGACGAGAAAGTTATTTCCAGTATGTCGGTGCTCGGCCAGGCTTGGTGCATGGGCCCAGTTCTAATTTCCAATGAGACCATTTTCTCTTTTTTCCGATTAGTTGTGGATATTAGGTGTATCCTCTGGATACATTAGCGTGCAACACCAATCCAGCGTGTCCTCTGCTTGTCCTCTGCTTGTCCTCCAGACTGTCCCTTGAAATTTACTGTCACTGGCGGTGCCCTTTGCCGCATTGAATCGCTACATACCCGGAGAAATAATTACGAACGGCCCCTAATGGCGAGGAGATGGTGTGGACTTGAACAGTCCCCAGTGTTCAGACCCAGTCCGTTCCGCCCTTAGCGGGGCAGATCGTCATTTGAATATAATTTACGGCTCGCCATATAAATCACACAGATGCCTCACACAACCCTTACCCGGGCACTTGCCGACACGCCTTCGCTCGGGGCAGGGCAGTCGTCAGAAACAAACCAAATCGTTCGCGCACTCACCGAGAACTCATTAGGGATGAAGCGCTGGTCACGAAGCGAACGGCTAAATTATTTTGGCATGTCCGCCCTGCAGCCATTGTTACTGAGCCCCGGCCAGGCTGATGGATGTGATGGATGTGCGTTTCATTCCACACGGGCATATCCGCCATTTCATTTACAGAAGTCTAGTCTTGCAGCAACAGACCCATTAAATTATGTGGACATTTGGAAAAGCTCGTCGGGACTCGTCGATGTTTTAAAATGGCAATCCTACTGCACGGCCGGGGTGGGTCTTCAACACTACAGCAGATGAGCGATAATTAAGTTTGCCTATCGCTTTCCCCTACAGCCCGCAGTAATGGAAGATTATCGCGCGTGGGTGGGGTGCGAGCAGCGGCGAATTTTAAATCGAAAACAATGCCCAACACCTTTCTGGGGGTGAAAATTTGAAGCTTTAGAAGTTCTGCTTTAATTTCGATTGTGGATGCCAGGACGCAAGGGCTTTCAACCGCTTGTTTCTCGCCTCATTAGATCCGTGTTTCCTAGAGTACCGTCTGTTCCTAACATCCACACAAACGCGGTAAAAGGGGCTTTCGACAGCCCTACAATTAAAACCATGGCTTCCTATCCCTGTGGATAAGGTTTAGAAAGCATCAGAAACTTCTGTATATTTAAAGATGAAATTCAAATTTAAATTAAAGATTTTCGCCTCTGCTCACGGACTTGTTTAGAATTTCACTGGCTGGCAACTTTAAGTCGAGGAAACCGTCCACAGCCCCTACTTATTTTTAATTGCGAAAATGTGTTTCCCTCCTTCCGCCATTAGTCGGTTCATCCTCCTCGTTCGACAGGGCAGGTGGCTCTCTACATAAAGCTATCTTAATTTTCCCTGCTCCAACATGTGCCGCAGACGTACCACCCACACCTACGAATACTCCGATTACTTCGCGCTGTTTGCTCAGGTGGAGAGCTTTAGCGACTGCGGGTTTATTACGGAACAGGCCGCTTGCTGCTATTGTAATTGGGGAGAAGTTCTGCAAAGCATGCAAGGACGGGTCCTTTTCAATTTAGTCTTTTGTTTTTCATATCATCAGACTTACAATGAAGGAAAAGGGAATCGTACAAAAGGCCGTCCACGTTCTCCCAAATGGAGCTGACTTGCACTTATTCGGTTATTTATTTTTCTTCCACACCCACATCAGATGATGTTGACATCGGAGCCTTTTTTAAATTATGCTATAACGATATTTTATGTAAATCATCGTTTTTACAGCGCTACTGTCGGCCACGCTGCGCACATATCAGAAAGCGTCCTGTGACTCGGACCAGGTGGTTATTGCCTGCCCCCGCGGCACCAGCATCTCAATTGAGTTTGCCCAGTACAACAAGTTTGTAGCGAAAGGTAAGTCCACCTACCCATACACATACCCATACGCTGTGCACAGGTGTCACCTTTTCGCATTTATTTAACATAATACACATACACGTGTGACTTTCCCATTTCTCCCAGATGGCTATACCATTGAGGAGCTATGTCCAATTTCTGGAGCCGCTGCAAGCGAGATTCGTGGCAAGGCGAAACACCTGCTACGGGGATCCATCTTTGGCTCATCCTCACAGAAAGTTCCTGCCAATCGCTACGTAAACGGCGGCTACGGCGGCTATGGCTATGGGCTAGCCATGGCGGTGCCATCGGCAGTGGATGCTCTCACCAGCACTGGGGCAAGTGGAACTGGTTCGGAACTGGAATCTAAGAGCACTGTCAACTCTGGAAATCTTGGCAAGTCCGTCCCTATTGGCGAGATGCTAAGCCCTGCTGATAACGGCGATGATTCGCCAGAAAATTGCATGTGGCCGAATGCTCTGCAGGTACGAGTATACATATACGAAACGAATATTGGGGAATTCAGATGAGCAACTTAACAATGTCCATGATCTGTGATTTAATCCCAAATATTCCTTTTTACTTAGTTGCTTTCCCCATTTTTAATTTACAGGATTTTTTCAAAAAAACCCCGAATCCTATTAGGTGGGAAATCAGGCCGCCTCAGATACGATACATCCTTTGTGTGGAGCACGTGTCAGTGCGCCAGTCTGGCAGGCTTTTATGAGGCAGACAAGGGCAATTTTCTACATTCCGAACTTCACTTCCAATTCATTAAGCATTTCTGTTTCCTTGCCCCGTATTTGATTGCGTCGGCTGCTAATTCGCTTACTAGTCAGCAGGAAATACGAATTTAAATTCGAGGAAAATTCCACAATAGGAAAAACATTAGAGGATATCATGAAACTTTTTGGGTTTAATTTTAGTTAGTTGCTCAAGACGGCAGAGCGTTCAGGATGAGCAGGAGAGTGTGGTGCTGTAACATCCTTTCAAATTGACGAAGGACAAACGTTGCCTTTCTGTCGGGTCAAGCCACGTCATCTCCCGCTGTGCTTGCAGGAATTCCGTCATGTCGCTTGGGGTGTCATTATACGGCGAACCTACAGAAACAGAATCTTTCAAGTCCCAAGCCAGGATTCGCCAGACGCCGCTTAACATGACTGCCACAGCACATTATTTGTCTCATCTTTTTTGTTACATGGCCACCACTGTTTGGAAAGCTGGTTTTACGAACCTGCTGTGGCTGCAGTGCTTTCCATTGTCTGTAATTGGCTGCTAGACAGCATAGCCTTCTGTCATCACAAGATAGTGGCGATGGACCTTCACAATACATTTCAATAATTCTGATGAGAAATTTGCTATATAACTACCAATATTCTAGCTGTTTCCATACCGCACCGTCCGTTTATTGTCTCGATTTCCCTCTTTACAATTGTCATCCGGCTGTTATCCTTATATACCTCGCTCACTCCGCCAGAGGGCCAGTAAGAGTCTGAGGAAGGGAGAGAAAACAAGCTTTTGTTTCATTTTGCTTACAATAATAATCAGTTCTAATAAAAATCGTGTAATTTAGTGCATTTATATGGTAATTTTCTAAGATTCAGTTTTCTCGTATCTTCAAAATTGTGGATGCGACAGATTTTTGGCCTTTAATGCTTTTATAGTCTCTGAGATCTAAATGCTTATGAAGACGGACGGACGGACAGACTATCCCGATCGATAGCCGTATTGATGCTGATCAAGTATATATTTACATACTATATGGATTAAAGGCTTTGAGTTCTGGTTATAATCAAGTGGCTTTATCCAGACTGTCGCTCGTTTGTGACATGTTTTATTTCAACGTAATTTTCCGTTAAAGACGAGCGGATGAAGTAGGAAAAACAAAATGAAATACAAACGGTAACACTTCCGTTACATTTTTGGGGCAAATATATTATTTCAATTTGCAAAAGTTTGCAACTCAGCACAGAGTTCTGCAGCCCTCGTTGACTTCTCGGCGTCTTCTGTTTACACCTTAATGCGGAACAGACAGAGTCTGGGTGGAATGAAAAGCAACTAATGCATGGCTTGGTCTTGCCCTTTACTTTCAGTACTCCCTGCTCCAGACGGTGGTCGAGGCATGCCAGAAGAAGAAGCACTGCAAGTTTCACGGATCCCCGCAATTCTACGGACTGGGAGCCAGCGGAGTGGGCGATTCCTCCGGCACCAGCAGCTATCACAGCAGCACTGCTAGCTCTAATGCAATCAGCAACGACCCCTGCCCCAAGCGTCGGAAAATCGTCGAAGTTGCCTACAAATGCCGCCCATGTAAGTCAGCCAACACACCCATGGAACCGTCGCAAGTTTCGTTCAATTCGCCCGAATTTATTTGGCGCAAAAGGGACACGAGGGGACACGTAAATGGGCAGAAAATGCGAACACGATACACCGACACATCGACATATCGATACTACCTATTGATTCAGGGGGTGGAATACCCTCGACAGCCGGAATCGACACATAAACGTCCGACCGAAAAAGTTAAATAAAAGTTCGCCGGGGTCAGGCTTCGGGCTGCTCCCGAGCAAAGCTTCCCACTCCGCCAACTTACAGCCAGGGCCGTAGGTAAGAACGGGGACTCGGGTGCTGTCCCGTCCCGTCGGCGAAATTCGTGGGGAGCAACCTGGCTAGCGCTATCACATTTACCCGTACGTACTCTTACTCGTACATATGTATATACATATGTATTTGGTAGTGTGTATATGGAATTGTACATGTACGAGTATAACAAGTTTAGCGCTCTGTCGTGCGTTCCAAAAATCCAGTGAGGTGGAAGGGCTGGGTTGGGTGGTATCGCGGGCGTTGTCAGCGCGGAGCGGCTGAGGCGGCTATAGCGACAGAAGGGCCTATAGCAGGCCACAAACGGGACAGTCAGAAGAGGAGCTTCGCTCCTGGGACCTGGCAGTCGATTCGCCTTTGGACGTGCTTTGTCGAACACGGAAGAACTTCGATGACATAAAATTAACTTCCATCGGTGAACAGGGCTCAGGGCCCAAAGGAGGAAGTGCAGGGCAGCTCCCTATTGCAGTGAATGTTGCGCTTTTATTGTACGAACATTTGAATTTCAGACCTATTGTCGGATGGCTGGATGGCAGGATGGAGGGACAAGCACATTTAAGTCAGATGCAGCACGAGCACCGTGTCTTTCAATCACAAAATCGTCGAAATCGTTGATTGCTCTACCGGGGCTGGGCATTGTCGCAACTTCCGTGTCCCGCCCATTCACTCGGTACCTATTAAACGTCTTTACGTCAAGTAACAAAAGAGAAATTCGCTCCTCAATCAGTTGCGCAACAGTAGTTTATTTGGCTGAGAAATTGAACATTCCATTCTATTATGTATTCATAAGCATTCGCTCAATGTACCGATTTTCAGATGAGTTCCGCAGCAAGGTTGCCTGTCACAACGATGTTGCCCAGCTGGAATGCAACCCGTACTCTCGGATAGCGGTGTACAGCGCAAGTTTCGGGAGGACCGAGTACGAGAGCATCCAGTGCCCACAGCCGCAGGGAGTCCGCGAAGAAAGTAAGTTCGAGTTTGGGACGTCATCTGGGGCACTGACTCCCATCAATCATGGCTCCGACAGCTCACTGACACTGATTCTTCACTCTTCACCTCTTGCACTTTATTTCGTTCGTTCTATTTCCGTGTATAGCGTGCCTCGCCTCATACGCGACAGAGACCGTCATGCAAATTTGCCACGGACGACGGCGATGCAACCTGGCAGCTGACGCGAACACCTTCGGCACTCCGTGCCAGCCAAACTCGCGGATGTATCTGAAGGTTGTTTACACATGTGGTAAGTAGGACACTAGAACACGAGGGGGCTGATCTGGGGACCTAGTGCGTCCCATCGCATCGGAGTACAAGATTGATGCCTGGTGCTTCTCGTTCGGTGCCTGACTTGGCCAGTTGATATATGTACATCACTTAAGCCGCTGCATCCCGCCTGTTTTTTCGTGTAGTGCCAAAGCAAGTGCTCAAGGAGAGCAACGACTCTGAAGTGGAGCCGGACGAGTCCGAAGACTTTGAGGGCGACATCAACGACCTCTACGACGACGAGTTGATCTACAAGGAGTCGGAGGCGATACCAAAGCTGTACGGCAACACAACAGCTCTTGGCAGACGCAATAGCACCAACGGGCCTGGGCCTGGGTCCGGAGCCAGTGCTAATCCTGCTGGCAATCAGACCATGCCGAACGGTACCCTGGTCACAGATGTCGATGGCAGCGGCGTGAATCCCGTAATGACACATAGTGCCGACTTGAGCCTAGAGGGTAAGCCATTTTTTAGCCACAGGACACAGCCCTGCTTGCAGCGTTGTCTTTGTAAACATAAAGTCAGGTCCTATTTTTTAAATGAAAAGCGTAAATGAGTACAGCCTCCGCATAGGCACTGGCTATTGAACCGCAACTGAGCTGCCGTTTTGACAGACCTGAACTCGAAGCAGCACAAACATAATCCCACAAAAGCTTTGTCCCGGCCTGTTTTTTTTTTCAAACTGGCCCTAAGGGCGTTGCAGACATTCGTAATGTCGAAATCTGATTTGCAAATAATATCCAATGGTTTTTAATCCTCGAGGGCTCCTTGCCTTCCCCCTACTACCAGATGATACAAAAATTTCATTGTACGTCTAAAGTATTTGTTTTCGGGAGTAGCTTGAACGTGAATCTGCTTGGCGGAGGTCTGCTTATAAAATGCTCAAGATTCCGATTCCCAGCAATTGTAGGAACTCCTCATTTTCTATCCTCTTCGCAGATGACCAGGAGCGCCTGTACTTCTACCTCCTTATCATTGGATCCCTGGGGGTGCTCTTCTCTATCGTTATCGTTGCCGCTAGACTCGTGTTGCAGAAGCGTCGGGGTCTTGCTACTAATACGCACTCCAACTCCAACTCAAGCAAAGGCGGCGGGGGCGGAGGAGGCCAAGTCGACGAGACGACAATTCCCAGCGGATTTAACGACAACATTTCAGAAATAGATGCAGATATCGACCTTACTACTCCAATACCTGTGCCCAGTGTGTCCAAGAATGAGGTGAGTGACTAAGAATAATAATGATATCGTATTCGTCCTTACGTCGATGCTCCTGCAGAACTATTTGACCTACGCGCCAGCCAGCAACTTATATGCTAGTCTGGCTCCTGGCTCTGGGCCTGCCACTGGCTTGATAGCAAATCCCCTCTTAGTGGGAGCGCGGCAGTCGCCCGACCTCATCGGCATATCCCCAGGCACCTTCGTGGCGACGAGCAGCGCCAGCGCCGGCCCAGGCACAGTGGCAGGAATTCTCACGCCGGCCATTGTGATTGGAGCCAACGGACCCGGAGCTGGCTTGCCCGGCAGCAGCGCCATAAGTAAGTAACCGCTCCACTTCCCCCCTCCGCTTACTCCATATCTCGCTTTCACCCTCTGAAGGCACAATGGTACCAATCACTTCGCTAGCTCAGTACACGACGGCGCCGACAATCAGGGGCGGCTACATAATAAACGCTGAGGGCATGGGTATGGGTGTCCTGCAGCGCCAAAGCAATACACCCACGCCGCCATCCTCGCTGGCGGGCGGTTCGCCGGCGCACCCTCCATCACAGCATGTTCAGTCCCCACTAGGTATGACGCCGCTGAGCCATATGGCAGGGCCAGGCACTTCGACGCTGCGCCGCACCAAGCCGCCCATGCTCCAGCCACAACTCTCGTACGACGGCACTGCACCACGCACATTGTCCACTGGCGTAGCCGTCGGGTCGCAGTTCTACTACGGATGACAGAGCACGCTTGATTGCGAGCCGCATGTGTATACCACATCAGTGAGCGTCGCTGTCGCCCCTCCTAAGGTCAGCACCAAGACGAGTAAGGATATGCCGGGACATCAGTTGTCCGAACCCGCCGAATGTGCAACATTGGTGGATGCCTTTGCTGGACCCTAGCCACCCGTGGATACAAGCATTTCTGCTCGAGGCACCAACGACAATACAAAGAAAATCCTAGCCAGCTCCTCCCGTTTGCAGCGGAAAACAGGACCAGATTAAGGAGGAGTGCTCTCCTGTCCGGCGTTTATGAATTTTTTGGAGAGGTCTCAGGCGAGTTGTTTTTAAATATGGACGAGCTTCCGGTAACTGTAAATACCTAATGAATGAATGAATTTTAAGATTATAGCCAAAGTTATGTAGGTACATAACCCGAGGTACAAAAGGTCTCCAGCGACCTTGTAGGCTGTCTGTCTACCAGCGTGGTTGTCAATCGACGTATCTTGAATCATGTAGTGGTCTTTGTCTGTATTTCTAACTGTCCTTCTGTCTTTTATTCACATGCAAAGAAATTAAACGAGTTGCCTTCCGTGGTCCCGCCTCTTTCTGTGGGCTGCTGCAGTAGGCCCCCGACCCTTTCGCGCTTTCACGCATCAAATTATTTGTACCGAATAAGTGAAAGTAAATTGCGCGGGGGGTTCATTTGGCGTTATCAATAATGTAGCGAAAGACATAAGCATAAACATATTGCCTACAAATAGGCAGACACGGCCTCAGTGTACTCATCATCCTCACCCCCATTTCATCCATCAAGCCAATGGAAAAGGGGGGGGTGGGGGGCAGCGTACGTGTGGAAGGACCGAGAACTGATGGCTGCCGCTTAGGGGCGACGTCTAACCCAAATACTGCCACATACTCGCACTCGTAAGCCGTCGCACATCCGGACAGATAACGACGCAACTCCCCGCAGAGTTCCGTAAACAAAACACGACTCCTCATAAATGTCGAGGTCTCGGCCCCTGCCAGAGTACGTTCAATTACCAGTAGTATGTGTGGGTTCTTGAAGCGCTGAGACATGTAAATGCTTTATTCAGCCAGTCGTGTGTGTGTGTGAGTGTTTGTGTGTGTGTGCGTGTGCGGGTGCTTGTGTGAGTCTGCGTGTAGCTCATTGTGGGTCTCAGATTAATGCGATACAAATGTACATATGAGCGTAATTAATATCCGGTATTACTGACCGACCTTAGATGAGACTGGAGCTGGGGCTGAGACTGAGCCTGGGACAGGGTTAGGCAAACGAGTTAATGGATTGCACATACGTGCCAAGGTGAGTGGGTCCTCGCGGAAGTGCTATCCCGTGGAACATGTACGACATCGGAAGTGGCGTGGTTTCCATAAATGGCGTGCAACACTGGGAGAGACAGCATCGTAGGCCATAGTCGTAGACTTTTATTTTGAAATTGATCTATAACGTACGCAATTTGCTCCACTGCGTTGTCTTGGACGTTGCTGGCATGCATCCTCAACGACGAACCAGTGCTGTTTCAGCGGGGGTTCAGCTACGATAGCCGTTTGTGTACGGCTGCAGTGTACATTGCGTGCACACTCGAGTGTGTGTCTGAAATGTCAAGCATTTACGAGTAGGCCGGACTTGACCGTTGACCTACTCGCACTCGTGCGTATCTCATCGTGTTGTTCGGTTTGGGGTTTTATTTTGAATGTCAAGTGCCTTCCTAATTAGCATTTAAGTGTGTACTAACTATCTTCGAATACTTTAAATCGCAGGCCGCCAATCGAGGAGCCAGCATCTAGTCAAATGTACATAGCATAGCCTACAGCCAAACTGAAATAACTAACCGAGGGCTGTTCACATTAAAATAGCTCAATTTAGCCAAGATGTAAATACGAGTAACGCAACAGACACTATCAGTAGGCAAAAGCATTCGAGTGCATAGAAATGGGAGAGTGGAGGGGATCGGGATCTGTATACCCATCAGGCTCCATTCAGTACGAGTATGTAGCACCTAACGGATGTGGTTCTCAGTAGAACAGCAATTAATCAAATCATACATACATATGTAAATAAATTATTCGTGTTAGCTAAGCCACAATGAATAACTCGTATTCGTGTATGAAAATGTTAAAAGGGAAAATATATACTTGAATCATCAGAAATACACACATGCAGGCACACTAATACTAATCGACTCTGATAGAACCCGTATTCCTCTATTGCTGTGGATACTTTGCGTAAATATCCATTTAGAGTTGAATGAATCCACAAAAATATGTATAGCCATAAGAGTAATCTGTAGGTAAACTGTGAAAAGATTTTGGTTCCCTTTCCTTCTTATGTACTGTACATTTTATACGTTTCTTTTTAACAAAATAAATAAATGAAATATTAACATACCTTAGTAGACTTTCGTTTGGTGGAAAAGCTATAATAATTTTTTAAGCAGAATTTAAGAATGAATTAGCTCAGTAATCATTAAACATCAGCAGTCTAACATCATGGCGACGTCATGACACCAAATACCCAATTTAATGGATTCTCTGAATTGATATCCGCTGCAGCCCTGCTCCAGGGCTTGATTGGTCCATGAAATAATCCTAAATAATCATTTCCAGGTCTTTTGAGAAGTAAGTATACTTTAGAATTATATACTAGTATGCCTCCATAAGTATTTTCCTCTTGGAAATTCCGCCCAAATAATTTTGATTATGGCAAAGGAATCCCATTAAACGAACCAGAAATAAAACATCCTTTCGGTACACACTCAGAGAGAATACCGGAAAGGGGAAACAGACAGCACAAAATCTGTTGGAGCGCTTCAGAGAGAAGCAGCATTTCAAAAACTATTTGATTAAATTTGTTGGGAGAGAATATTTATGGGGTCGGCATGAGCTTCGCCTGCTAATTGGTTTATAAATTAGAATTTCGTCGGAACATTAAGCCAGCCATCTCAACCAAATAAGCCCACAGCACTTTCGAACATTAGGGTAATCAATATTTATTGCGCTCCAACTAAGCAGCCAATGAGGGAAGAGGGAACGACCCTGAGGTCCCTGCATTACCATGGGAAATCCAAACAACTAGATGTTAGAAAGAGGACTTGAATTCCGTAAGCTATCTAGAGAATGCACGGAAAATATAGACCAAGGTTTTAAAGCCTTGTATTAATGAACCCGATTGTAATTACTAATTTCTAAAGCACCCAAGGAAAGAAACCCGAAAAGAAATAGACTATAGATAACCTTTCTCAAACTACATTAAGATTCAATCAAATTTGGCAGTGTTGGTCCCTTGACCCTTGAGCTTGGATATATTAAAGTCCACTCATTTTTAAATTTTTCTACACAAATGATTTCAAAACTTGCATAGTTTTAAATTTCTTGTAAAACAGTCACTGGACATTTATTGACGAAGCGATCGAAAGGAAATGTAGAATTTTTTGCAGTCGAGAGATTGATCTGTTAGAAGTTGTTCAAGGACTTGTCTACCATTCGAAATGCGTATTCGTATTGACTATCTGCCAGGCTGTTCATGGGCACAGCCTCTATGTAGGTATCTCGTACGGACATTACAAACTAACAAAAGTTATCTGCAATTCAATTAGAGATAATGTTACGAGTATTATTAATTCATTTGCGACGACTAGAACATAGTCAATGACTATTTTTGACTTATATTTTTCTTCTGTCTGACTCTCGTTTTCCGTCAGAAAATGTTCAGCACCCGAGACTGCTCCGCTTTCGCAAACTGGCAAACGTGGATGTGGATGTAATTACTCTCGAGTGGCAAGTGCTCTGATTGCACCTTGTAGATGGGAGTTTCATTGGGGAAGCATCAGAACGCTATCTCGGGAAGGACTCTTGCGTGTGCTGAAGTCGACAAAGGTCCTTCAAATGGCGGCAAGCTCATGTTCAAGGCCTTGGACTGACCACACGCAACATTCGCATCAGCACGGCAACATTCTCAGCATCTTCCGATGTGGCTTTAACGAGCGTCCTTTAAGAATGAGACTTGGCTCACTAAGAAAAGCGTGCAACACGCTGCGTTAATTACATTAATTCGCTTTTGGCAACACCCACATCGGGACAAGATTCCATCTTCGTTAGACCGGGTTCATCTGCTCATGTCAACTGATGGCTGATGGCTTTTGGCTTTAGGTGTGACAACCTGTCGTCGACGTCTCAGGAGCATATTTTGGCACTCAACTGAGGGGGAAAAATACCTTGGTGGAACTTCATTACGTCAAGAGGGTCGAGGTGTGTAGTTTTGTCTATGTCCTTATCTCAGGCACTCCGTCTGGCTGCTTTAATACGTTCCTAAATGAAAATCGATAATTCAGAGGACATTTCTCGGATAGATCCCACTGTTCATTCTCCCACGCTTGTGTCTTGTGTTTTCCCGTCATTCTTTGCCGTCTAACAAAATTTATGATAATTTCCGTTCCTTTGTCAAACTTTCGGGTAATGCAGCAGCAAACTCTTGGCTTGGCATGCACGGAAGTGGCGGCAAAATTCTTCTCATTCTTTTCATGGCCGAGTTGGTAAATTGATTATTTTCACTCTGACCTTCTCTAGCTCGAAGCGATAAAGATTGTAGGTATACCAGTATGAGTACCAGTAGCACATGTGCTCTTGGGTCCCAGCTCCCTGTTCATACACAGCCATTGTCATAAGTTGCCCTCTTTTCCCTCTACAAGCGAGTGCGAGTTTGTTCCAGCAATTTTATACATTTTTGTTGCATCCGAGCCCTAATTAGGCTATTTCAAAATGGCTTACATCCATTGAGTTTGATGTTTCTTAAGTGCAAATGTATAAGAAAACAGATGCACAGATAAGTGTAAGTACATTTGACCAAAAGCATTAAAAACTGATGTATTGGATTACTGATGAGTACAATATAAATAAATGCACACACAGTTTTGTGCATGCATGCAAATTGAAATCGCAATGGTTTTATCGCCATCTTACAATTACAGAATTTCTTCAGGGACTTGGTATTAATTAAGACACAGAGTAATCCTCATAAGCCACTGGCGAAGGCGAAGGCGAGGAGCAGCAGGACATTGTGTACACGCTTGGTTTTATGCAAATAGGGAAAATACGTCACTGAGACTGTGTGGGACGGTGACTGTGGTAGTGGGCTGTAAATTTGCACTTTATTCTCATCATTTTTTCACTCTCGCCAGTATTCTACGTGGGAAAATCTTGGCGAAAAAAAACAAGAAAAATGGCGGGAGCTCAGCTGCAGAAGTTGGTCTGCTGGTTCTGGCTCTGGCCTGCGACAGATCTACTTCAGACCCCGAGAACTCTTGTGTTGTCACTGGACCTGCTGAATAAAATATGAGCAGAGCTGAAGCCAATGTTCTGAGCGCTCTTTTCGTGCTGCCCATCCCATTGCTGGCCAGGGACTACGACTACCTCTACCACATCAGACTTGGCCCTAAATTTTACTGTTTAGGTTTCTTTGAGGACCTCCCCTCTCTTCTCTGTCCCCCTGCCGCAAATTGAATGCTGTTCAAATAATTTATCTAATTTTTCCCGCCGCCCTCCCTCTGGTTGGACGGTTGTCGGCTTCATTCTAGGGACCCACATTGCCACTTGCTGCTGACAGTACGATGTGCTTTTTGCTTCTCTTTCACTTTTGCGAGTAATATCCCAAGAAATGCAGTGCAGCGAGAACAAACTGAATTGTTCGAGTTTCCTTTTAGCACCTTCCGAGCGGGTTTCGGGCAAATGCGACCAATTAAAGTTGTCCCTTTAAGGGGTAGCCAAATGGAATTCCGTTCTTCGTTTTTCCCGACGACGCTCCGCACTCTGCCCTTGCCCGAACCAGGTTCAAAGGTTGCCACCAGCTCTGTGGATATGGTTTTGATGAGGGTCGGGTCGGATCGGGTCGCAATATGTATAAGGTACGTCTCGTCAGATGATTAGGGAAATAATACGGACAGGGGCCCTATAAAGGATGTCGGATAATTAAAATATATTTGATTTAAACGATCTTTTTTTTCCGACTGAAGTATTCTGAATACACACAGTTGGATAAATTAAATTGCCTTCATCTAACGCATCCGCTCATAGATATTTGGAAACTTCCTATTCGACCTACTCCGATGTTGCACAGACAGCCGACATGCCACTCCCATAAGCCCAAAAGCATTCTTGTCGTTCACACATGAGTTAAACATGTAAACACATGTGTACAAAACACCAAACCTTACGATTAGGTCTAAGTACATAGCAGGCCACAAGGCTCTAGGATTTTAGTGAATTAATATGATGCACACTTGAACGTGAAAAGGTTTAATGAAAAGGTCACTTAAAAACCACTTGATATGTAGGACAAGAGTGCGTTCACAGAAAGAGCGGAGGTCATAAAGTAATAAAAATATCCCATAAAAATGGGTACCAAGATGTACTTAAAAATATGATCCGGTCCTCCGCATAGAATAATAGTAGGAGCATTTGGGCCCAGTATTCAAAGAAGAGAAAACCTGTCCGAGTGTGAAGAGTGTCTCCCGGTAGGCCGCAACTGAAAAGTAATCCCAGATAGGCCCACTGGTCGGAAAGGTGAATCAGTACTATCTTATCTGAGTCAGAGTAATCGAAATACATATGTACATATATGTATATACTTAATTTTATTTCAGTGTTAATCCCGTAAAAGGGATTATTTGTTAATTAAGAGTACTCTGCTACAAACATATTACAAAGAACCTTATTATGATTGCAGTATTTCTAAACATAGGGAAGCCTGGATAAAGTACGTATGTACATACTTGTAGATGAAAGAGTCAAGACGACTTGTACACTCGTATACTCGTATTCGTATGTTAGCGCCAAAGAATACACGAAGACCATAGGGTATTTTGTTTTTGCGTCTGTAAGGCATTATTACTTTGATATTGTTCTCCCTGTTTGTGCAAGAGTCACAAAAGCCCGAGGGAGAGAGAGAGAGAGAGAGAGAGAGAGAGAGAGGGAGGCCAAGAACTTCTTTCCCCGTGGAACGAAGCAAAAGACAAAGCCAACTGAATGAAATAAACGACATTGTTTATCAGGATCTGTATGCTACCACTAGCCTTTTTCTGCAAACACTTTATGAAAGGAACCGGATTCGCCATAAATTAACGCACTCTTTTCTTTATTATCTGCGTAAAAATATTCGCAATAATTTGTACATGTGCAGGGAGAGCAATCCCCTGTACATATGCGTATGATGGATTATATCAGCAGTAGATCCCGGTTCGTCTGAGAACCAATCGATAGCGGATTTTGTTCGATACATACATACATACGCTTGGAACTACAGAACCGTCAATGCATCTCTCATATAAAGACACTCAAGTCTCAAGTATCTTATCGAAAGAAATTATAACCTCTACGTGAATATAGAAAAAAGGCTCGAGACTAAGACAGAAGTACAGTAGCATACAGTGGATACATTCCCAAATATATAATGTATAAATAATGTAATTAAATGTATAGATATAGATAGAAGCGATGGTTGTTTATTAAAAATACATATCCTGGACTATCAGCATTTGCTCCTTAGTTATAAATCCTTTAAAATTTGAGTGAGTAAGTAACCAGTTCGATTCGAATGGATTACTTTACCAATTAGAAGACGAGGGATATAGTTTTCACCGGTTCACAATATTTCCTTTGTTGCGCAAACGTCAAATTCGTCTTTAGCAATTAGGGATATACAAAGGAAACGTCAGGCCGTCTCCTCTCCGCAACATGCGGAGGGCTCGTCAGATGAGCTCTCTTTTTCAAAGGAGTGGTGGGAGGCAGGGCTTGAGGTAGCGCCGTGATGATTGTTTCCGTCCGTAGGGAAACAACGAAACTCCCTCCTGTGCAGAGAGCCCCTGACTACACGCCCTTTTGAGTTTGGCCTGGGTTGGGCTCGGTTTTGTACGCTTCTGTTCGCCCCCCTCCTCTGTTTATTTCTTTACTACACTCGGCAATTGTCAGTTCAAGTCCGCTTTTAGCAAGGGAAACAAATTGGGCAATTCCAAAGTGTACCGCAGTGCCACGAAATAACCAAATGCATGTTGGGACAGTCCAATAAAAGGGTCAAGTTGGGGTCATAAGAACCAAATTTAAGCTCGAACCGGATCGGAATCTTCAGCAGTAAACTTCCTTAAGCGCCGTGCAATCTGCCACTGCAACGCCTGCCTGCATGCAAGGACAGTAGGAAACGAGTGCACAAGTGCTTTTAATTTGTTTTCCGGCATAATTGAGCAACTTCTGAGTACCAGCACACGCACAAGGAGACGCACATTAGCCCCACATGTAGCGCATGTGGCGACTGGGGGCTGGGGCCATGGGCAGGGGAAGGGGTCCCAGGCGAGTGAGTCGTCAAAGATGTAGGCCATCCGGCACACTTTTGTGGCGTCGAAGTCCGACTTGAGAGGACTACAGCATACGTAGACTCCCACGGTCACTCGAAATGCTTACCATCGGATAATTACTTCAAATGTCACAATAAGTTCTACGCTTGGCTGCTGCCGTTAGCATAATTAATAATACAGGCGTGACCCGGCAGAAGCCCAGCAGTCTGGTGCTCTTCGGGATATCCTTCACTCTTGGCTGGAGCTCATGCGTGTGTGTTTGGCGCCACTGCATTATTTATGAACTGTCTGGCGTCCGAGGTCGCCATTGACAACTTGTCGTCTCCTCAGCCATGACTTTGATGGGTTGGTAATGGTAATGGGGCTGCCCGACATGGGGCTGGAGGTGGGGTGTGGGAGGCACTTTGCCCATGCCTCATTCGACACTTCAGTTCGCATTAGCTGTGGCAAACGCAGATTGAGTCAATCATCGGTAGACCGCAGACTCCACGCTCGTCAGAAACATGAAGAGCTGGTGCCCAAAAGCTCCTCGGAGCTGGGGAAAGCGTGCCTAGCCATAGCTCTTATGGCAGTGGGTCGAGGTCATCAATCAGTTCTGGGATGCCAGGAGCTACGCTACGGCCGAACTTACCGACTGAGACTGAGTTATGGCCGACGATAGGTTGAAAGTGCTACAAGGCAATAAACACAGAATTGCGCACACGACATGTTGCACCAGAATCGCCAGCGAAAATGGGCCGAGCGGGGAACAGAATGGGTCACACGGCTACCGGCAGCTGTAAGTCTACCCTGAAATTCAACAATAAAAAATTTTTATTTAACATTATGCTGGCTGCGAAGAAGGCCTCCTCAGCTGCGGCTGAGCAGGAAAAGAGGTCATATCATTTAGCTTTTATTAGTGTTTTTGTTCATGTTTTATTGGATTTCTTTTTTTTATTTTTGCTTTTATATCTGCAGAGCCAAAGCCAGGCAAGCCCAGGCAGGATGCCCAGTCCCTTGCTGTGAAGGTCAAAGCGGTCAAAACGTTCGCGTCTCCGGCCTACCAGTCTCATTTTGAGCACTGTACGGACCCGCACTTTAGAGTGCGCCTTGGGCGAAGGGCCCACCCTGTATATTGAAAGAGAAGCGCCCAGAAACGTGAAATATTGAATCCGAGGAGCACCTGCAATTGCTGTCGCATGCCTGCGAATGGGCCGGGGAAATTACTACTAGTTACGCCACAATCAGGGATTTTTTATTACCAACCATACGAATATATGAACTCGCATGTGTGCAAAATGTTTATTGGTTGCTTGTTCTGTGTGTCTAGGAGGAACGCACGCAATTTGCATCCTGACATGTGCACTAAAACTTTGCGATTCAACAAATGAAACTTTGATTTGTTGCCGGGACCTCTGGTTTATGCACTTGTGTGGGAGCAGTTCAGTCACGTAATCTCTGTTGAGTGAGGGGCCATTACATTCCAACCACGACTCAGAATATATACAAACAATTTACATTTGAACGTTTACGTATTCATACGAAATTATAATTTAAAAATTCCAGGCTCTTGTAAGAACTAAAGCCAATGACATTCGAGGCTGTATCTATGGTTATTTAGGTGGAGTGGTAATTGTGAGTAAATAGCACACATGAATGAAACACATGAATGTTTGCAAAATTCGTCACACTCTGAATCAACAATCGGTTGATTTTCAATATGACAATTCGAAATTTGAGCAGCATAATTATACTCCGTGTGGGTAGATGGTCTGGCCTCCTTGGGGCCGTAATGAAATTGTCGTGTTTTTAACTGGTACACCAAATACACGTACAATGATCGCTGGGCAATGCCAAATGCACATGAATGTGACCATAATGTGTCATCAGGGAAACTTTTCTGCTGGCCAACTTTCGAACAAGTTTCTTGTACATTTAAGGCCGAACAGAGCAGTGAAACTGGGAGAAAATGGAATTAAATTAACAGACAACTGTTGGAAAACTTTGTCAAGAGCAGCGGCGAGGCAACGAATTCTGGCTGGCTGAGCGTGACAACGAACTCCAATCTACGAGTATTGGCAAGAACCTGAATTGCCCACGACTCCCAAGACGACAAAAAACTTTCGAAACCTTTTCTCGGCAAGGGCTAATTTGATCGATTGCCCTTGGCGCTGTTTTGCGGCAAGTAAGGGACATCCAAATCCTGTTCTGAATATGTATACTAGATACGATAGCGGAGTCTTCAGTGTCATTCCACTCTTAAATCCTGATATATAATGTCTGATTCATATTCCGTTCATGCGAAATGTCGATTTTCGAGCTGAATCAATTATGTTGTACTCGAATTTAATGTGCGCCTCTGACCCGTGCAGACAGCTCCGTTCGGGTTGTATGCGGAACATTGCACGACAATGCCATCCAATGATCTGAAGAGCAAGAAGGCCACTCGCTTGTAATAAAATCAGAAATATACTCGCCTTGTACTTAGCATAACAATGCCCGCCCTTAAGCGCTCCTAACCCGCATGGTGGGGTGGTGGTGAGGACGCTCTGGAAGTTCGCCGGTGCCCTCATATTGTTTTGCTGTGCACACACTGTACAAACATATTTGCATATATTGTATGTCACATTTTCATATATTGGCTCAAAATCCAGCAGCCTTCATTTGGCACATGGCCCATGCCCATGACCATGCCCATGCCACAGAGGACGCCGACGCCCTGAACGAATAAATTAAATTCTCAATGCAATTCGAGCGCCCGTCCATCCGGCGTGTCCACAAAGTTGCGTTATTTTAATGAAATCGATTTCTGTGCAATCACAAAAAACCCCAAGGCCCGGCTAGGCATTGCCAGCACTGACTTCACTATGTATGCAGATGTGCAATGTATTTTTTAATGAAAGAACACAATTTTGTTCGAATATGTATGAATATTGCAAATCGCAAATGGTCGTACAAGTAGCGAACGGCAAATCGGTGACATCGAGGTGACATCAACTTCCAATGCTTTCAAATGCACAAAAATCGGACTGAAGCAGATCCTTGATCAGCGCAGAGCCGGGCCATTCAAGTGATTTCCAAAGTCACGCCGCGGGCACGAATATAAAAATTCTGCTTCGGAAATCATTTTTGGTTTTATTTTGTTCACGATAAGCAAAATGCCATCTCCAATAAAAAAGAATATAAAATTGTCATAAAGAGCAGGGCGGGATGATGGCAGAATTCACGAAGGTGCGCACAGACTCCCACAGCTGCTCCAAATCAAATCAATAACGGAGTCCAGGGCACTGTCGCTGCTGTTTTTATGGTGCCTTTTACAGCGGGCACGCGTGCCACAATTCAAGCATAATGCCCCACACGCTGTATACGCAATATTTCAATTACCTTCTGCCTCTTAATTGCGCTGTGTCGGCCACTCAGCAAGCTAAGTTGCCACAGTCCAGAAATTTTCCAGGAGTGAGTGCATAGTGACCAGAGTCTCTCCTGAAGGTCCAAGACAGGAAATATACCAAAAACAACGTCCTGAACTCTTCAGCACCCAAAGGACAACAACATAGGAAGAGCTCTCGGCCTCGAGCTAAATGACCAAACGGTCGCACATGCCACACTCGACGACAGTCATTTCCTCCCTTCCAACCCTTCTACATATTATACGTGACAGGTCTGTGGGGGGCTTATCACAGCTGTCGGCTTAAAGCGTGGAAGAAACTATTTAGTTTATGAGCTGGCACGTCGCTTCGTGGATTCGTTCAGAGCGAAACCTTAATAAATTACAAAATGTATGCGCACTTCACGAGTGGCACAGGCGGCAATCTGTGAGGACCTGGCACCTTCACCCAAAACATTCACCCGTGCGAAAATAGTCATTTACATGCTGAAGTTTTCGCTCCGATAAACACTGAACACAAACAAGGGGCCAGGGTCCAGGGGGCAGGAGAGCAAATGCGCAGCGTTGCAACCGCTAAAAATGGCTAAAAATATTCGTTTGCATATGCAAAAATGCTTTGAAGGACCTTTTTCCTCTCCACCATAACCCGCCCTGTGACTTACGCGACTCGGCCGCACTGCACATCCAAGGTGCTGGCACCTACATAAGACCGCTGCGAGCGAGCTCTGAGGCCGTTGGCTTTCGCACCTGGCTGGGTATGGATGATGCCACTGCTGCCACTATGTGGGGAGGACTCGCACACATGAATGTATGTACATATCTCTGTGCTAGCAATTAGCACCACGTGCGCACTGGGGTAACGCTGCAGTAATGTTGACGCCAGCAAGACCCCTCTTGTTTAGTACCCCTCTTGTTTAGTATGCCGTTGTATTTAGTAATATTTGATCACCCGAAGCACCACTCCAGTACCCCTGGACTCACACTCTCCAGAGAATGTTGGTTATTCTCGTATGCATTTTTGAATCTAATTGATTTCCCTTTTATTGAGATTGGTGGCTATGCCAAGGGCAAGAAATACTATGAATATGAACTGACTATCTACACTTGGATGGTTACCAGCCACATCTGGTCGGGCTCGGGCTCTGGCATCGGATCGGAGCAGGGAGCTGACGCGGAGCGGCGGGTGAGAATGTGATTTATATAAAGTGAGTAGGTGTTGTTGTCATGCTTTGGCACTTCGGTGGATGCATCTGCTTCTGGCGTTATGATAGAGCTGTCGATGATGGCTGATGATGTTTCAGGCAGGGCGCAGACACTCTCTGCCTTCAGTGGCTCCACGATGCCATCAACTGCACGTCCGCATCTGCACACATGCCGGGCTAGTGCTTCATAAAGGCGCATCCACAAGATGTCGTTAGTTTGCAAATAATGTTCTTGGCATCCGCAGTGTTGCCTTTGACGCTGCAGTCGTCAATGCCACTCAGCGGGTGCCGGGTGTTGTGTCGGTGGTACTGGGACTTGCTTGACGATGGCGATGATGGCGGCGGCGGGGGCGAAGCCGAAGGTGCAGGGATGACCAAGTCACGATGCATAATGAGTGATGAACGGTTACTGCTTTGTACTCCAATTAGGGCGATATCAATACCGGCACTTCCCATAGCCAAAGTACGGTTCGTCTTAAAATAATCTTTGCTTTCAGTAAATACGCGAACCATGGTATCGAATGAAAAATCAATGTTATCAAAATCAACTAAAGTCAACTTTACGTTTAAAGCATCATAGTTGCGATTAAGTAGACTGATTCTCCTAGCGGGGAAGCTGCAGTCGGAGAAAAACTGTGAGTCGAGTGTGCCATGATGGTACGAGGATTACAAATCGCTGGTTGAAAGCTTCTGAAGCGATGTCAAGCGCTTGCCTAAGCGGGTTTGGAGAAGGAGGTATCAGAGGCGAAGCCTTGGGCTGGACTCAAAGGCGCTAAGAAGCCAGCCGCCCATGGAATGCGGGCGCGCTCATTTCTTGAAGGCATTCAAGGCGCAAAATAAGGATCCAGTGGGACCTGTCAGCAGGATGTGGGGATGTGCTTCGTGTTCTGTGTGAAGTCGCCATAAAATGCACAAAACAGACGGTCCCAGCGCCGCCACAGTTGGCCAAGTTCGCCAGTTGTCTGATTGCCGCTCGAGGTTGGCGGGGTGCATGTGCATGGTAGGGCACCGCGTCTTGCGTCCTGCCCCGTCTGAGAGTCCGTGCCTGCATAGTCGGCGGCATCCGGATCCGCGTCGCGGAGTTGTCACCGGCGAGCATATGGCTGCATTTCCTTAAACACATAAAACTGTTTTAGCGCTTCCCTTTCAGTCGTCCTTGAGAGGCGTTAATGGGCATAAAAACCCATACAGAACAGATATACTCGTACAGCAGCTCGGAGCGAGAAATACGCCAGTCACGACCGCATTTGCAGGACCAGCACCAACACAAAAACCAGATACGGAGCGGAGCTTTGTCTCTGCTACTTTTGCCTTTGCCGCCTTCTCCTTCCCATTCTCCTTATCCGGTGGAGCCAGTGGACGTGGACGAGCCCGCGTTGACGCCTGCACCCGACAACTGCAACACTTACGCAAGCAAGAAGCATTATCGTGCTACCCAGCTCCTCATTTGCAGTCATTTGTAGTCCTTGCAATTGGCCCGAGGGACAGTGCGGGCCTTGGACTGCTGGGACTGGGCCTGGTACGGGAACCATGAACCTCTCCGCCACGGCAAAGTGGCAGCAAGAAGTGGCAATTCACTTCACTCCAGTGGTGGTCGTTTTTTGTGCCTTTATGTGGTAGCCGTCTTTTAGGGCGCCCCGCTTTTGTGGCCATGCACGTTGCACGATGGTGACAGCGGTTGCTCCAGCCGCGCTGTTCCGGCCTTTGTTCAGCCCGAGTCTTGCCACGCGATAACTTTCGGCTTCAAGGCAAAAACCTCAGCCGAACAACACCCCAGAAGAGGACAGCTGCATATTGTCTCGCCTCGTACTCGTACTCCTCTTCGTCTTCGTCTCTATCTTCGCCGCACGGCACCCAAGACGCATATTTATGTGGTGCGTCAGATTGAGACGGACTTGTCGAAAGGGCGTGATATAGGGACTCCCCTAGTGCCATTGCGAGGAGGATATAGCCGAGCATAAATATGCCAAAGACCTTTATATCAAATAGCGCATAATATGTATGTACATATGTATGTACATATCCCTTGTGCAGCTTTTTCCACAGCTTGTGGCCGCGAAATGAACAACTCTCCTTAGTTAAAGCTCCCACGAGTCGAATCGAATTTCATTTAATAATTGCTTTCATAAATTACTTAGCATTCACTTCATTATTTCTGCAGCAATAAACTTCATTCCGGTACCACACTCCGCCCCTGTCACCGTCCCAAGGACCGCTACCAATGGAGGAGACAAATTGCCAAGAACAATTCTGCGCAGAAATTTCGAGTTTGTCGTGCAGCACAGCCTGGTCCCTGGTTCGCCGTATCCGTCTTCGTCCCTGTCCTCGTCGTTGTCCTCGTCCTCCCAGTCCAGGTCCTGGTCTTTGTTATTACTGCTTTCTGTGTCGAACAATTGCTGGAAATTAATTTCGTCTTTGACTCCTGGTGCCAATGCAGCTCCAAGAACGGGCCCGAGGACGATCTCGGCGACGGACTGCACTTATCTACAAAGGCACTTATCGTGAGTGGGGCACTGGCATCCGCTTCCGCGTTTGTTCTCCTAATGCACACCCGCTGTGCACTGTACACTGCCGGCACCGAATGGGGTGTCTACGTAATAAAGTGGCGGGGACTCTGCCGTATGTTGGCACAGGGTGCACGGCCGGGAAATGAGCTGCAAGCAGTTCCGATGCCTGGATAACGTCGCCTCTCACTCTCCTTACGGAACATCTTCATTGGAAATTACATCACAATTCGCTCTGTAAGGTCGTAATTTAAACAAAGACGAACGCTGCATACTTGAAAGTATAGGGGATAGCACTTTTTCTGTCAAAGAGGGGATATATTATTTTTGTGTAGATGTGGGTAACAGCCAGGGGGATTTCCCATCCCTTAAAATATTTCAATAGCCGATTCGGTAGAGCTAAGTATGCATTTCTCTTTGTCCATATGTTGTATCCAGACTCCTGTGATATAAGAAGTGTATTTCAGACTTTCACTTACCAATTCGGCAAAAAAAAATATGTTTGCATAATTTTGGAACTCAGGACTCTGGAACGGGTCACTCCAAAACTCAGTCATAGAGATTGACCAGATAGTCGAGTTTTGATTCGATTGGATTATTATTATACTGCTATTGCTACTGCTACTGCTATCTATCATTCACACTTTTCTCCGTCTAGTCTGTGAGAAGAGAGAGAGAGAGAGACAAATGTAGGAGATTAATTGGCAAGGTATTGAAATATTTAGAGCAGTGTACGATTTTATTCTTTTTCAAATGTTAGCATTGCGTAGCTTATTTTCAGCTATTCTGCAAAAAATGGAAGTTCAGGGAATTGTGAGCCTCTTTTTACCGAGAATTTTTAGCCCCTCGGTTTTTGACATTTATCGAGGTAACTGTTATTTTTGATTAACCGCCAAAAACACTATCCACTGAAACGTCTGCGATCGCGCAATCCATTTGAAATGCGCGGAAATGACCGCAAGCTATTGGACTTTCAAGCATTGCATGTCAGATTGATTTTCATTATTTTGTAGTTTTTTTTATTGATTAACAATTCCTTTACATTCAGACATATAAATAAAAATGTTGTAATTAAAATTATTATTATTATTATTTTAATTACAAAAGTGGCACACAATTCCCCGAGTTTATTGTAGTCATACTACAACATCCGGCGTTGAAATTTAAAGGAAAACTTGATTTTATGACTGTTCCTTTCCTTCTTTATGGATGCCATGTAACAAGGACTTATAGCTATGCAAAATATAGATATACATATAAGAAATAAGAAAGGAGTCTGCAGAGCTCTCACGATTTTTGCCACCCGAATTTGTATGGTCTATCTCAGGATTGCAACTAGCTTGTAAATCAGAATGCCAGCTTCGAAAGTCTCTAAAACCTATAGGTTCCTGTTTTAAAAACTAGATAAGTGTTGGCACTATCAGAAGAAATCTGACAGCGCTCAAGACTACAGATTCCTTTCATTGATGAGAGAATTTCACCTTGCAAACGAAAGTAAGATTTTGTCAAGACATTGAGGTACTGTTCTTGTAGAATCTAGCAACAGTCTCGTCTCAACGACTGTTGAAGCGAGTGTTAGATTCGCAGCCAATACTTGCAATGTTAAGCTGTCCCACCAACGGTAAGGACAGTAGAATACAGTATGTAACATACACGACCGAATCGTCATTGTTCTTATTTTTCTGCCTCACCATTTACAAGTCAGTCGCCGTTGATTTTTCTCCCCAAATAGGCCCCACCTCTCTCTCCTCCATTACTACAGTGCTATGTGCTCTCTCCAGCAAGAGACATCAGCATTAATTTCTAATGTTTGCTTTTGGCATTTATGTGAGCCAACCAAATCCGAACATCTGAAACGAACCATTTTGAAGGAAATGCTTCCCCTCTCCTCTTCTCTCCTCTCCACTCCTCTCCTCTTCTTTCCTCTCCTCTCCTCTCCGCTCCTCCCCTTCCATCCCGAGCAGCTCGAAGTTGAGCGATAAAGTGCTGCCGCAGACGTTTCCAGCGCCATGTTGGTCGCCATTACAAAGTCGATCTAATTATATACCAGAGCGTGTTATTGTTGCTAAAGCTAGGCCCATATACAAGGAAAAAGGAGGGAAATGCTAAGTAAATCTATTTGTATGCGCGTTTTTGTGGTTTGTTTTTATTCCGAAAAGCCGGCGGAGCGAAGAGGCGGCGAAGGCGACACTCGCTTGCGGCTCGCCTTGGGAAACGGAATTTGCATTTTGAGCCGCATCTGCCAGTGACACCAATTCTCGAACGCCCTTGCCTCCCCGTCCAGTCCCACTTGGCCGTAAATGGAGGAAGACATGGGCGTACTGCCAAAGTGCCAAGCGAGCGAAAAAGTGGCAGAGCAATATACATACGTTCCGGGCCTGTAGACGGTTCCACTTCCGGGGGACCCACACCAAATTCCCATTCACATGCAACAGATTTGTGTGCGACTTTCGGTTAAAGCTCCCCGGCTAGAAACTGGAAACTCGAAACTGGCGACTGATCTCCGTTTCATGCGAGGTGAGGCAGGATAGTCAATTTGGCCTTTGAGGCGGCTTGCATTATACGAGAATGTTGCATGGATGGCCTGTGGATCCTTTGTTGGCCTCACTCACCGTAGCGGCCGTGCTCCATGTCCCTCTGTCGAAGGACAAATCCATGCCGACAGCTGACTCTGATTGAGAGTGTGCCTTGCATCTGTTTTTATGAAGCCATCTCCGTCAGGAGCCCTCATACTCATCCCCCCGCCAGGCAGTCGGAGTCAGCCCGTAACGGCCAGATTAATGCGGAGCATTCATCACTCGGTCGGAGGCGGACAGCCAGTGACGTATGACGGTGGCAGCAGAACTAAAATGAAATTGCGAATGCGGAGCATCAGAAGTGCAGTTAAATTGAATTCTGAACTTTGCCCTTGCCAGGTACCGACGTCGGCACCAGCCCAATCCAAGGGAACACCTCCAAAGACAAAATTCAATAAGTGTAAGCGCTCTCCATATATGTAGATGGGTGCGTGCATCATGCACGATTCGTACTTCGACCTCGATAGTTTTGCAAAGCGAAATCATCCCTGCAATTTGCTTTTGGCACAACATTAGTAACATATGTATTGTACTACTTGTTTATTATATTATGGATTAAGGATACTAATCATATCAGTAAAATATTTACCGTTCCCTGCTCTCAGCCGAATGAGAAACTCTTTTCCCAGGTTGAGCCTCTAACCAGCTGTACATACATACATACATATGCACATATACATGTTGGTTGTCGGGAACTACAAACAGCTCGTCGCTTAGCGGCTTACTGGATTCAAAATTTATGTTAAATAATATATGCTCCATGCTTCGCTGATAGCAGTGAGTACACATGCACGTATGCGTATGCGTAATGGCACAATTAAAACGGAATCGAGCACTTTACTTTCGTTTATTTGCTGAAATAACGAGAATATATGCACTCGGGCACGGAGCTGGAGCCGGAGCCGAAGCCGGAGCTAGCCCTTGTGCAATGCACACGCAAGTCGCACTCCCGTCGCGACTGTTTGCACTAACTTTTGCATTGTTACAGTCGTAAATATTTGCAAACCGTTTAATGCTCGTTAAGCGATGCCAATAACTGCACACAGAATCCCAGCCAGCCACATCCAGTCACAGCCAGTCCCTCCCAGACGAACATGGACTCCCTCAATGCACGAACTCAGTTCCGAGTGACCGCGTCCGCCGTAGTCCGCCGGTGTCCGTATACTCATAGTGCGTCTGTCTACAGCTTGTCACTGAGTGCAGTTCCGGTGCAGCCTGCGTTTGCGGCCTTTAAATGTGACCACCTGCAGGCAACATTTCGTTTCGTTCAACTTTCGACAAATACCTGACCACAAGTGGTACCAACGCATCATGTGTAATGACATACTAATGCATATATGACAAAACTATGTATGTGTGTATACAGAGAGGCGGGAAAAAAGACAATAGCACAAGGAAATGTAATGATGCGACAAATGGTTAATCCTGATCAAAAATGTTCATAAATTCTAGTAAGGTTTTCTCAAGAAAAACGTGGCTTCGTTTTCGCAATCATTGTGCTTTTGTTTTTGCAATGAATGATTTACAAGTAAAGCTTTTGTAGTGGCGAGACAAGTGAAACCATAACAGAGCAGAGCAAGCTGTACTAATAAATATGCTCTTTTCAGCAACAGCAATTGTGTATGTATTGCAGGTCCCTTTTTAACTGTGTATCTATTATTATTTTTATTGACTATGAATCTGTAATTGTATCATTACATAATGTATATATGTACATATGTATGTGTGGAATTAAAAAGAAACAAACAAGTTACGATTCTGTACGTTCATCTAACAAAAGAATAAAATTTTGGAGAGCCATTGCAAAAGAATTAATGAAGCGTGTCCGAATTTGGCACAGTGTTAATTTGAATACACATAGAATGTGCATTGAAAAATGTATCTAAAATCACGACCGATGTATAAATTTTACAACTAAGATCGCATTTATCTGATGATAAAACAGATGGAGTCGAGCATTAGGGGAATAAATTGTCAAAATAAGCGCAAGATATTCGGACAAGCATCAGAGATGACATATGTATGTACCTATGTATGTATTCTCTGCATTGGCTCCTTCTGCTTCCTATGTATGAACATGCATAATGGCTTTTAAAATAGCATCGTTTTTATGGGTTTAAATTATATATAATTGAGCTGGCTTAGTGCCTCCCAGGCATCTACCAAAGTTTCCAAGTACGGGAAGGAAGTAAATGCAAGTTTCCAATGCCATTCCTCGTGGGAAATAGGAAGTCTTCGCCCAGGTGCTCGTCCTTAGTAGAAGGAAGAAAGTTCACCGTCGAGCAACTAATCCTTTGGCATTTCGAGGAGGAGGCGCAAGTTGATGCCGACGTCAGTACTTCTGCACAGGTCGGTCGGGGCTAATGCGTCGATGAGCATTATCAGTTTTCAAATTTCGCGGTGTTAATAAATTTTGCTTAAATTATTTTCAAACTTTGGTAGTGCGAAAACAAAGTTCAAAGCTCAAGCGAAAAGAAGAGTTTTCCCAACTTGTCGCTGGCCTCTATTACTTAAATCGTTTAAAACTACTTAGGCCTTTGTTTAATCTCATCAAGGCGAACTACGTATACTCGTGTATGTGTGTGTGAGTCGATTTACAATACAGCAAAGGAATTATGCTCGTCAGATGCTGTGTAAATACGAGTATCTCCCAAATTCAATCATTGGTCTGGTCTGCTGGAAATAATGAATTTTACTTGAACAAGACCATCCCGAATATCTAATACAAGTATCAGAGCCACACACACAAACACACATACACACCACTAAGGGGAATTCATAAGCCTGGCCTCCACTTTCAAATAATTCACACATACTTGTAGTCGTGGTTGGGAATTAAAGTAACATACGACGAGGTCTGCTTTGCTCTTGAAGCGACAATGAAAAATAATCAGACGCTGTAAAAACGGAAGCCATCCTGCATATAAATTACAGCTCGACACTCACCTGCACTGCAGGAGTACCGAAAAAGGAGTGTGCTCCCAGTTAGAGAGATGGGGGCAGTGGGGGCTCTGAGTGCCCATGGCCGTATGTCAGACAGCGGCAATGTTTTGGTAATGTCCAGCAAGTTTTTGCATATATTTTTGCAGGTTTTGTTCTTTCCAGGTTTAATTAAAATAAAATACGTTTATGGTAAAATGGAAGCAGATCAGACTTTCCACTATCTCCCCTCCCCATTGAGCCAGCCTTTCCAGGTCAACTTTTAAATTTGGTATTGCTGGACTGCCATTTATCTAGAAAACAATTCTGCGTCCAAGCACCCGGTTCCCCAGCGGAGACTTGAAGCCGCTTCAATGTCCTTCGTGGGGCTTTTAATTACTGGTACGTCGCCAGCGCGTAGAGAAAATAATATAGTTACAAAAAGTGTGAAATATGAAAGTAGGTTGGCAGGCGGGACCACTTTTTTGTGTACGCTGTGCCGTTGATAATGAGTCCTTTCCTTGATTATCACATTTAGGTATATTCGACAGTCCCGCTCGCCAAGAGTCATGCTCTGCCTTTACCTCCCCTGAACGGGGAGTACCGAGTACGTTCCCAGAGCGACTGTTTTCACTTGTCCTTGTGGGCTCATAAAATCCCGCCACTCACTGTGCAGTTGAGAGACGGGTGCCCCTGGGGAAAGGGTTGTTTGCTATCAGATTATCACTTCATCGTTCTCGGCTGCATCCATTACCAGACACTGCTGTTAAAATTATTAGGGTTTGTGTATCTACATAAATACATAAATATAAATATGACGAAAGGAGAGTACTTTAAAATGTATAGTATTATTGTATGTAATCAGGGATTCAATAAAAAGCTTGTAGATCGGTTACGTTGCACCTAAATGCATAATGGGAAAAAATTAATAATGTAACTAACTACTGGCCAGTACTGATATTTGATTCTATCTCTCATGGGAGAGCTACCACCAGTATATTCCACATCACTGTTCTGCTCTTGGTGATTTCTCGCCGTCTATTGACCTATTCACCCCGTGTTACCGTCTCCAATTGGATGAGTCTGGGAATGGGAAGGTGTTCATCCATCAAGTACTGAAGCCCTGCCTTGTTCCCCCACCAGCCTCAAGATAAACTTTGCATATGGTCGACTTTTGAAGGCCATCAGTTGACGACCCCGGCCCATGCGCTCACGCCCACACGCCCAGGCGCCCACGCGCCCTTGTTGTCATTGAGTATTTTCGTCTGCTTTCCTCTCTTTTTGTGTATTTTCTTATCGGCTCATTTGGTGCGGGAAAACGCTGGACGAGGACGATGGCGGGAAGCCGAGTAGTGAAAGGTTGCTTAAGTTAATGTTATTGACTCTGAGTCTTAATTCAAAAATGAATGGTGGGACGTGCTCTGGCATTAAGAGCTTTGTTCCGATTTCCTTAACGGCATTTGCATTCAAATTTTGGCATGGCATTGGGCTGCAGAAGGTTTCTGGGCGTAATGCTTGGCTCAGATTGGCTCTGTAGCTCTTCCCAATCAACACACAGTTTGAATGGATTAAACGCAATTGTGTGATATTTTGGAAAAGGAGCTTCTCGAACGGGAGGACGGATCTGGTCGCTCCTAGCTCACCCCACTCGATCATACCCATACATAATAACGGCTTGGTAATGTAATTTAATGTATGTTTTTACATTTCGAATACCGAGTGGACGTAGATATAGGTGGTTCTACTACTCGTACACACGAGACATACAGTAAAAACGAGAGAGGGAATGCACTGGGAGTCGGCTGACAGTAGTCCTCATACTCGTAAGTGTAATGGGTTGTCGAGAATGGGGTGGGAGGATAATAAATTTTCATGAATTCTCTTTCAAGAAACAATAGATGGTATTTATTTTGTGATTTATTTGGTTAAGTGGTTGCCAGAGCTGCTGCCCGTCCTCGTCTCTCGACCCCGTCTCTGTCCCTGTCCCTGTCCCCGACCCCACCCCCGACCCTATTCTCCTTCCCTGCTCTCTGCAGTTTTACTTTCGCTCTGTAGACTGGTCTGGGCGCCAGCAACGGCAGTGGGGCTGAAGCAGAAGCAGAAGCAGCTGCGGCTGCCATTATTATTATTCCCGCAGCACGCCTGAGAAAATCCTTGGAAAGCAGCAGCAAAGGGGCACGTCAGCATCTATCCACCACAAACGGCGGTCTCTGTGTGACTGTGACTGGCTGTACCTCCAACGTTCTTATTTCGCCAAGTGTGTGTGTGGGACTCTCTCTATCTCTCCCCACATTTGTATGTATCTATGTATATCTCTGTGTCGCTATTCTATAGATGTGTCTGCAAATGCGTGTAGACGTACGTAGGACATGTTCATTCGGAGGTTTTTGTGCGGAAGAATCGAGCTTTACTTTAAATTCATGCATAGCTTGCTTAGCAGCTTCTTCTGCACTCGAGCCGTGCCCACACATTCTCTTGCCTTCATTTTCCGGCCCTATATTATTCCTCCTACTATCGCAGATCGATGTCGCACAGGAGGAAGGAGTATGCAAATACATATGTACATAGAAAAAATGTCTGAAAATGTATGTCAATTCAGTAAGCAATCTCCTACAGTGTACATTGCACTATGGGGAATTTGACCACTTTTTGTGGCCTAAATTAATAACTTCCAAACGAAGCAATATTTTTAAGATCGGTTTTTTGCCATGAGTTAATAATAGTAAGAGGAAGATATTTTGGGCGTGGTAGCTCTCTTCTATACCCGCTACTCAAGAGTACCATCTTTATGAGCGCCTAGATCTCAAAGACCATAAAAGCTAGATGAACCAAATTTTGTATCCAAGCTCCTGTGTTATCACACTACTCCAAGTGTATTTCAAAATTTTGCCCCGCCCCTTTCCGCCCCCACAAGGGACGAAAGTCTGTGGCATACATAATTTTGAAGATTCGAGGAAACTAAAAACGCAGAATCATAGAAGATGACTATTTCTATCAGGATGTTGAATCTGGATCAGAAAGGATCAATAATATAGCCACAATGAAGAGAGCCATTTTCTCTCTTTCACATCACCCTGTGTGCTTTGCCTATTCGTCCAAATCAGCGCCTAGATCTCAGAGACTATAAGAGCTAGAGCAACCAAAGTTTCTATCCAAGCTTCTGTGATATCACTTCAATACAAGCGTATTTCAAAATTCTGCCACGCGCCCTTCCGCCCCCATAAAGAACGAAAATCAGTGGCATGTCCAATTTTAGGGATACGAGAAAATTAAAAACGCAGAATCATAGAAAGTCATTATATATATCAGAGCTTTGAATCAGTATCAGATCTGATCATTATCATAGCCTCAAAGCAAGAATCTCTTAATTTTGGATTTTTAGGTTACGTCCTAAAATATCAAATTTCAGAGAAAGTGCAAAAAAGTGCACATTTATATTATATGCATTTGAAAGAAAATTAAATTCTCTACAATATGTATTAAATCTTAGGGTTCCAATAGGTTTCACTCTTTGTGTAGGCCTCTTTAAAGACAAATTTTTGTCACAAAATAATACCAGTCAATACAATGCATTGCATGTACGCCTGTGATGATAGTTATATCCCATATTTGCACATCTGCGTACGAACATGCGATGGACTACACTAAACGCAAAAACGAACTATTATGGTTCTGTAGTTACAATTTATTTTAACCAAATTCTACTCTGGAAAATACATCACTTGTACCAGGAGGAATAGAATCGTTTTGTGATGATCGCTTGAGGCTCGAAGAAAGAGGTTCAATTGAAAATATTTTTTAAACGGAAAGGCGTTTCTGCGCAATTACCACTTCCGTTTTTATCAATCTGTGCCCAAGTCAGCCAACGTTAATGGATCAGCGTCTGGTGGTCGCTGACTCGCAGAGATTCCTTCCGACCGGGAGGAATCGGGGCCTGTCCGTCCGAGAGACTGCTTAATGGCATAATATTATCGTGAAATGAAAATTAGCAAACAATTGAATAACTTCAAAGGCACATTCACTGCTGCGGTGCCAGTAATCGTGGCATAATCTATGCGCTCTGCGCCAGTAGTTTCCTTCCCCGTCGCTGGATCCCTGATCCCTTCCCCTACTTCAACCCCGACCCGTCACTCCCCTTGTGTCAAATAATTTGGCTGTTACTCCTTTGGTTTTAGAAAATAGCTGACTGTTTGACTGGCAGCTGAGCTGGCGGGCTCATTCGGTTATTCATTCATCATTGTTGAGTCTTATTGTGAATAATAAATGTTGTTTTATCAAGGCCGACGTTTTAATTTGTTGACGCTGGTTTATGGTTCGCCGGTTTGTTGATTTTGTAATTTGTCAATAATTACATCGGGTTTGGTTTGGTTTGCGGTTTGTTTGCATTTTAATTCATTTAAATGTGCCTGATGTGCGCGAGAGTGTTTTGGGACAGTTCAGTTCGCCATCGATTTGATACTCTACTTATTTTAAATTAAATTCAAACTGGAGGAAAGCGCATATACTCGTATGTATTTGTTCCCGTGCCTGACTTTGTATTCGCTCGATAGCTATGCACGACATGGTATTTGGTGAGCTAACCTTTCAACTACAATTCGGAAGCCATACTTCGCAGTCAGGCATTACTATCGTTATCGCCACAGCCACCACCCAACCCAACCCAACCACTTTCGGAAAATCCTACTGCTAAGCGTAGGAATAAGGGTTGCTGTGGCCCGCTGTAACCGCTGCACTAAATGGCCTGGCCCCAGGCTTAGAGTCAGTTCTGTGGGCCCATTGAAATAATTTATTTAAAATGATTTAGTCGGGATGTGGATGCGACTGCCTGCAATCGGGAATTTAATTAAAATCCCTGATATTAAAATTGCATTAAAGCGCCAGCCAAAGATGAGGAGCGTCAGGCTCTGCCACCACTTCGTATGTCAAATTAAATCCGAGATTTAATTACAGGTGGCTAGGAGGCTCCCAGTGATCTCGGGAGGGGAGGGTCTTCGGAGGCCACCGCCAAATACGTCTAGGAGAAAGCGCTGCCTGGGCCCAGACAACAGCCGCACCTAAGCCAAAGGATATTAATAAGCGCAAAGTGTTCACAATCTGGTGTAAATATTTAATTTATAATTTACGAGAGACTTTACAGGCGTTTGGTCGAGCGGTGGCAGGGGCGGTACCAGGAGCCCTGGCTTGGGAACGGGTGACGGTTGACGTCCTCGGGTGGGCTGGTAGGCACGTGCTTAATGTCATTGCGGATGTTGACGATTACATTTAAATTATTTACGAGCGCCGTCGCCGTCACATTTGTTATTCGCTTAACTTTTATGACGATGGCGCGCAACACGGATTTCCTCTAACCCCTCTGCTCCTGTGGCAGGGACATCCCCGTAGCCAGCTCCCGGCAATGGAAACCAACTACAGCTCAAAGGCGTCACATGCCCCATTTTGACGACGCCGATTTACGAGTTTCATTTAAAATTCGCATTAACTTTTATTAAAGCTTCCGAACGAATTCGAGTATGCGGCGTTATTGTTCTTGGATGTGGTGCTTATCCTCAGCCTTATCTCCTCACCGACATTCACAGCCTTTAAATGCCAAATTAGCCGGGAATAGTGACTCTTTGTTCCATTCATCGTTTCCTAAGTACTACTCGTACTATCACCAGAACTTGGGGGTCGGATCCCCGTCGGAGTCTACGCAGGCGACTCCCTACCATCGTAAGTTCACTAATGAAAATCAAACATAAATAACTCGTTAAATTTTTACGTATTTGGCCAATGGGTTCTCCCGAAACGCTGCGTAAAGATTTTATCCCAATTGTTAGCTTATATTTTCAGTAAAACTAGATTCAGACTATATTTGTATGAGAAGCTCGACAACAATAAAACTAGTATTATTTTTCTTCTTATTAAAAACGAAGAGGGTACGTTGTGAGCCGCGGCTTTACTTTATACCCGGACAATGGTACAATGTTGGTTGATCTAGCTTTCATAGTCTCTGAGATCTAGGCGCTCATGAAGACGGACAGACAGACTTGGCTACATCGACTCGGCTATTGATGCTGATCAGGAATATGTGTATGTGTATACTTTGTTCCGCTTTATTCGTTCCTGCAGTTCTTCCCCGCTTCGCACTATTTTCCGTTTGTTCTCGGCTCAGCAACTCGCTGATCTAGCGCTCTCTATCGCTCTTTTCTATGATTTGCTGCATAGGGAACGGTAAATTCGGCCCGTAAGCTTTGCAGTTAGTCTAGAGCTAAATCTACATACTGACATGCATACGCGTACTGTCGCTATCTTATCCGACAAACGTCGGGTCGGCCCACACAAAGAACAGTAAAACATATGTACATACATACATACATATATGTATGTATTTACATGTGCACTGATCTCTTATTGTTTGTTTGCTTAAGCATGCGATCTTCTCGCTTTTCGCAACCTTCGTCATCCGACGAGAGCTACGAGTGGGACTTGTCTGCGTAGCAGAAGCCACTTTAAGATAGGTCATCACCGCAATTGCACAGTGACCTGACTGTCGTTTATTTTTTCAAAAATGTGTCAAAGCCACATTGAGATACATTATCAAATTGTTGTTTCTCTTTTAAGACTTTGTTTATACATATGTACATATGTACATATGTACATACATACAATTATGAAATCTTTAAATCCGTAGTACTGTTTTTTATTTTCTATTAAATTTTCTCTTCAAGCTCAGTATCAGTATAGTTAGTTAAAATTTGTTAGCTAATTAAATATATGTGTTGCAGTAAAATGAAATGCAGTAGACGCAGCACAGGAGAGCGAACGAGTGTGAAATGGCGAATGCGAAAGTAAAGTAAGTAAGTAAAATGAGGCAGACGATATTGGGGCCAATGAATTGGAAACGCGCGCCGCCTGTTATGCAGCGGTCGGCGACTGGAGCGGATCCGAACATTGTTGTATATTTTCGGGGCACGAATAATAATTTATTCCGTCGGAAATGGCTGTGTACGCAGAATTAAAGAGCTTTTAAATTTGCAACCGCACTGCTGGACACTGGTTCTAGCCTGGTCTGGACAGCATCGGACGGTTCCGGACTGCTTTGGCGACTGGGCTGGGCTGGTCTTGCTCGGCATTTTAATTCGCATTAACATATTCATTTGGTCGTCGCTGCTAGGCGCAACATTTTGTTTACCCAGCAATCCAATTTCTAGACAAAATTCGAAATTAGTTTTTAATTTCATTCTGAATCGCGGCCGGATGCCCGCAAAACCTGCAGTGACGCTGACGTCGGAAATTTGCTAGTGCAAATTGTCGAGCGCACAGAACTGAAATAAATCAAAAGTTGGGCTGCTTCTTGTGGAGAAGACAGCTTTAACCGGGGCAAGAACTCCAGCTGGAGCTGTGCACGTCTGTGAGGAGCTGCCTAGGTGGACCTTGGACGGTGCGGCGTCCTAGCCATCCCCCATCCCTGCCCGCACTCGCAAAAACTTTCAATTATTTTTGCCACTACTAATATTTGGCCATTCCCGTAGATATAAGGGATGTGGCTGTGTATGGTATACCCAATACATACGTGTATAGTCCTTCGAAGCTGCCAGATTTCACTTTATTGTTTCACCATCGTACACAAATACAAAGAGCTGCACACACATGGGCTATTCCCATAAAAAAAAACAAAAGCACAAATGCCAAAATGGGAATTTACTGCAGTGGAAGGCATAAATAGTTTATAAACTAAGTGACACCGAAAACAACTGACCCAAGCACTAAAAACACTGAAAATAAGGCAGAAAAAGCAGACCTACAGGAATGAACGGCACCAGGGATTGCCACACAGCCTCCCAGCCTTCCAGTCGCACAGACACACAGCCACGCCACGCACACTATAAACACTCGATTTTCTTTACAGCAACAATAAAAAATAATAAATTTTACTGCCATAATTGGTGCCGCCACAAGCAGCCTGGTTGCGTCTTGGTCTTGGTCTCGGGCGAAGTCGAACCAGTCGACCATCGAGGTACCACCTACGCCACACAAGTCGCACAGAACCCGCGTATCGCCGCCGTTGCGAGGTCCGAGAGGAGATCGAGACCCAGAGTCGGGACCAGGCCCAGAGGCTCGGGCCAGAGCAGGGACAGAACATTCGAGGCGGGCGAACGAATTATGTGAAATATTTCCCCATCCTTAATATTTTACTCGGTGTCGGTGCTTTGTTTTTCCTGCTGTCGTCCTGGGCTTTTGTTGCCGCCGGGCAGTGCGGTAGTGTGGCAGTGTGTTTGCTTGAGTAGGACACAGCTTCCCGCATCCGCATCCCGGATCAGTACCGATGGCCATCCCAGCGACTTTCAGCGACTGGTCGTGCTGTGGGCGCTTCCGCTGGCGTCCGCCTCGCTGCTGCTGCTTTCTACTTTTCAGCTAGACTGCGATGGCAGTGCATAAATTTAATTAATCGCTGCAGTGAATGCGCCGTTAGTTCTGTTTGCTGTCGTTGTACTCGTATTATTTTTAAATTTCGCATAAATACACACGAACTGCGAAATGGCATGGCAAGGCAAGGCAAGCGTGCCACCAGTCCTAGCGGTAACCAACGGCATCTCATATGCAAGGATGTTGTCAGGAACTTCCATTGGATCAATGTAGTTCGGAAGTTTTTCTTTCTGTATTTAGTTGCACTGAAAATGTGAAACTATGTGAAACGAGAGGGAACGTTGTGAGCCGCGGCAAAGGCCGCGGCTCTACCTTATACCCGGTACTCAGTCAGTATATACAAACATACATTTATGAGCCTACGATTTATGAAATTTATTATATGTTCTCAAAAGGGACGAAAATGAATTTTTTGGAATTTTTATACATGTTTCCATTTTTGTTTACATATGCTTTGTATATCTGCGCCTACATTTCTACATGACATGTATAACTACATATTTGAGACGTACAAGTGTTTAGGACAGAGAGAGAGAGGGAGGGGGCATGAGTCAGCGCTTGGCAGGCGTTGCGTAGCCACTGAAATTTAATTTGTTTCTTCTGGCCATAATATTGATCCGATCTGATCCAGATTCGGTAATCTGGTAGATATGGTAATTTTTCATGATTCTGCGTTTTTGGTTTTCATTTATCTTAA
Source organism: Drosophila algonquin (assembly GCA_035041765.1). Classification (NCBI taxonomy): domain Eukaryota; kingdom Metazoa; phylum Arthropoda; class Insecta; order Diptera; family Drosophilidae; genus Drosophila; species Drosophila algonquin. The sequence continues at coordinate 574,164 of JAWNKY010003223.1, forward strand.
AAATTGTGGATTCCACAGATTTTCGTCTTTTGTGGGGGCGCAAGGGGGCGTGGCAAAATTTTAAAACAAACTCGTGCTGGTTCGGTATCACAGGAGCTTGGATAGAAAGTTTGGTTGCTCTAGCTCTTATAGTCTCTGAGAACTAGGCGTCAAAAAATACGAATGGGCAAAGCAGATGGGGTCGCGTGTGTGAGAGAGCGAGAGGGAATGATGACTTTCGAAATGGTTTTCTTCATTGTAGCTATAATAATGATCCGATCTGATCCAGATTCAACATTGTGATAGAAATGGTCATTCTCTATGATTCTGCGTTTTTTTTTTCTCGTATCTTCAACATTGTGTACGCCACAGACTTTCGTCCTTTGTGCGGGCGGAAAGGGGCGGGGCGAAATTTCGCAACACATTTGGAGTAGTGTGATCACACAGGAGACTGGATACAAAACTTGGTTGCTTTATCTTAAATGGTCTCTGAGATATAGGCGCAAATGAAGACGGACACACGGACAGACAGACGGACGGACGGACAGACAGACATAGCTATATCGACTCGGCTATTGATGCTGATCAAGAATATATATACTTTATGGGGTCGGAAACGCTTCCTTCTGTGCGTTACACACAACCGTTATCCGCACAAATCTAATATACCCCTATACTCTTCGAGTACCGGGTATAAAAACGAGAGGGAACGTTGTGAGCCGCGGCAAAGGCCGCGGCTCTACCTTATACCCGGTACTCAGTCAGTATATATATACATACATATATGAGCCTACGATTCATGAAATTTATTATATGTTCTCAAAAGGGACGAAAATAATATTTAAATTAAAAAAATGAATTTTTGGAATTTTTATACATGTTTCCATTTTTGTTTACATATGCTTTGTATATCTGCGCCTAAATTTCTACATGACATGTATAACTACATATTTGAGACGTACAAGTGTTTAGGACAGAGCGAGAGAGGGAGGGGGCATGAGTCAGCGCTTGGCAGGCGTTGCGTGGCCACTGAAATTTAATTTGTTTCTTCTGGCCATAATATTGATCCGATCTGATCCAGATTCGGCAATCTGGTAGATATGGTAATTTTCCATGATTCTGCGTTTTTGGTTTTCTCGTATCTTCAAAATTGTGGATTCCACAGATTTTCGTCCTTTGTGGGGGCGGAAAGGGGCGTGTCAAAATTTTGAAATACACTTGTGCAGGTTTGGTATCACAGGAGCTTGGATAGAAAGTTTGGTTGCTCTAGCTCTGATAGTCTCTGAGAACTAGGCGTCAAAAAATTCGAATGGGCAAAGCGGATGGGGTCGCGTGTGAGAGAGAGCGAGAGGGAACGATGACTTTCGAAATGGTTTTCTTCATTGTAGGTTTAATAATGATCTAATATGATCCAGATTCAACACTCTGATAGAAATGGTCATTCTCTATGATTCTGCGTTTTTAGTTTTCTCGTATCCTCAAAATTGTGCATGCCACAGACTTTCGTCCTTTGTGCGGGCGGAAAGGGGCGGGGCGAAATTTTGCAACACATTTGGAGTAGTGTGATCACACAGGAGACTGGATGCAAAATTTGGTTGCTCTAGCTTTAATAGTCTCTGAGATATAGGCGCTAATGAAGACGGACGGACGGACAGACGGACAGACAGACATGGCTATATCGACTCGGCTATTGATGCTGATCAAGAATATATATACTTTATGGG